>CM042690.1:285260464-285860464 GCA_023614405.1 Avena insularis
TGCAGGGTGCCAGAACGGAGTTTCTGGTTCCGAATCGTGGAATCTGGTGGTGGCGGCGTAGCGGAACTCTTTCTAGAAAAATGTTGAACTCCCCTTGGTTTTTAGGTCAATAGGCAACTTATAGACGAAGAGGGAGGCCGAGGGGGCAGTCGAGGCGGCCACACCACCCCCAGGAGCGGCCTGGCCTGGCCCACGCAGCCAGGTGGTGTGGGCCCCTCGTGGCCCTACTCCGTCTTGTCTTCTGGCTCCGTGAGTCTTCTGGTGAAATAGGATTTTTGGCATATTTTTCGGGATTTTTACTGATAGTTGATTTTCTCTACAAAAACTAGACACCAAGGTAATTCTGCTGAAAATAGTGTTAGTCTGTGTTAGTTGTATCCAAATCACACAAGTTTAGAGGAAAAACAATAGCAAAAGTATTCGGGAAAGTAGATACGTTTTGGACGTATCAACTCCCCCCAAGCTTAGCTTATTGCTTGTCCTCAAGCAATTCAGTTGAAAACTGAGTGCGATAAAAGAAACTTTCATGAACATATTTGCTTCATAAGATGTATATATTCTCAGCATATGATCAACTACTCAGGCAGTTCATAATAAAGAGTATGAACCTAAGTTTACTTAATAGTCATTGCAAGCTATGAAGAGCTTCTAACTCAAAAATAGTAAGTGGCATGAAACATAAACGTAAGAAACATTGCAATGCTCATAAAAATGTATGATAGCGTGGTATCTCGCTTGCCTTTGATTGTAGAGCAAACATAAATGCCAACGCACCTCTGAAGTTCAAGTGAAGACTAGAAGTAAATATATCAAATATACAAGCATCAAAGTCATAACACAATTAATCAAGTTTTGAAACAAGAACATTACAATAAGAATGACAACTATGCTCTCAAGAAAGTGCTCATAGAATGGGTGGTGACTCAACAAGGAGATGAAAAAGGTTTTGAAAAGTTTGAACGGCTTCCAAATGCTAAAAGTATGGTACTCGTTAGCTTTGAGCTCTCATTGCCCCTATCATAAGCATCTTTAAATGGTTAAGGTGAAAGTGAGGTTCAATCTGAGTTATATGCTTTACAGACTATAAACTGGAAATCTCATGTCCCTTGAGTACGAGGGCCGCTCCTCATGCTACTCAACTTTAGTTACCGGTAAGTTCTTGTCATAGTAAATATGTGCGTATCATAGAGAACCGCCAACGGGGTACCCCTTGCCCGATGATACGGAAGAATCCCCATATCAAAATGACATGGCAAGCAGACAACGAGTATCTCAGCAATCTCCTTATTTACCATGGGAAAATGGTGCTTTTTTCACTCTTTCCACTTTTCTCATATCTCTTTTTTTTCTTTTTCTCAATAGCTATCTCTTTTTATAAGAAGAATGCTTCATAGATACTCATTATGGTTACGCTGAAGGTTTCCACCATGATTAGGCATGGATTAGACCGGCGGCCCAGACGTTTCTCTGACACACATACATAACTCTATGGACTTACAAGCTCCCCTTTTATTTCACACTGATGACATCCGCAAACAAAAGAGCATGATATCAACTGGGTATATATTTACAGGCGTTGAAAGTGTTCCCCGTGACAACACGGTTCTGCTAATCCCCAGCCTATAATTTGCAAGAATATAACTTTCATGGACAGTCACAATTGTTCAGGTTTATTAAATGCAAGAAATAATGTGTGCCATCAAGTTCGTGAGAGCTTTACTAACTAACTTTCTCATAGCAAGCAAACATTTTATTCGGAAGAAAACAAGGCATATTGAATATGCACGGAACAGCAAATGATGCTAATAGGTAGGTAATGTGGACACTTTTGGCAATATTGGTTTTGGGAAATTGGAAACACGTGTAGAGATCATACTCAGTGCAAGTCAAGGCTAGCAATAGTAAGGGAGCGACAAACGAGAGAGCAATAACTATCATAATCATGCTTGCAACAAAACAGGACTAATCATGGCATGAAAGTGATTCAAGACTCTTGAGGCAAAATAATTCATCGAGTCTTAACTGATTTTTGCTTTAGTCATATGCATGCATTAGCATGTGCCAAGTCGATTCAAGTGAAACATTCAGAGGAGGATACCACAGTGGCATACCAAGTTATGAATAGAGAAATGCAAGCAAACATTCATATGACCAACTACAAACTATTAGCAAGCTGGAGTTAATCATAAGAAAGCAAGAACTGCTAAGCATCCATAAATAACATACACCCTACATGAGCAGACTAAGCATGCCCACAATGATGAGTAAATGTACAAAAATGAAAACAAATAGAGTTTGTTACCAGCCTCTTACCACACCTCAAGTTGTCATTAATCCTCATTATTGCCCTTCACTTGTGTATCTTGGATAATAACATGAAACCAAATTCCACTGAGGACTGCTGAACCCTGCAACAAACTTCACAAAACCAAAGAAGAACAACAAAATTTTTTGGTGTTTTTGATTTTTAAAAGCAAGAACCAAAAGGAAGAAGAAGTAAAGAAAAATCTTTTTGGGTTTTTCGAATAATTAAGACAAAGCCAAAAGGAAGAAGCAAACCAAGACAAAAAGAAGCAAACAAAGAGAAACAACAGAAATAGTTTTGGTATTTTTGTGTTTTTAGAAAGCAAAAGTAAAGAAAGTACGAAAACTAAAAAGAGAACGAAACATGGATATACAAAGTACCGACAAAACGTAATATGGAGATGAGTGTGATGTCGGTGTACCTCCCCCCAAGCTTAGGCTTTTGGCCTAAGTGGTTATCAATCTGAAGCTGGCCAAGATGGAGCGCCTCCGTAGTACGGTGAGGAGGTACCCTCGTCCTGGTGCGAGCTCGAGGACGCCCCACCATAGTGCGCAGAGTAATCGTAGGAGGGCACATACTCCTAGTGTTGCCTATGGAAACCAAGCAAGCGGAGCTGCTCGTCAACCTCCTCCTTGGAACGCGACCACGGCCTCTTGTGAAGACTGAACAAAGTAGATTGCGGCAAAGAAATCTCCCTTTCATCCCCGTTAGTAAACAACATCCTATATACTAAACTGTCCATATCAGAGTTAGAAGTGACGAAGTGATGTGTTTTCATGGCAGCAAGATCAAGCCTTTGTGATGCTAATATAGTATCATTAGGATCCACAGAAAGTTCTAACGCAGTAACCATACATGAAGCAATAATGCCCCCATAAATAGGTCCCCTAGCAGCTAGGCAGCGAGCAATGAGAGAGCCAAGATTGTACCGAGTATCATTATTAAGTGCAGCAGTGAGGAAAGCTAAATGATAATTGGAGATATTACTTCTATTCTCCCTACCAAGAATGCTAGTAGCAAGATAATAAGCAAAGTATCTAAGAGCTGGGAGTTGTATGTTTCTTATCTTCTCACGCTGAGCTACGCGGTCATCGTCATTTGTCACACTTCGATAGAGTTACAGCAAAACAGTGGGTGGCCCTTGGATCTTCTTCACTGTCCCTGTCATGCCTATACCTATAATGCTGCAACTGTCCAATGACATGGTAATAGGCTGATTATAAATTCTGAAAGAAACAGTTGACTGATAGGGGGTGTTAGTGAAAACGAAACTCTCAACGAAAGTTTTGGTGAGCATGGCATATTGCTCACTCTCATCTTCCATGTATGAGGTCAAACCGACCCTCTGAACCAGTAGTAAGAAATCATCAAGGATCCCTGCAGCTTGCAAGAAGGTATACCAAGGAAAAGTAGATGGGTGAGCATCCCCCTCATCTCCTTCATTGCCAAAGCATGGTACAGTGATATCTTCATTGTACGAAGGCCTAAACTGAGAGGCTGATCTTGAGGGCCTTGACCTCCTAGGTGTGTCCCTCTCAAATATTTCTCCAAATGTGTGGTTGTTCATCTTTGATATTCTGAAATTTAAACATCCATTACACAAGTTATTGCAAAGTGAATACATAATGAAGAGAACTACTCAAAGGGGCTTGTAAGAGGCCTAAACATGCATCAAAACAATATCTCTAAGCATTGAACAAGCTTACAAGCTCTCATAACCTATCACCTACAGCAGCAAAATACTCAAGATATAAACCACTAATCATAAATCTACTTGGACAAGCGGAGGAGTTACATACCGGAGAACAAATGCTCCAAATTGCAGCAGCAAAGATGTGCTGAGCAAGGAGATCGAAATATCATGGGCAAGAATAGCAAGAACGCGATTTCGAGCAAAGAACTGATGTTTTCTCGAGAGAGAGAGCAGTGGGAAGTGAGAGAGTGAGTGGAGGGCCAGGGGGGCCCACACCATGGCCAGGCGTGCCCCTGGGCTAGCCACGCCACAGGTGGTGTGCCTGCCTGGTGGGCCCCCCTAATACTCTCCATGCACTCCTCTGCCCCTTTTTTCACGTAAAAAATTAATATGAATTTTCTGGAATTTTTCGAGACACTTTATTTTTGAGCAATTTTCACATATAGATGAATGACTTTCTGACAGAAAGATGTTTTCGGAAAGATGCAAAAGAAAAACAAAGCTAAAACTTCAGAAGTTCTAAGACACTCTAACATGTAAGAAACTAACAACAGAAAAGTAAACTTAAACGAAAGAAAAAACTAAAATGGATAGAATGGAAGTAAGCGGAGATAATCATGGTGAAGACATTGTTTTGTTCATTAAAATCCCTTTGTTAACAAGGTTGATCAGGTCTTGTTACCAAAACAATTTTATATGAAACAAAACTTTGCATACCACTTATGATTATGTTACCTCAACCTTGATAGCAATGGTCCCAATCATAATAGTTTCGTATTTTTCTCTTGGTATGGGACAATATATTTCTCCAACTTGAATGCCCTCAACATGTTCAATTGAATTTAAGCCATAAGTCCTATCAATCTTCTTGTGGAAATAGACAGTATGCTCCTTGTCATTAGCATTAAAAGTCACCTTTCCTTGATTACAATTAATAACAGCTCCTACAGTATTAAGAAAAGGTCTCCCAAGAATAATTGACATATTATCATCTTCAGGCATTTCAAGCACAACAAAATCAGTTAATATCAAGCAATTATGAGCCACTTGAACAGGTACATCCTCACATATACCAACAGGAATAGTATTAGATTTGTTAGCTATTTGCAAAGATATATTAGTTGGTATTAGTTTTTCCAGTTGAAGTCTCCTATAGAGAGAAAAAGGCATAACACTAACTCCTGCTCCCAAATCACACAAAGCAGTTCTAACATAACTATTTTTAATAGAGCAAGGAATAGTTGGAATCCCTGGGTCTCCAAGTTTCTTTGGAACCTTAACATTAAAGGAATAATTAGCAAGCAAAGTAGAAATTTCTTCATTAGGGATCTTCCTTTTATTCGAGACAATATCCTTCATATACTTTGAATAAGGAGGCAATTTAATAGCATCAGTGAAAGGAATTTGCAAGAATAAAGGTTTCATCCACTCACAAAACTTGTTATAGTGTTCATCTTCCTTTGACTTTTGTTTTTTATCAGGGAAAGGCATAGGTTTTTAGACCCAAGGCTCTCTTTCACTACCATGTTTCTTAGCAACAAAATCTTATTTAGTGTATTTAGTATTCTTAATGTGCCTTTCAGGTTCTTCTTCAACTTTTTCTTTATCAGGAGCATCATTTTCTTCATTACCACTTTCAGTTTCAGCATCAGAGATAGATATACTATTAGGATCTTTAACAGGTTCAGAGGGTTCTACAATAGTTTTATGTTTCTTATTTATCTTCTTAGGAGTAGTACCACTATTTTCAGCTTGTTGAGAATCCTGCTCAATTCTTTTAGGATACCCCTCAGGATATAGAGGATCCTGGGTAGCAGCACCACTTCTAGTTCTAATTTCATAAGCATGTTTTTCTTTAGCAGCATTAATAAGCAAGTCTTTTTTACTTTAATAAGCTAATCAATTTGAGTTTGAACAATTTGAAAATGTTTAACAAGCATTTTAACATCATTAGAGGTTCTTTCCACTATATCTTTTAACTCAACAATAGCTCTAGAGTTTTCCATTAAATGATTTTGCACCCTTTTATTAAAATTATCTTTCTTAACAATAAAAATATCAAATTCTTCTAAGCATTGATCAAGAGGTTTAGAGTAAGGGATATCACCTTCATCAAAATGTTGGATAGAATGTACCTCAATGGTGGATGAGTGGGGGATTGGCTTACATAATTCTTCTATAGTCCCACAAAAAGGTTCTTTCTCAATAATAGCTATGTAAGATAGATCAAGAGAGAAATCATAATCCTTATCTTTAATGTTTATGGGAGATGAAGCAAACTTAACATTAGGAGACAATTTGGGTTTTATAGTACGCCTCTCAAGGAGACTCTTAACAGCACTCCTGTCATGGGTGTTTTGACATTCTTTCATTAATTCATCGGTCATCTCAATATAACCGTCTTCAATATCATAGCTCTCTCTAGACTCAGGTGAACTAATAGGTGTAGTAGTGTCTTCATTAGGAGTTCCAGTATTTCCAGCTATAGTTCTAGCAATCGTAGCAATTAGGAAAGGACCTAATGAACCACTCTTATCAAGCACAGTAGAAGCAACATCATAAGTATCAGAAGTTTTAGATTCAGCAGTAGTAGCAGTGTGTGTAGCATGTGTATGTGGGGGTGTAAGGAGCTTACTCATAACAGATGGTGAATCAAGAGCAACAAAGGTCTTTAGAATCGTACCTCTTCTCGTAGTGGATGGTCAAATAGGAACTTTTCCATCACGAGACTTACCCATGATGGATGGATGGTAGCGAACAATAGTTATTCCAAGTGAACTTGATAAATAGAGCTATGCTCCCCGGCAACGGCGCAATAAAATAGTCTTGATGACCCACAAGTATAGGGGGTGTATCACAGTATTTTCGAGGAAAGTGAAACCCAATTTATTGATTCGACACAAGGGGAGCCAAAGAATATTTATAAGCCTTAACAACTGAGTTGTCAATTGAGCTGCACCTGGAAACAATCTTGCTCACAGTAGTTTATCAGTAGCAACAGTTTTGTAGTAGCAATAGTAAAGTAATGGCAGTAGTAAAAGTTGCAGTAAACAATAGGATTAAGGCGTGGTAGGCATAGGGATGGATGGCCGGGCGTTGCATGGACAACACAATTCACATGGAAATCAAGACATAGGGCATTTGCAGATAAATAAGATAAAGCATCCAAGTACTAGATAATCATAGGCATGTGTTCCATATATAGTCATACGTTCTCGCAATGAGAACTTGCACAACATCTTTTGTCATGTCAGCCCGTTTGTAGCAGGGCCTCAAGGGAACTACTGGCAATTAAGGTGCTCCTTTTAATAGAGCACCGGAGCAAAGCATTAACACTCCATGAACACACGTGATCCTCACATCGAAACCATTCCCTCCGTTTATCGCGATTGCTGTCACTTTGGGGCCTTTGGTTCTGGAAAACAATATGTGTATACAACTTTCACTTAAGACCATAAACAATACTATCATAATTAATCAATAACATGCTCAGATCTGAAATCATGACACTCGGGCCCTAGTGACAAGCATTAAGCATAACAAGTTGCAACAAAGTTAAAAAGCACTAATACTAGATACTAGGCACCATGCCAAAACAATCTGATGCCATAACATGAACGATATCATCCAAACCCTACCATCCCCATAGCCTACAACAGGGGATTACTCACTCATGGATGGGGGAAACATGGATGGTCGATGGAGAAGCGATGGTGATGATGATGGCGATGATCTCCTCCAATTCCCCATCCTAACAGGGTGCCAGAATGGAGTTTCTTGTTCCAAATCAGGGAATCTGGTGGTGGCGGCGTAGCGGAACTCTTTCTAGAAAAACGTCGAACCCCCCCTTGGTTTTTAGGTCAAGAGGCAACTTATAGGCAAAGAGGGAGGCCGAGGGGGCAGCCGAGGTGGCCACACCACCCCCAGGCACGACCTGGCCTGGCTCGCGTGGCTAGGTGGTGTGGGCCCCTCGTGGCCCTACTCCGTCTCGTCTTCTAGTGAAATAGGATTTTTGGCATATTTTCCAGGATTTTTCTTAAAAGTTGATTTTCTGCACAAAAACTAGACACCAAGGTAATTCTGCTAAAAATAGCGCCAGTCCGTGTTAGTTGTATCCAAATCACACAAGTTTAGAGGAAAAACAATAGCAAAAGTGTTCGGGAAAGTAGATACGTTTTGGACGTATCAGTGTGGTGATGCAGTATCTTTCAAACTGGTGATACAATGCATGTTGCAGTTGCATCCCATCATGCTGCTAGGGTTCCTAGACATGGCTGGACACCACATGCTGGAGTGGCATAATTGCATGTGTTCTTTTCCAAAACCACGATGATGCACACTCATACACACATCCAAGTGGGGTGGTGATGAATCATCTTTCAAACTGGTGATACAATGCATGTTGCAGTTGAATCCTAGCATGTTGCTAGGGTTCCTAGACATGGTTGGACACCACTTGCTCAAGTGGCATTACTGCATGTGTTCTTAACCAAAACCACAATGATGCACTCTGACAAACACACATCCAATGACTCTAGTGGATCCATGTGGTTTAGGAAAAGAACACACATGCAATGACATCTAGTGGATCCATGTGGTTTATGAAAAGAACACACATGCAATGACTCTAGTGGATCCATGTGGTTTAGGAAAAGAACACACATGCAATTACATCTACTGGATCCATGTGGTTTATGAAAAGTGTGGGGCCCCCGGATTAATCCTCCGAGAATCCCTGTTATGCATACAACCACGATCCCATGATCGGTTAGTCGTGGCACATAACCTACAAGTATCATTACAACATCTGAGAATATACCGAAATACAAGACTTACATAAATGCCGTTATGGCTACATCAATAATCAGCAGCGGACTTCATCAAGCGCAGAGCCCGAGCTATGCCTTAACCTACAGGCGGGAGAATTGTTTGGGAGGGCGTCCTAGCTTAGCATCGCATACGCCATCTTCTTCTTGATATCTAGCCAAGTTAATATCTAGGGACAATGCAAGTGAGTACATTGAATGTACTCGCAAACCACCTTAAGAAGATAATAATAACAAGAGCCTATGCAATATGGCTGTGGTATTAGGAGGGCTCCAAGATAGGTTCTTTTCTCCAATAGTTTCTCTTGTAGATATAGCATCTACCTATCTTTGTTGAAAACTTTTGTAAAACGTTTTGGAAACCTTTTTGAAAAGTTTTGAAAACATTAGGACTCGATCACCCATTTGCTTCTTCTTTTACGGCCATTCCATGACCAAACTCCTTCCATACCTCTCTGACCATCCCATGGTCAAAGCATGTATCCTTGCCGACCATACCATGGTCAAAACATTTTTAAAGCCTTTGCTTTTCCGAAATCCTTTTTGAAAACAAAACCAGCACCGCTCTACAGAAGTTTGTCCAACCCGTCCTTAACCGCGGACACGACTATTCGAATAGATTTACACTCTGCAAAGGTTGTACACTTTACCCACACCATCCGGGTACACTACCCTAATCTTCACCGATCGTGGATCGAGTAACCGATCAAGGCTCTTCGGATGCCCAATCCAGTATAAGTGCCTACCCTATGAGTGTTAATCCCCTCAACATCGGGACGTCGGGCGAGGACCAACCGGAGCGCTTTTTCCACTCCTCGAGAGTGTGCGCTTTCAATGAGGGGCCCATAGTAACACGTGGAAGCCTGCCTACCCTTTGTTCCTTCTCCAGGTCCCACCTTTATCGGAGAACGCCCACTCTCCAGGGATCCCCGACCCCCTGTAGTTGTTGCGAGGCAGCTTATACCGGAATAGACAACCATCAAATCCAGCCCTGTCCCATACCAGAGTAATGTGGTTGCACAGGGTTAAGTTGTTATAGCTAGACTACAAAGAACCAGGTGCGTTTTCGTAATCCTTCTTCCTCCGGTTTTCCTCCAGCATTTTGTAAAACAAAACCTTTTTCTTTCTCAACATCTCTTGGGAGGTCCCACCTCACCAAGGTATTATCATAAAACATTTGGTAAAACTTTTTCCGTGGTCTTCCCATCCTCTAGCTTTGCTTCAGCCAAAAATCGGGGGTCTCCAAAGGGTTATGGTGATATACACCATCTATTCTACTACAGACAAGTAGGTGTCACCAAGGGGGTTGTACTTAGTAGTACAAAGGGTAATAGTTCGGAGGAGCCAAACCACTACCATATATATATACATCAATATGTA
The DNA here is from genome assembly GCA_023614405.1 of Avena insularis. NCBI lineage: Eukaryota > Viridiplantae > Streptophyta > Magnoliopsida > Poales > Poaceae > Avena > Avena insularis. The sequence continues at coordinate 285,270,669 of CM042690.1, forward strand.
GTAAAACAACCCAGTTTTAATAAGTAGTGATAAAACATGCATAAGTAAAACAGTAGGACAAGGCTTATGAGCAAGAAGGTGGCTTACCTAATGATCAGCAATATGGCATAATTGTCCCTAGACTTCTTCTTTAGAATACCCAAATATACAATAATAACCATCTTCTTCTGCTCTCCGATATAATCGCAACTATCGTCGATAGGGAACACATGCAAACAAACAAAAGGGCACAATCAATACAAGGCATACAATCACCACTACCATACAACAAACAAGCAATTGAATAAAATCCAATTAAGGTTCAGTAGTTTTAGAGAGGAGTGGATTCAGGAGGTTGAGATGGTCTTGGAGAAGGGGATGAAAATCCCTTAGGATTTATAGTCTAGAAACTACTTAAGAGAGGGATTTTTGGAGCAAGACCATATTCTGTATAGTACCATTGTAAAAACATGATACCAGCAGATAGGTATTGATAAGTTATAACCAACAAAAGTAGTTTCACTATTTTATCAATTACCAAAGATTTATAGTGATTTTTATAGTGAATAGTACTCTAGTTTTTAGGAAATAATTCACCAGAAAGGTTCTTGAGCTCCAAAAATTATTTCATTGGATGGTTAGGTAGCCCTTGATGTACTTGTTCACTGAGAGTTGGAATCGCTCCAAAATAATTACCAGAATACCCTCAAGAAATTCCCAATGGTAGTTCTGTCGACAACTTGTCTTTTTCACCAGATTTAATCTACAGAAGCTTTTAAGATGAATCCAAGGACACATTATAGGTATTTAGAATACCTTTCTGTAGAATTTGGAATAAACATTTTCGGATTAGAAGAACTACTATAGTGAATTTAGAGGTGAATAAACCATGCATAGAATAGTTTAAATCACAGAGAAATATCTAAGGCTCAATAAATCATCAGCTCCTGGATTTAGTTAGGTATTGATGTACTACATCACTGGGATTTGGAATCACCCAAAATATGGTGTAGATTTACCTAGGGAATTTTCTAAAGGAGAAAGTCTCTGTTTTTGTTATTCTTACTAAAGTCAAACTACTGTTCACCTTGGCATGAGACCAAGGTCCAAGGATAGATGCTTCTAATATCTTTCATAGGCAGTTGGTTTTACTCCAATTGGAGTTGTACAATTGACAGAAAGAATTTATTAGTGAAAAAGTATACATCTGGGGATTTAATTCCCTAATGGCACCTTAGTCAATATTTTTAGTTACTTTCTGCTCTACATGTTGCACAAAACACTAGGGTACTTGGTAAAAATTAGATCTAGGTATTTGGAAGCATTTTCCATTTTTATTTTGAATTAAACCAATCAGTCTAATAAGCAGATCTAGAAAAAGGAATTAATAAAAAGAAAGGGGCAAGGGATATTGGGCTTGGATCTGGGGCAGTTAGGCGTCCGAAATCTGCCCACCTGAACAACTGGGTGCAGTGCATTTGAAACTGCCAGCGAGGCCCGCTTGCGAGAGGAGAGGCGCCAAAGCGATGCAGGAGATCCCGGTGTTCGTTCGAGACGGGATCGACGGTGGGGGTATCTTCGTTTTCCCCAGACATAACGACGGCGAGGGTAACCCTAGCTGGCGGCAGGATGGGAGCGGGGCGCTCACACATGGGGCGGTGAGGCGGTGGGAGGTGCCGACGGAGGACTCGAGGCGAGTCCGTGAAATTGGCATGGGTTGGGTCGATGTCGATGCGGGGCTCGCGCGAGGACACCCGAACGGAGCTCGTCGGAGCTCGTCGGAGAGGCCTCGGGGTTGCATGCATGTCGACAGAGAGGATGCCGGGAGGATGCAGGGGTCCTGGGAGACGCCATGAGGGATTCAGCAGGGCTGCGTAGGCTCGGGGAGGCCGGGCTCGCCGGAGAGAAGCTTCCCTCGGGCATGCCGGCGACGGCGACTTCTAGCGTTCCTGCAGCAGAGAGAGGGCACAGGGAGGTAGCTCAGAGGGGTAGAAGCTCAAAGAGGACACATGCAACAGAGGGTAAGCAAGGAGAAGGTGACCTCGAGCTTGATCTTGGCAATGGCCGAAAGGCCTTTCTTCTCTCCGCTCGGGCAGGACAGGGAAAGGGAGAGGTATGGAAGGAGCTGGGAGGTGAGTGGGGAGCTGAGGGAGTGAATGAGGGGAAGAGGCGCATGGGGAGGGCCTCTGGCCTATTTAACCAAAGAGGGAGTGGTCTAGGGTGCACTCGGTTTATGGGAGCAAGAGGGAGGGGTAAAACCAGGGGAAGATTTTCTAGGGGCGGTGGAGGGGTCGTGCTGGAGCTCTGTGGGGTTGCAGGAGGGCAGAGAGAAGGAGGGGTGCTGCTGTGGCAAGAGTTTTTGGCACTAGGTGGCTGTCCCACTTTAGTCTCTACTTCCAAACACTAGAGGACAAGCGGATTATGGTGCTACAGTGGTATTGCTACAAGGCTGCTCGACCAGGAGGAGAGAACTGTGCTGTGCAGGCTTGGTGGAGAATATTTGATATGGTTTGACGGAGTAATAGAGCAAGGTTTTGCTCATAACTCAAATTTGGCCAACTTGATGACTATGATGGAAATTATTTGAATTGACCTTGGCAAGATGATTGAATGGTACTGGTAGATGGTTTAGGTCAGGGTACATCTCCAGGATTTACTTGGGATTTTTCAGATGATTTTTAGTGCATTTTTGATCCATTAATCAAATAGAGCAGATATGGTTTCTGGAAGCCCTTTTGATATTTTTAAATTGGACAAGGTTGGGTTATGGTGTGAGATGGTCCCAAATGTGAATACACACTTAGGGGAATTTTCCCAAGATTTATTGAGACACATAAATATTTAAAATTATTATTATTCCATTTCTGCCATTTAAGAAAATAGGCAAAAAGAAATAATAAAGGATCTAAAAAATATTTGTTTTTGAAGTGGGAATATGGGGTATGATATGTGGGTTTCAAATGAGACAGAATTTGAGGAAGTGTTTTGGAAAAAACCAAACTTTCCTTCAGGGAAGGAGTTTTGGGCATTTTGTTTATTAAAGAAATTAATTTGATTTGGAGCCATAATAATTATGGGTAATATTTTATAAATCTTTGTGAGCAAGGTAGATGGCATATTCAAGGTGTATCAAGCATTTGCAACCTTGGGATTGGAGAATCCAAGTTGATTTTGGTGGAATACCCTAGATTAAGGATCTAGGGTGATGTTAATTTCATACCAACAAAACATGCTTGCATTTTGGAGCTCAGAGCTCACCTTGGTGCAAGGGATGGATGGGTAGATAGACCAAGTCATATAGATGGACATGGCAGAAAGAGTTTGAATTAATTGTATTTGAGGTGATCTAGAAACGAGGGCAAACTTTGTTGAAATTAAGGTGGCCATGCAGAAAGAGTTATGATGCCTTATAAACCATGGAGGTTTAATCAGCACAGAGATCCACTAGGGGCAAGTGAAGTAGGTTTACATAGAAATCAATGAGTAGAACACAACCATGCAGAGAGTTGGTCCATAGAGGTTTGGATGGTGGTGTGAGCTTCTAGCAAGGTTGGCATGTTGACTAGATTTGCAGGAAAAGTTATTTTCTTGCCTGCAAAACCATCAAGGATGAGTGGGTTGAGGGATGATCTAACCAAATGTGGGCCTTGGTAGTCCTTAGGATGGTTAACAAGATGGTTCAGATGCAGTTCCAAAAATGCATAAGGGTTGAGAAAGGGAGGCATTCAAAAAGGTGATGTTGAACCTGTTTCTAGACTTAGCCAAATTTGGCAGTTTTGAGGAATTTGACTAGAGTATGAGAGGGAATGTTCTTGGAGGAGTTGCAAGGTGTTAGATCTTTAACAAGTGGGTGATATGGAAGTTTAGAGTGAGCAGAAGAGATCCTTGCTTGATAAAGGTCTTCATGGACTTGGAAACATTTAGAGTGGAAATCCTCAGAATAGATCTGGTTGAGGGCTTTTAGATAATCACCTAGTGGATAGGGATCAATTCAAGGTTTGCATTCTTGCTTAGGAGTTGATGATTGGGAAACATCCCAATCCTAGTGTTGAGCTCCTAGAGTGGCTCATACTACTTCCTAAGCAAACAAGTCATACAGCAGATCAAAGCAACTCACCAGACAGCAGATCAAGGCAACTCATCTTATAAACCATCGACTACTCTCGAGTTACCATCAAGATTAACTTGAGGTAGGGTTGGGGGCATTTTGAAGAGGTTGAGTTTTGAATAAGATGGGGGTTCTTGGTATCTCTACCAAGAGTAGAATTCAAAGGCTTTGAACAAGAGTTTTGGGAAAACTAGAGGTAAGATTAGTTGAGTGTTCTATCTTGAAAACATAAGGAGATGGTATTATATATCTCTCCATAGTTTTGTTAATATAAGCTACCAAAAATAGTTTTGGTTACAAAGGGCATCTTGGCTCATGTTTTGAATTGCCAGAACGTTTGAGAATATGCAAAGTAAGCCAAGATAGTTTTGGTAAATTGCTTTTGGTCAGTTGGGGTTTAGGTAAGGGGGATATCGAATAATACACATTCATATGCATAAGCATATCCAAACAACAAGCAAACACTTCAACATTAAACAAGAAAAAGTTTTTGTTCCCCTTGATTTTCGCCTTCTGGACAACTAATCAGGGTTGCTGAAATTGAGATGTTATAGATCTTTCCCCCTTAAAAGAATCTCGTCCCGGGATTCCAGAGAGTAGGGTTAGGGGATTTTGCGTCGGGTTGATACTAAGTTTCTTACGCATACTATCCTATGGACTCCGTCTTTGAATTTGACTACTCTACCGATGAAGTTGTGCTTCAGTCTTCCGGGATGCACGAAGAGTTGAGTAGAGTCTAGTCCCGATTGTGAGGGATGACTATCTTTTCCTTCCGGACTCTATATCTCGAGGGCTTAGAATGGGCTTACTATCCCGATGCTGGACTTCACGAGTACTCGTCGGAGGATAGAATCTACAGCTGGGGGTAATTCTCTCTAGGGATTCACAGCTCTTCCGTAGGGTTAGAGCGTATCCTATTTAACAGTTTAAGGGTCGGGACTCCTGAGGTTGCTCTTGGCAGAGGGTTATTCTACTTTGTGGGAAAGACGCAGTCTTTCCCCCTTAGAATTAAACTAGGTTAGCTTGGGGATAACATATCCTTCCTTCTTGAGGTCACTAAATGAAGTTTGGAAGACTGCCGTCTCTCTGTCTCCTGGAGTCGAGATCTTCAGAGGGCGTCCGTGAAGCTATGGCCTACGGGGCTTATATACTACTATTATTCGTACTTAGCCTATTGGAGTTGTGGGAATCTCACGTCCTCTAAGCATTATGGAACCTAGGGGTTAGCGGTTCGGCAGTCCTTCGGGTGGGTCTTTAGCTGAAGTAGCGGAGGGACTTTGTAGAATCCTCAGTTAGTTTCTCCTCGGATAACTCAAGGGTTGTAGTTTGGCGGAAGGGCGTCGGATCTGGGGATGTTTTCTGAAGTATCTTTTGGTAGACAGCCTTCTGAGGATTTGAGTGGAAAGACGTAGTCTTTCCACCTTAGAGCTTCATTAAAGTGCTTTAGGAGTGGTGCAGATCTTACATGCAGGAGGTCTTGACGATGTTAGCGGATAGTTGCATCTTCCCGGAGTCTTGAGCTAGGGTCTTCGGGTGACTCCCTATTGTCGCAATCCTCGGTGGTGTGGTCTCCTAACGAAGCTTTAATGAGTCAGCTAAGGGTAAATTAGCGGTTTACGACTCTTCTTGCTAGTAGCTAGTCCGAGTTGAAGTAGTCAGCGTCGGGTAAGCGGTCTTCACTAGCATTTCTTGCATCGCTTCAGATTGATGGTGGAGTGGACTCGTTGCCTTCACGCTTCCTAATCATCTGACTTTAGGGGTGGTTCTGACCTTCTAGGGAGTATCAGTCCGTTAGATTGGGTAGGGTCGACTAGATTAGTTAGTCTCCTGAGGTGGTTAGAAGCTCTAATACACTAAAGGTTAGTGTGGTTAGGTCTTCACTTCTTGTCTTGGTTGACGTATCAGGTGGTTTCCTGTGGATATTGAGGATCCTTCGGTGATCGACTTTCGGCTCCAACGGAAATCTTGCTGTAGTAGACTAAGAAACAAGGGAGTGTGGTGCTATTGGCGAGTCTTGAGAGGTGAGTTTGACGAGGTATGCGACCCTGCTGAGGTGAAATCTTCGAGTTGATTCTGCCTTGATGATGTCGAACTTCTCGTTCTTGCGATGCTTTTCCTCTCATATACTCTCGAGGTCAGTCTGGGTCTCAATACCTACAGCTATCACAGGGGTTTCCTGAGCTACTAGGTGGGTTATCGCTCCTCGAGTTACATTTTTAAAAAGGTCAATCAAACCAGAACATACAAACAAGGCGAACAGAGCGAGGGAATCGCAATGTCCTCCACAAACAATCACACATCAAACAACACATGTGGCACCTAGGCAAGCAAACACGGTCAACGCTAGGGACCAAGGAGTTAACTACTCGCGATGTAGGGGAATCCCATTCTTCGGACTATTGACCCTAGATACCGTCTTTCTTCAGGTCGAAGTCACTATCTTGCAGATGAAGCCTTCATCATATCTTGGACGCTTCTTGATAGGGAAACACCTGAGGTCTTCTGAGTGGGAGGATTCCGCTGGTAGATCGATATTGTAGTCTCCTTGTGTTTGCTAGTAGTTGCTTGTCTTCATCTTGTTCTCATTGTCTTCATCGGGTTCTAGATCCTAGTTATTTAAAATCCGGAGGTTTGAAGTTTGGGGACAGGAGTTGGAGTAAACCATTTTTGAAAGCATTTACTTAGAGTAAGAGAAGAAGTAGAACTTTTTGAAACTCTTTGAGAAAATAGTTTTCGAAAGACGAGGTTTTCAAAATAAGGTTCCTGTCTAACGACCATGCTAACTAAGGTTCTCCTACAGTCAGGATGGCTCTGATACCAAGTCTATGGGGCCCCCAGATTAATCCTCCGAGAATCCCTATTATGCATACAACCACGATCCCATGATCAGTTAGTCGTAGCACATAACCGACAAGTATCATTACAACATCCGAGAATATACCGAAATACAAGACTTACATAAATGCCGTTATGGCTACATCAATAATCAGCAGCGGACTTCATCAAGCGCAGAGCCCGATCCATGCCTTAACCTACATGCCACTGACTGGGAGAACGTCCTAGCTCGCATAGTCGCCGACGCCATCTTCTTCTTGATATCTGGCCAAGTTAATAGCCAGAGACAATGCTAGTGAGTACATTGAATGTACTCGCAAACCACCTTAAGAAGATAATAATAACAAGAGGCTATGCAATATGGCTGTGGTATTAGGAGGGCTCCAAGAGAGGTTCGTTTCTCAAATAGTTTCTCTTGTAGATATAGCATCTACCTATCTTTGTTGAAAACTTTTGTAAAACGTTTTGGAAACCTTTTTGAAAAGTTTTGAAAACATTAGGACTGGGTCACCCATTTGCTTCTTCTTTTATGGCCATCCCATGACCAAACTCCTTCCATACCTCTCTGGCCATCCCATGGTCGAAGCAGGTATCCTTTCCGACCATCCCATGGTCAAAACATTTTTAAAGCCTTTGCTTTTCCGAAATCCTTTTTTAAAAAAAAACAGCACCGCTCTACAGAAGTTTGTCCAACCAGTCCTTAACCGCGGACACGGCTATTCGAATAGATTTACACTCTACAGAGGTTGTACACTTTACCCACACCATCCGGGTACACTACCCTGATCTTCACCGATCGTGGGTCGAGTAACCGAGCAAGACTCTCCGGATGCCTACTCCAGTATAAGTGCCTACCCTATGAGTGTTAATCCCCTCAACACCGGGACGTCGGGCAAGGACCAACCGGAGTGCTTTTTCCACTCCTCGAGAGTGTGTGCTTTCAATGAGGGGCCCATAGTAACGCGTGGAGGCCTGCTGACCCTTTGTTCCTTCTCTAGGTCCCACCTTTATCGGAGAAGGCCCACCCTCCAGGGATCCCTGACCCCCTATAGTTGTTGCGAGACAGCTTATACCGGAATAGACAACCATCAAATCCAGCCCTGTCCCATACCAGAGTAATGTGGTTGCACAAGGTTAAGTTGTTATAGCTAGACTGCAAAGAACCAGGTGCGTTTTTGTAAACCTTCTTCCTCCGGTTTTCCTCCAGCATTTTGTAAAACAAAACCTTTTTAGTTCTCAACATCTCTTGGGAGGTCCCACCTCACCAAGGTTTTATCATAAAACATTTGGTAAAACTTTTTCGGGGTCTTCCCATCCTCTAGCTTTCCTTCGGCCAAAAATCGATGGTCTGCAAAGGGTTATGGTGATATACACCATCTATTCTACTAGGGACAAGTAGGTGTCACCAAGGGGGTTGTACTTAGTAGTACAAAGGGTAATAGTTCGGAGGAGCCAAACCACTACCATATATATATATACATCAATATGTAGTAAAACAACGCAGTTTTAATAAGCAGAGATAAAACATGCATAAGTAAAACAGTAGGACAAGGCTTATGAGCAAGAAGGTGGCTTGCTTGATGATCAGCAATATGGCATAATTGTCCCTGGACTTCTTCTTTAGAATACCCAAATATACAATAATAACCATCTTCTTCTGCTCTCCGATATAATCGCAACTATCATCGATAGGGAACACATGCAAACAAACAAAAGGGCGCAATCAATACAAGGCATACAATCACCACTACCATACAGCAAACAAGCCATTGAATAAACTCCAATTAAGGTTCATTAGTTTTAGAGAGGAGTGGATTTAGGAGGTTGAGATGGTCTTGGAGAAGGGGATGAAAATCCCTTAGGATTTATAGTCTAGAAACTACTTAAGAGAGGGATTTTTGGAGCAAGAACATATTCTGTATAGTACCATTGTAAAAACATGATACCAGCAGATAGGTTTTGATAAGTTGTAACCAACAAAAGTAGTTTCACTATTTTATCAATTACCAAAGATTTATAGTGATTTTTATAGTGAATAATACTCTAGTTTTTAGGAAATAATTCACCAGAAAGGTTCTTGAGCTCCAAAAATTATTTCATTGGATGGTTAGGTAGGCCTTGATGTACTTGTTCACTGAGAGTTGGAATCGCTCCAAAATAATTACCAGAATGCCCTCAGGAAATTCCCAATGGTAGTTCTATAGACAACTTGTCTTTTTTCACCAGATTTAATCTACAGAAGCTTTTAAGATGAATCCAAGGACACATTATAGGTATTTAGAATACCTTTATGTAGAATTTGGAATCAACATTTTTGGATTAGAAGAACTACTGTAGTGAATTTAGAGGTGAATAAACCATGCATAGAATAGTTTAATTCACAGAGAAATATCTAAGGCTCAATAAATCATGAGCTCCTGGATTTAGTTAGGTATTGATTTAACACATCACTAGGATTTGGAATCACCGAAAATATGGTGTAGATTTACCTAGGAAATTTTCTAAAGGCAGAAAGTCTATGTTTTTGTTATTCTTACTAAAGTCAAACTACTGTTCACCTTGGCATGAGACCAAGGTCCAAGGATAGATGCTTCTAATATCTTTCAGAGGCAGTTCGTTTTACTCCAATTGGAGTTGTACAATTCACAGAAAGAATTTATTAGTGAAAAAGTATACATCTGGGGATTTAATTCCCTAATGGCACCTTAGTCAATATTTTTAGTTACTTTCTGATCTGCATGTTGCACAAAACACTAGGGTACTTGGTAAAAATTAGATCTGGGTATTTGGAAGCATTTTCGATTTTTATTTTGAATTAAACCAATCAGTCTAATAAGCAGATCTGGAAAAAGGAATTAATAAAAAGAAAGGGGCAAGGGCTGCTGGGCTTGGATCTGGGGACAGTTGGGCCGTCCAGGGGAAATGCGGCCCACCCGGGCGAGGCACTGTGCGTGGTGCAGTTTTGAAACTTCCAAGCAGGGCCTGCTTATCAGAGAAGGAGAGGCGCCGAAGCAGTATGGGGAGATCCTGACCATTTGTTCGAGACGGGATCTACGATGGGGGTATCGTCATCTTCCTCAGACACAACAACGGCGAGGGTAACCCTAGCTGGCGGCGGGATGGGAGCGGGGCTCTCACCTGAGGGGCGGAGGGGCGACCGGGAGGTGCCGAGGCGACGGAGGACTCTAGGGCGAGTCCGTAGAGGGGCGGCACGGGTTGGGTCGACGTCGATGCGGGGCTCACGCGAGGACTCCCGAACGGAGCTCGCCGGAGCTCGCCGAAGAGGCCTCGAGGTTGCACGCATGTCGACAGAGAGGATGCAGGGGTCCTGGGAGACGCCATGAGGGATTTAGTAGGGCTGCGTAGGCTCGGGGAGGCCGGGCTCGCCGGAGAGAAGCTTCTCTCGGGCATGCCGGCGACGGCGACTTCCAGCGTTCCTGCAACAGAGAGAGGGCAGAGGGAGGTAGCTCAGAGGGGTAGAAGCTCAAAGAGGACACATGCAACAGAGGGTAAGCAAGGAGAAGGTGACCTCGAGCTTGAGCTTGGCAATGCCGAAAGGCCTTTCTTCTCTCCGCTCGGGTAGGACAGGGAAAGGGAGAGGTAGGGAAGGAGCTGGGAGGTGAGTGGGGAGCTGAGGGAGTGAATGAGGGGCAGAGGCGCGTGGGGAGGGCCTCTGGCCTATTTAACCAAAGAGGGGGTGGTCTAGGGTGCACTCGGTTTATGGGAGCAAGAGGAAGGGGTAAAACCAGGGGAGGGTTTTCTGGGGGTGGTGGAGGGGTCGTGCTGGAGCTCTGTGGGGTTGCAGGAGGGCAGAGAGAAGGAGGGGTGCTACTGTGGCAAGAGTTTTTGGCACTAGGTGGTTGTCCCAATTTAGTCTCTACTTACAAACACTAGAGGACAAGGGGATTATGGTGCTACAGTGGTATTGCTATAGGGCTGCTCGACCAGGAGGAGAGACGTGTGCTGTGCAGGCTTTGTGGAGAAGATTTGATATGGTTTGATGGAGTAATAGAGCAAGGTTTTGCTCATAACTCAAATTTGGCCAAGTTGATGACTATGAAGGAAATTCTTTGAATTGATATTGGTAAGATGAGTGAATGGTACTGGTAGATGGTTTAGGTCAGGGTACATCTCAAGGATTTACTTGGGATTTTTCAGATGATTTTTAGTGCATTTTTGACCCATTAATCAAATAGAGCAGATATGGTTTCTGGAATCCCTTTTGATATTTTTACATTGGACAAGTTGGGTTGTGGTGTGAGATGGTCCCAAATGTGAAAACACACTTAGGGGAATTTTCCCAAGATTTATTGAGACACATAAGTATTTAAAATTATTATTATTCCATTTCTACCATTTAAGAAAATAGGCAAAAAGAAATAATAAAGGATCTCAAAAATATTTGTTTTTGAAGTGGGAACATGGGGTATGATCTGTGGGTTTCAAATGAGACAAAATTTGAGGAGGTGTTTTGGCAAAAACCAAACTTTCCTTTAGGGAAGGAGTTTTGGGCATTTTGTTTATTAAAGAAATTAATTTGATTTGGAGCCATAATAATTATGGGTAATATTTTATAAATCTTTGTGAGCAAGGTAGATGGCATATTCAAGGTGTATCAAGCATTTGTAACCTTGGGATTGGAGAATCCAAGTTGATTTTGGTGGAATACCCTAGATTAAGGATCTAGGGTGATGTTAATTTCATACCAACAAAACATGCTTGCATTTTGGAGCTCAGAGCTCACCTTGGTGCAAGGGATGGATGGGTAGATAGACCAAGTCATATAGATGGACATGGAAGAAAGAGTTTGAATTAATTGTATTTGAGGTGATCTAGAAACGAGGGCAAACTTTGTTGAAATTAAGGCGGCCATGCAGAAAGAGTTATGATGCCTTATAAACCATGGGGGTTTAATCAGCACAGAGATCCACTAGGGGAAAGTGAAGTAGGTTTAAATAGAAATCAATGAGTAGAACACAACCATGCAGAGAGTTGGTCTATAGAGGTTTGGATGGTGGTGTGAGCTTCTAGCAAGGTTGGCATGTTGACTAGATTTGCAGGAAAAGTTATTTTCTTGCCTGCAAAACCATCAAGGATGAGTGGGTTGAGGGATGATCTAACTAGAGGAAAATGTGGGCCTTGGTAGTCCTTAGGATGGTTAACAAGATGGTTCAGATGCAGTTCCAAAAATGCACAAGGGTTGAGAAAGGGAGGCATTCAAAGAGGTGATGCTGAACCTGTTTCTAGACATGGGCAAATTTGGCAGTTTTGAGGAATTTGACTAGAGTAGGAGAGGGAACGCTCTTGGAGGAGTTGCAAGGTATCAGATCTTTAACAAGTGGGTGATATGGAAGTGTAGAGTGAGCAGAAGAGATCCTTGCTTGATAAAGGTCTTCATGGACTTGGAAACATTTAGAGTGGAAATCCTCAGAATAGATCTGGTTGAGGGTTTTTAGATAATCACCTTGTGGCTAGGGATCAATTCAAGGTTTGCATTCTTGCTTAGGGGTTGATGATTGGGAAATATCTTGATCCTAGTGATGAGCTCCTAGAGTGGCTCATACTACTTCCTAAGCAAACAAGTCATACAACAGATCAAAGCAACTCATCAGACAGCAGATCAAGGCAACTTTTGGTTTAAACCATCGACTACTCTCGGGTTACCATCAAGCTTAGCTTGAGGTAGGGTTGGGGGCATTTTGAAGAGGTTGAGTTTTGAATAAGATGAGGGTTCTTGGTATCTCTACCAAGAGTAGAATTCAAAGGCTTTAAACAAGAGGTTTGGGAAAACTAGAGGTAAGATTAGTTGAGTGTTCTATCTTGAAAACATAAGGAGATGGTATTATATATCTCTCCATAGTTTTGTTAATAGAAGCTACCAAAAATAGATCTGGTTACAAAGGGCATCTTGGCTCATGTTTTGAATTGCCAGAACGTTTGAGAATATGCAAAGTAAGCCAAGATAGTTTTGGTAAATAGCTTTTGGTCAGTTGGGGTTTAGGTAAGGGGGATATCATCTAATACACATTCATATGCATAAGCATATCCAAACAACAAGCAAACACTTCAACATTAAACAAGAAAAAGTTTTTGTTCCCCCTGATTTTTGCCTTCTAGACAACTAATCAGGGTTGTTGAAATTGGGATGTTACAAAAAGAACACACATGCAATGACATCTACTAGATCCATGTGGTTTATGAAAAGAACACACATGCAATGACTCTAGTGGGTCCATGTGGTTTATGAAAAGGACACAATGCAATGACATGTAGTTGAATTCTAGCATGCTGCTAGGGTTCCTTCTAGGACGATGAGTCGTAGAAGCTAAGATGCACAGAGGTAAGGGGAACACTAATGAGAAAAGTGCAAGAAGGAAGACGACGTGTTGTTTTATAGGCCAAGCGTATGGCCAATGATGGAGGATAACACTGCCACGTAGGAGATGCCACACATCCAAGCCGTGAGATCTCGCTGACATGTATAGACTATGCCAAAAGTTTGTCTCTCGGATGGTGATGAATAAGGCTGCCAGTTAAGCTATAAACGGGTTCCACGGTATGATCTCGCCGCCATAACATGCAAACATCTACATCCTATGTTGCCAGCTCGACTCTCCGCCCGCGAGCACCCCTGCAGTCTATGATCTAAGCTGACAAACGACATGGGTTTACGACACCATGTGTTCTCTAGTCGAGCCCCGTGTCCGGAAGAAACCATGTATGGCATGGGTTGATGGCACCACGTCGACTTTGGATGGACCCGATAATAGCTAGAAATCGCGGTCATCATAGGATCATGGTGCGACGTTGGATCTTCACGAGCCCCGTGAATGCGTGAAATCGCATCTGGCATGGGATCACGGTACCACATAGGAGATTCATTAAAGCACTTGAGTAGCAGAATAGATATATAGATTACAAAGCTCATGATCTCAATAAGATCACGCATAGAGAGAGAGATGAATACATAGCTACCGGTAGAGCCCTTAGCCTTAAGTAAGAACTACTCCCTCATCAACATGGGAATCAGCAACGGCGATGGAGATGGTGGTGGAGATCGATGGAGATGGATCCGGGGGCACTTCCCCGTCCTGGTAGGGTTCCGGAACAGAGACTGTCTGTCCCCCGAATCTCCCCTTCAGTGGCAGTGGCTCTATGGAGGTTTTCGTGGCTGGAGGCTGGATGATTTAGGGTTTTCTCATCGGGAGGCTTCTTATAGGCGAAGGGGCGATGTTAGAGGGTGGACTAGGGGCCCACACCACCTGGTCCCGCGCCACCACATGGTGTGGCTATCCCCTGGCCCCTCGCCGTCTCATTTTCTGGCTCTGTGAGTCTTCCAGTAAATATCGACTTTGGCTTTTGTCCGGTCCAATTCCGAGAATATTTATTTTCTGGCTTTTCTGGAACCAAAAACACAAGAAAACAGGCAACTGGCACTGTGGCATCTTGTGAATAGGTTAGTTCCAGAAAATGTGTAAAAGTACTCCAAAGTGTGGACAAAACATAAGAAAGTAGATATAAAACAAGCATGGAACATCAAAAATTATAGATACGTTTGCAACGTATCAATAATACGCATTAACCATAAGATCTGGAATAGGACGAAGTCAGCTCGACATTCTTCCATTCGCATGCTCACAGATGACCTTATCATGACGTTGTAGATTACTCGTGGAGGATCTAGCATATGGGTGGGACCCCTTAGTGCCCCGTGATATTTGGTGTCTATGAGGGTCTACAAGGGGTTTATTAGAGTTATGGATGCCTGTAAGAGCATCACTAATAGTACCCGTAAACACCCAACCCTTAAAACGCGAGTATAGACCCTTGTACTCGCTTTTTAAGGGTTCTTCGGCAGCGACGCAGACCAGAGCCCTTATTCGCAACCTGCAAAACAGAATATTACATTTTACGGGTTGCGAATAAGGGCTCTGTTCCGTGCCGGCTGATTCCTGACCCATAAAAAGGGTTTTAGGCTGGTTTTCATGCACACAAGCAATATGCAAAAATTTGATGCATAGTTCATAGTGTTACATCAAATTAACCAAGTAGTTCATGGCAGATCCATATGTAGACAGTTCATAAATTCATAGGTATCTAGAAAGGGAGCATCATGCAATGGAGAATCATGAGTGTGAGTTGTCTCCATGCTCAACCGAGCCACCTCCTATTCCACCTTGATGAGCTTGCATCCTCCTCTCCATGATATCCGCACATGTCTCCTTCCACCACTCCAACTACTACTCGTTCATGTCCTTTGTGGACATCACCATGATCCCCTCCCTTCGGCCACGAGTTCCTTCATTGCCTTCTCCTTCTTCGCTTTGATCTTCATGTCCTCCAACTCATCCTTGCGTATTGCATCTTCTCATGTGGCTTTCACCCTCGCAAGCTTCACCTCTTTCTTATTATCGGTGATGGCAAGCTTTGCCTCCAATCTCTTCATTGTCACTGACTCCCTGTCGTGGTATTACCGATGAGTATGCCACTGAGGGGTCCTCAGAGAATGTGTTTAGAGATGTGGGGTAAGGCGAATAGTTGGCGGGTACGAGGTAACACAGCACATTCAAGTCCCACAACGGTGGCGGAACTCTACTCCTGCTATACATACTATAATGGCAATACATCAAGTTATAGGGATCGGTTCACTGTGCGAGGTGTTATACGTTGTACGTTATATGTCTTGCCCTAAAGGCTCCCATAGGTCTGGGTTATAAACGCACCAGAACCTAGGGTTGTAGGGAAAGGACCTTGTCGGACAAGTTACAGAGTCCTACACTAATACTAAATAGTCTTCGTGTCTTGTACGCCAAGGCTTCGAGTATGTCGGTGACTTCCATGTAGCCTTCCTATATCTGGCATGGGCCTCCCTTTTGGATCCGTCTAACTGTGCCGCCTAGTAGGCCATAGGCCATGCTACCAACTGTGGGCTACCCGGGTTAGTCGGATTAGAAACTTGCAATGGTGATACCCATTTAGCATATCCCCAATAGTAACCCCAAAGGACTTTGATATCTTGTGTCGTCTTGCCTTTAAGTCTTAAATGCTCCGTCTAAGTGATGTTGGCAATCCGTCAAGCAACATCTCGAAGATCTCCCAAAGAACCATGCAGTCCTCTCCGTCTTTCATATGTAAGTTGGAGATTCTTTAAATCTTTGTTTCCAGAGTTGGATAACTTTCGTCTTCGTTGGAATCTTGAGATGTGACTACTCCTACTGCAATGGTCAGAAGATGACATAGGCTACATCCTATGCTACCTCGAAACTCACAGAAGGCAGTGAATTAATCATTAGCTATTTTTACGCGTGCAAAATCTAAAATGTTAAAGCGGCAAAGACGGAGGACATGGAGAAATGACCGCGCATGTTCATCTGCATGTTGGCAATGCTGCATCCGCTAGATCTCTTTGCACGAATCTTGACGCTGGGGTCTATATATTTTAACTGCAGTTGGAATATTTTCTTTACCCGCATTCTCCCTTGCATCTTGTTCCTCCTCTAGCCACATGACCGTTCGAGCTCTTCGACGGCAAACTCTAACCAGAGCCTTCTTTCCTCCCCACCTTCCTCCACTTATGCAATGGCCTCCAGCAGCGGTGCTCCCTCAACAGTGGCGACATCCCAGGGAGTGACCGTCCCACCTGAGGGGGTTATCGTTCCCGTCTCTACCATGGTGGAAACCACCAGTGGTGACCAAAGATGGGCAGTGCCCGATGCTGCAGAAGAAGATTTCGATTCCCACACTACAAGAAATCTGCTCACTAGTGACCTTTTCTTAACGACCATGAATTTTATGGTCCTAGATTTATGACTATTCTGAACCAACTGGTCGTAAGGCATTTGGGAGGGTCCAAACCTTGAAAAATTATGACCAATTTTGTTAAGAAGGTCATATTTTCCAAGCACGAAAAGGTCATAGATGGACATCACTAGTTTATAGCCTTATATTTATCTCACTATGACCAATTTAAATGGTCATGGCCACTGATTCTTGTTGCTTTAAAATGACTGCTTGGCCACATCAACAAATTTGTCTACATGTTGTTTCCATGTTTCAACTTTTGTTGACGTGTCGTGTGTGATACTGACTGGGACCAATATGTGATGTGTGGGACCCACCTTTCATACAATAAACCAGAAAAATAGAACATGTTGACCAAATTGACATGACATGTGGGCCCCATGACCTGATGTATAGGACCCACCTAGCAGAAGGCAACCTCGAGCACGCTAGAATAATATGGCAAAAAGCGACCTGCTTGGAGCTCGAACACACACCCTCCTACACTTGCCAAACAAACAGAACCAACTCAGCACCAACCGTCCTTCTTGGGGCTCGAATACGCACCCTCCTACACTTGCCAAATGAACAGAACCAACCCAGCACCAAGTGCTTTGTGCTATGTAAGCCCGCAGGCTCCACACACACGACCTCCTCTGATGATCAAACCAACTGAACCACCAAGCCATACACTATGTTGTGTCACACACACCCCACATGTTGTATTTAAAAATACAACCTAGGTTGCACACTCTGAAATAATATAGCAAAAATAGGGTAGGAGGGGAACTCGAAAGCGCGACCTAAGACTACCCTACCACATGTCACCACCATAACCATCAGACCACTACAAGTTTGTTGTGCAAATAACCGCACAAGCTCTAACTAAAGGATCATTTCTTTTGTTGGGCCTAGGCCTCCATGAGAGAAAGTTGTTTTTACTTTATATTTTCTCCTCTGGCTGGGCCATCGGCCCATAGGCCATTATAGGATGGATTTTAGGTCTGGAATCATGAGCTTCTTATAAAATTGAGTCCACGTAAATATAATGATTTCATCTTTATTTAAAAAGTGTTAAAATTTAATTTCATCATAAATTTTGCATATCACATCGAATCGAGATGATATAAAAATCAATTTGGTTCATCTCAAAGAGATGCATAAACTTTGTTTTGGCTAAGTTCCTAGTTTACATCATCTTGACTAGTTGACCTACTTTTTGTAAAACAAAAGACCATTTAAATTGACGAAAATATCTATCATATTTGGTACTTAATATGACACCACGGCGTAAAGTTTGGTATTTTTCCTTGCAACTATGTCACATAATACGACACTAGCGAAGGATTTACCTTGTTTGGACTTTTTGAATTTCATATGCACGTTTCAAACTATGATCAAAACGGCGGGCATGAAGGTTCTTAGTGAGGCGATGGTCCTTGCTGAACTTGCATTCGATCTCTAATAAAACAACATATTGTGGACCTAAAAATGATTTGTTCAAAAAATCATGATCCTTAGATCATGTACTTGTAGTTCAAATTGGACACGCTTCCTACTGATCCGGCACACATTTGTCTTTTTCGCGAGGGGTGGACGGAAAGGTTTAAGATATCCCGGTTGTGACATTGTCCGTGTAATAGGGTCTAGTATTTTCGAAAAATGTGGTGGTAGCATTTTGAAACTTTCATTTGGTGGTTTCTTCACAAAATGCCCCGTTTTGGCACTCGAAAAATGTAAAGTGCCTTTTCTGTGTGACGAAAAAGAAAACTTCCTCCTACAACATTGTTCGCCATCACAAGATGAACATTCATGCATAATATGGGCATATTATCACAAACTATGCCACGATTCTGGCCATAACATTGCTTGTTTGACTTGAAAGCCATGAAACCTCGAACATGATAGATCATTTTTCTGAAGGTTTTTTCGAGATATTTGCAATATACCAAGTTTGGTATTTTTCTTGCAACTATGTCACATAATACGACACCAAGTGAAGGATTTACCTTGTTTGGACCGTTTTTGAATTTCTTATGCTCGTTTCAAACTATGGTAAAAATGACAGGTATGAAGGTTCTTAGCTAGGGGATGATCCTTGCTAAAATTTCAGTGGATCTCTGATAAAACAGCATATTATGAATCTAATTTTTTTTCTAAATCATGAGTCTTAGATCATGTACTTATAGTTCAAATCGGACACGCTTCCTACCGATTCGGCACACATTTGTCTTTTTCGTGAGGGGTGGGCAGAAAGGATTCAGATACCCCGGTTGGGACATTGTCCATATAATATGGTCTACTATTTTTGAAAAATATGGTAGCATTTTGAAACTTTCAATTGGTGGTTGCTGCACAAAACGCCTCATTTTTGGCACTCGAAAAATGTAAAGTGCCTTTTTTGTGCAACGAAAAGAAAAACTTCCTCCTACAACATTGTTCGACATCACAAGATGAACATTCATGTATAATATGGGCACATTCTCACTAACTATGCCGCAATTATAGCCATAACTTTGCTCGTTTAACCTGAAAGCCATAAAACCTCGAACATGATAAGTCATTTAAGAGAAGTTTTTTTGAGATATTTACAATATACCAAGTTTGGTATTTTTATTTTCAAACATGTCACATAATACGACATCATACGAATATTTTGCATTTTTTTCATTTTTTAGATCACTTAAGCCGGTTTTAAGAGCTAGCTAATAAGAAGAGAGAACTAGGCTACCCACAAATCAGGCCACTGAAGTAGATCTCAATCGTTGATGTGGCCTCCATCCAATGCCCCAAAGTCACAGCGCCACTTTTCCCGCCGACCCGCACGTTGGACATGACTTGCCTGAAACGCCCTGCAATTCCTATTCTTTCACTATAGAAATAATGAGGGGCATTTTCATGGAATCCCCCACACCACCCAACCATCCACCCAAAAAAAAACCTAATCCCCTCATGTGCCAGAATCCGCCACCACTTCTTCCTCTCTCGCGAGCCTCCCTCTCTCTGCTTTGCCGTTCCATCGCCTCTCTCTGCTCTGTCGCACCATCACATGACAGATCCCCTAAGTGCACCATCGTGCCTCCTTGCGCGCTCGCGAGCCAGATCCCCGACCTCACAGTCTCACCACCTATGTCCCTTCTTGATGCACCGCCGGCCGCGTCCTAGATCCCTCTCTTCGGATCTCTGCTAAGATTCACCGAATTTGGAGGCGGCTGGCGACCACGATAATGAGTTCACCGTGGAGGAGATTCCATGGCGCCATAATCACACTCTCCTCCGACGGCCTCCCCATGGCCTCTCGCGAGTTCCAGATCTCGAGCATATGCGATGCACTCGACCCCACCTTGGTCTCCCTCACCCTCGACACCGCCTCCAGTGGACCTCCAAGGTAATTCTCTCCTTCTCCCCTAGTCTCTGATCCGTTTTTTTGCAATTTGCTTCCGGCATTTCTATGGTCTGATTGATGTTTTTCCAGCAGGGCTCCTTGTGCATCGTATGCTACCACGCGAACTTCGCCATCTGGGCACCATCTGCGTCACCGGGACGCTACTCTACATTGTGCTCTATGTGTGGTGACGCAGTTTTTCCCCAGAGGCTACAGGTGAGGTTAGCTAACTTGCAGGGAAGGGTCCGACCTGCATGCCTTAGTTATAATGACAAAATTTTCCATGTAAAGATAATATAGAGTCAAAGTTGATGTGGTAGTTTGGAGAATCTAACTACTTTGTGTGGATCTGATTCATAAATGAATGGAATTAATTGCTTTAAAGATACTCCTCGTTTTATGAAGCATGTGTGTCGATTGTTTAGTTGCTTTAATCTCCATCAAATTCCCATGCATATACGCTAGCTTGTTAGTTTGTTTACAAATCATTTCTACATTAACATTTGTTAAATGTCTAGAGCCTATGATGTACTCTAATTCCATAACTGGATGGCTTTCACTATTACATTTGTTTTTCTATTGCTTTAATGATGTGGGCAAACCAGTAGTATCCAGATGCTGCTCCAGTTTTTGCTAGACAACATGGCCATATGTCATATGCTGTATTTTTATTGAAATTCTATCAAGGAACTTCTACCATTTGATGCTAATGGACCTCATTTGCACCAGCTATAGAATTCGGGAAGGTGTTGTGACGCAGCCGTCGAGGGCAAGAAGAAGAAAACAGAGAGTGGAGTCTCCAAGAAATCCACTGCTGCCTTAGAGGCGGAGAAGAAGAAGAAGAAATCCACCAGCATCCACTTAGCTAGGTCATCTGCTGTAGCATAAGTATATTCATTCTCTAGCTTTAATTTTCTTTGCACTTATTCAATTCATGTACTTATACTATGTATATTTTAGGAAGAAGTCCGGTGTTGGCTTAAAGCGGACCTCCAAATAAGTTGGAGGTTCCAAGAATATTTGTGATATGTTTTCCAAGTCGTCTCCCACTGCTGCTCCCCTAAACCCTGCCGCCAAGACTGTAACAGGCCCCACTTGGGCTTCATCCCCCGTCATTCCTGGGGTCTCCATCATGGAGATAGATGTCAATCCGTCAACGGATGCCTCAGACCCTACCAGCATGGATAATGATCCCAGTGGCCAGGCCACGCAAGAAAGTACCTCCTGAAAAATGGCTGAAGCTCTAGCTAAGGATGTCATCGAGAAAGGGAAACATGCGATGGAGGGAGCAGAGGCGGAGGTGGCCATAGCAACGGGCGAGTCGGGAGCCTCTGAGCCATTAACTGCCATGATAACGCAGTAGGCGGCCACGACTTCATCCATGCCTCTGGCTTCGACAACTCCTCTGCCTTTAACTCCTCCGACTTTGTGCCTGGACGATCTCATCAACCAGGCAAATGCTATATAAAACAATGCTCAGACCTTCCATAATGCATACGCTCATTTGGCCAACAATCTGATGGTTATTGCCATTGTAAGTTTCTGAACTTTACTTCTTTTACTTTGTACTATATCTCGCTGTAGCCACCGAGCTCTTACGCGGAAAATCACCAGTTTTTGGCATGAGTGCACCAAAGAACTAAGTGTATAACTTATTAGTGTAGCCCCGAGTTTCTAGTTTAGAATGAATAATTCCGACTAGATACTCTAAGAGAGAACACTTGTCAGTTAAAATCTAATATTATAGCCCCCTGATAAGTTGAAAACGTATCTATAATTTTTGATGTTTCATGCTTGTTTTATATCTACTTTCCTATGTTTTGTCCATATTTTGGAGTATTTTTACACATTTTCTGGAACTAACCTATTAACAAGATGCCACAGTGCCAGTTGCCCGTTTTCTGCTGTTTTTGGTTTCAGAGAAGCTAGTAAGGAAATATTCTCGGAATTGGACCAGACAAAAGCCAAAGTCAATATTTCACCAAAAGGAACACGGAGTCAGGAGGGGAGACGAAGAGGGGAGCCAGGCCTGCCACATCTGGTGGTGGCGCGGCCAGCCCTAGCCACGCCACCAGGTGGTGTGGGCCCCATGACGCTCCACCGACCTTGCCCCATCGCCTATATATTGCCTCCGGGACGAAAACCCTAAGGACCCGATCAAAAATCCACGAAAGAGTCTGTAGCCGCCGCCATCTCCATCCCTAGACCAGGAGGGATCTGAAGCTCTTCCCGACACCCTGTCGGAGGGGAGAGATCACCCTGGAGTCCTTCTTCATCACCATGACTACCTCCGGTGTGATGCGTGAGTAGTTCATCCCTGGACTACGGCTCCATGTAGTAGCTAGATGGTTGGTCCTTCTCCTTTGTGCCACCATGTTTAGATCTTGTGACCTCCATTCATGATCAAGATCATCTATTTGTAATCTTACATGTTGTGTTTGCGGGGATTCGATGGATATTGAGATGCTATTTCAGATTGATTATTGATTCTATCATGTCTATGTTATTTGTGATCTTGCATGTTTTCCGTTGTTAGTAGCTATCTTGGCCGAGTAGATGCTAGCAATCCAAGAGGGAGTATTTATGCTCGATAGTGGGTTCATGCCTCTAGGAATCTGGGGAAGTGACAGAAATCTCTAAGATACTAGATGTGCTATTGCAACTAGGGAGAAAACAACAATCCTTTGTTCATAGAACAAACGTATTGTTTACTTTACACACTTTTCTTAATCAATTATCTGTTGCTTGCAACTTAATACTGGAGGGGGTTCAGATGATAACCTGAAGGTGGATTATTAGTCATAGATGCAGTTGGATTATGGTCTATGTATAATGTTGTAATGCCTAATCAAATATCATAGGAGTCAAGATGATTAGTATATGCATGTATGTTTTCTCGATGTCTGTCAATTGCCCCGCTGTAATTTGTTCACCCAACATGTCATCTATCTTAAGGAGAATCACCTCTAGTGAAATATGGACCCTGTCCATTCTTTTACCATCAATCTACAATCTACTATTTACTGTTTTCTATTTACTTTCTGTAAGCAATTACTATCTTCCACACAATACGTTTAATCCTTTGTTTTCAGAAAAACCGGTGAGATTGACAACCTCACTGTAAGTTGGGGGCAAAGTTCTATGGTTGTGTTGTGCAGGATTCCAAGTTGGAAACAACACCTTGGAGGTGTTTCTTGCTCCTACTGGTTCGATAACCTTGGTTTTATAACTGAGGGAAAACTTGTTGTTGTGCTCATCATACCTTCCTCTTGGGGTTTCCCAACGAGCTCGATACGTTGAGCCAATAATCAAGCTTTTTCTGGCGCCGTTGCCGGGGAGCCAAGGAAATCTTCACAAGGGGAGTCCCTCATAACCAATCTCTTTACTTTGTTTTATTAGTTTTCTTAGTTTATTTCTTCTTTCTTTTCTTGTTTCTTTTATCAAAATCACACAAAAATTAGTTGTACTAGTTTGCTTCTTTATATTAAAAATACCAAAATGACTACTCTTGAAAACACTAAGTTGTGTGACTTCATTAGCACCAACAACAATGATTTCATGTGCACACCTATTGCTCCACCTGTTCCTGAAGCTACTTTCTTTGAAATTAAACCTGCTTTGCTCAATCTTGTTATGAAAGAACAATTTTCTGGTATTGGTACTGAAGATGTTGCTGCTCATCTTAATAACTTTGTTGAACTTTGTGAGATGCAAAAACCTAGGGATATAGATGGAGATATTATTAAGGTTAAATTGTTTCCTTTCTCTTTGAGAAGAAAAGCTAAAGAATGGTTGCTATCCCTAACTAGAAATAGTATTGATTCTTGGACTAAATGCAAAGATGCTTTTATTGGAAAATACTATCCTCCTGCTAAGATTATATCTATGAGAAGTGAAATAATGAAATTTAAACAATCTGATAATGAACATGTTGCTCAAGCTTGGGAAAGAATGAAATCTTTGGTAAAGAATTGTCCCACTCATGGACTGACTACTTGGATGATTATCCAAACCTTTTATGCAGGACTGAATTATTCTTCAAGAAATTTGCTGGATTCTGCTGCTGGAGGTACCTTTATGACCATTACTTTGGGTGCTGCAACAAAACTTTTGGATAATATGATGGTTAACTATTCTGAATGGCACACTAAGAGAGCTCCACAAGGTAGGAAGGTAAACTCTGTTGAAGAAACCTCCTCCTTGAGTGATAAAATTGATGTTATTATGTCTATGCTTGTTAATGGGAAAGCTCATATTGATCCAAATCATGTTCCCTTAGCTTCTTTGGTTGCTCAAGAAGAGCAAGTTGATGTGAACTTCATTAGAAATAATAATTTTAGCAACAATGCCTACATGAATAATTTTGGTAATAATAATTATAGGCCATATCCTCCCAATAATGGTAATACTTATGGAAATTCCTACAACAATAATAGAAGTGCACCCTCTGAACTTGAAGTTGTCATCAGATGATGACAAGTACGCCATGAGGGGGTTCTCGAGGCGTGCAGAAGAGAGGGGTGTGAGACGTACGGTGTTCTGGGACGGTGCGCACACAAGTTTACCCAAGTTCGAATCCGCCAGCTTGGACAAATCCTACTCCTGCTAGAAATCTAGTAATACTGCAGAGCCGGAATATGGGTTACAAGGGTTCGCCTGTGCGAGTTGAGATTGTGATTGTAAGGGGTTGCCCTAAGGGCTCTCCCTAGTATGGCTTATATACATATCCGGCCTAGGATTTACAGCAGAGATCTATCCGGCTACGACTAAGAGTCGGTTACAGAGTACATCTTGAACTACAAGTAATACTATGGGCCTATGTCAGTGAGTCTTCTGGGCCTTGCGTAGCCGGACTGGACTCTGTTTCGTCTCCTTGACTAGGCCGCCCGTGAAGCAAAGCTCTAACCTGAAGTGGGCCACCCTAGTCAGCGAGGAACTGTGAGGATACCCGGAAAGTATATCCCCAACAGCAGCCCCCGGAAGTCTCCAAGATCCAAAGTTGGATTCATCATCGTCTAACTTGATCTTCGGCTTACAGAATCTCGAAGGGTTCCTAAAACTTGAAAACAAAAGATACGATCCGGGTCTCAAAAGTAAGTCGGACCTATTAGTACGTTTATTCGGATTTTCCAGCTTGATTTTCAAACTAAGCCGGATCTTTGTGTCTGACGTCATCTGACACTGGTCATGGTCAAGTCACGTCACTGACAGACATCCTGTCAGCACAACCATTGGTGGGTTGATACATTGCAAATGTATCTATAATTTTTGATGTTCCATGCTTGGTTTTATCCACTTTCTTGTGTTTTGTTCCAACTTTGGAGTACTTTTCATATGATTTCTTGGACTAACCTATTAACAAGAGCCACAGTGCCAGCTGCCTGTTTTCTGCTGTTTTTGGTTCCAGGAAAGTCAGAAAATGAATATTCTCGGAATTGGACGGGACAAAAGCCAAAGTGCCTATTTTTCCGGAAGGGATCAAGTGCCAGAGTACGAGACGGAGAAGGGCTAGCGGCCGGCCACACCACCTGGCTGCATGACCAGGCTGGGCCCGCACCAGGGGGTGGTGCGGTGGCTCTCGGCACCCCCTCGGCCTCTCCTTTCGCCTATATATTGCCCTCGGGACGAAAACCCATCGAGCCCGATCAAAAATCCACGAAAGAGTATGTAGCCACCATCATCTCCATCCCTAGATCGGGAGGGATCTGAAGCTCTTCCCGGCACCCTGCCGGAGAGGGGAATTTACCCTGGAGGCCTTCTTCATCAGCATGCAAGCCTCTGGTGTGATGCGTGAGTAGTTCATCCTTGGACTACGGATCCATGTAGTAGCTAGATGGCTGGTTCTCCTCCTTTGTGCTTTCATGTTTAGATCTTGTGAGCTCCGTTCATGATCAAGATCATCTATTTGTATTCATACATGTTCTGTTTGCGAGGATCCGATGGATATTGAGATGCTATTTCAGATTGATTATTGATTCTATCATGTCTTTGTTATTTGTGATCTTGCATGCTTTCCGTTGTTAGTAGCTATCTTGGCCAAGTAGATGCTAGCAACTCCAAGAGTTAGTATTTATGCTCGATAGTGGGTTCATGCCTCTGGTAATCTGGGGAAGTGACAGAAATCAGTAAGGTACTAGATGTGTTGTTGCTACTAGGGAGAAAACAACAATCCTTTGTTCATAGAACAATCGTATTGTTTACTTTACACGCAGTTTGTAAAGCAATAATCTGTTGCTTGCAGGTGGATTATTAGTCATAGATGCAGTTGGATGGCGGTCTATGTATTTTGTTGTAATGCCTAATCAAGTCTCAAAGGAGTCAAGATGTTTAGTATATGCATGTATTGCTTTCTCGGTGTTTGTGAATTGCCCCGCTGTAATTTGTTCACCCAGCATGTTATCAATCTTAAGGAGAGCCACCTCTAGTGAACTATGGATCCTGGTCCTTGTCTTTTACATACAATCTACAATCTTTTACTACTTTGTGTTTACTTTCTCCAAACTTTTACTTCTTTCTATTCGATACGTTTAATCCTTTGTCTTCCGCAAAACACGGTGAGATTGACAACCTCATCGCAAGTTGGGGACAAAGTTCTGTGGTTGTGTTGTGCAGGTCTCCACGCTGCTACTAGCACCGGTAGTGCGCCCTACCAAAGCTCATCTAGTAACACCTTTGGGGTGTTTCCTTGCTCCTACTGGTTCGATTACACCTTGGTTTCATAACGGAGGGAAACTTGCTGTTGTGCTCATCATACCTTCCCCTTGGGGTTCCCAACGAGCTCTACATCAACACCGCCATCAAGCATTTTTCTGGGCGCCGTGCATTGAGCCATCAAGCATTTTTCTGGCGCCGTTGCCGGGGATCCGTAGAAGAAGAAACTCCCATGTCAACCACGCGCCATTTTTATGGCGCCATTGTCGGGGAGTCAAGGACATCTTCACAAGGGGAGTCCCTCATAACCAATCTCTTTACTTTGTTGTTTTTGTTTTGCTTAGTTTCTTTTTGCTTTGTTTGCTTGTTTTGTTCTTCAAAAACACAAAAAAAATTAGTTTTACCAGTTTGCTTTCTTATTTGAAAACCCAAAAAAATGACTACTCTGAAAACAGTAAGTTGTGTGACTTCACTAGCACCAACAAGAATGATTTTATGAGCACACCTATTGCTCCACCTGTGGCTGAAAATACTTTCTTTGAGATAAAACCTACTTTACTCAATCTTGTTATGAGAGAGCACTTTTCTGGTATTGGTAATGAAGATGCTGCTTCCCATCTAAATAACTTTGTTGAACTTTGTGAGATGCAAAAGCAAAGGGATATAGATGGTGATATTATTAAGCTGAAATTGTTTCCTTTCTCTTTGAGAGGAAAATCTAAAGAGTGGTTGAATTCCTTAACTAGGAATAGTATTGATTCTTGGACTAAGTGCGAAGATGCTTTTATTGGAAAATACTATCCTCCTGCTAAGATTATATCTATGAGAAGTGAAATAATGAAGTTTAAATAACTTGATAATGAGCATGTTGCTCAAGCTTGGGAAAGAATGAAATCTTTGGTAAAGAATTGTCCCACTCATGGACTGACTGCTTGGATGATCATCCAAACTTTTTATGCAGGATTGAACTATTCTTCAAGGAACCTATTGGATTCAGCTGATGGAGGTACCTTTATAACCATCACTTTGGGTGCTGCAACAAAACTTCTGGACAATATGATGGTTAATTATTCCGAATGGCATACTGAGAGAGCTCCACAAGGTAGGAAGGTAAATTCTATTGAGGAAACCTCCTCCTTGAGTAATAAGATTGATATAATTATGTCTATGCTTGTTAATGGGAAAGCCCATATTGATCCAAATAATGTTCCTATAGCTTCTTTGGTTTCTCAAGAAGAGCAAGTTGATGTGAACTTCATAAGAAATAACAACTTTGGCAACAATGCTTATGGTAATAATGCTTATAGGAACAATTTTGGTAACAACAATTATAAGCCATATCCTCCCAACAATGGTAATGCTTATGAAATTCTTACAACAATAATAAGAGTGCTCCCTCTGAACTTGAAGTTATGCTTAAAGAGTTTATTAGTAAACAAACTGCTTTCAATAAAACTATTGAGGAAAAACACTCTAATGCTGAAAGAAATATAGCATCTTTGGCTAAAGCTCAATCTTCTTTGAATAAAATGGCTGCTAAACCTGAAACTAATGACAATCCCTTTGCAGCTACCAAAGCCATACAAGTAAGAATTGATGAAAATGTTAGACTATTAGCTGAATTACATGCTAAGTAGGAAAGGGAAGATGAAATTGCTAGAAACATTAGTGTTTCCACTATCACCACCACTAGTGTTGAGGCTAGTAATAGTTCTACTACTTTAGATGATAAAGTTGATTTTGATCTTGATGGTGGCAACATCTCTGAAGTTATTAAGTTCCTACAAAAGCTTGCTAAAAGTCCTAATGTTAGTGCCATGAACATGGCTTTTACAAAACACATTACTGATGCTCTCGTAAAGATTAAAGAAGATAAGATGAAACATAAAGCTTCTATTCCTATAAAACAAGAGGATGCTTGGGAACCCATCATTAATATGAAAGTGAATGACTTTGATTTCAAAGCTTTATGTGATCTTGGTAGTAGTGTTTCTATTATGCCTAGAAGGATTTATGATATGCTTGATTTGCCTCCTCTTGAAGATTG
Source organism: Avena insularis (assembly GCA_023614405.1). Lineage (NCBI taxonomy): Eukaryota > Viridiplantae > Streptophyta > Magnoliopsida > Poales > Poaceae > Avena > Avena insularis. The sequence continues at coordinate 285,299,454 of CM042690.1, forward strand.
TTATTTGAATGTCCCACTTGATGATAATGCTAAAAAGAAACTCATATTATGGTTAATGATGCCTATGTCCCCGTTGATTTCTATGTTTTGGATGTTGAATACAGTGCTTCTTGTCCTATTACTTTGGGAAGACCTTTTCTTAGAACTGTTGGTGCCATCATTTATATGAAAGAAGGCACCATTAAATATCAACTCCCACTCAAGAAAGGTATAGAACACTTCCCTAAAAAGAGAGAAAATATTTCTTTTGCTTCTCCTATGAAAACAAAATTTGGTCTTAATGCTTCTTCATTTGAGAACACTTGATTCTTTCTTTGGTTCTTATGCCTAACTTAAAGGCATTAAAGAAAAGTACTTATTGGGAGATAACCCACAAGTTTTAGATGAGTCTTAGAAGTTATTACCTCTGTAATAGCGCTCCTTATCCTTTTTATTTGCTTTTTGTGCCAAGAGTAACCTCTAATGAGAGAGAAGTAATGATTGGGAAAGTTGTTGTCCCGAAACAGATTTTTGTGCTTCATCATAAAATTCGTGAGAGAGCTCTGTAAGTCGGATGGAGCTGTAATTTTTTGTGCGTCTGCCCCAGGTAGTTATCTAACTTTCGTTAGTTCAACACTTTTTGATTTGAGAAACAGAATGTCTTCGAAAAAATTCCTATTTACCTGCTGGTCTGTTTTGACAGATTTCTGCCATTTTCTGCATTTGCATCTTGTGGGTTCCTTTTTGAGTTCTTTTGGGGAATTGAGCTTTTTGAGGGAAGTGATACAGTATCTAGTGTTCTAATGGAAGTTTATTTGGTGTTAGAACTGAACCTTAAGACTTATTTATCTTAAGTGCACTAATGTTGGTAATGAGATTTTGTGAAGTTTTGTATGAAGGAAAAATTTCAGGTGTATAGAAGGAATGAGTAATGAGATGAAGGATGGACTAAAGCTCAAGCTTGGGGATGCCACGTGTGTCACCCAAAGAAATATCCAAGAAGTACAAGCATCAAAGCTTGGGGATGCCCAAGGCATCCCCTTCTTCATCAATAAAAATTCCAGGTTTCTTCCAAACGCTTCATTTTTATTGTTTCATGCACAGTTGTGTTGTTCTTGGAGCGCCTTCTTTTTCGTTTTTGTTTTGGTTTTTAGTTTTCTTGGTTTGATTAGTTTTCTGAATAAATTGGTTGGACCCACTATTTCATACATTGGTTTGCAAATAGTTTGGTTTGGTTTGGAAAAGAGTAGGAAAGTTCATACTTATGTGGTAAAAAGAGCTTGTTTTTGACTGTGGCCTGTGCTTTGTCATGCCATGCTTGATATTGTTTTGGCTTTATGCTTAGTATACTTTGTTGTAGCATGACTTGTTATAAACAATTAAGATTTCTTAATGTGCCTTGGATGAATCATGCATTGTTTTAGCATATTAAAGCATAGTATAGTGGTATTCTCCTTTGATGCTTTATTTGGGTTGACTTGGCACATGCTCACACCATGTAATGACTGTCTCAAGTCACCATAGCCTTTATGATCCTTTAGTTTTCAACTTGTAGTATCACTTTATGCTTTGATCAATGATGTTTTGTCGGTCTACATGATTATGGCCATTATTGCTCTCTTAGTTTGTCGCTCACAGTCTTTTGCTAGCCTCCACAACAAAGTATGAGTTCCACTCATGCATCCAACTCCCTAAACCAAGTTATTCCAAAGAGTCCACCATACCTACCTACTAGCTTATGCTATTCCAAGTATATTCATTCTTTTGTTTACCTTCCACTTGTTATGAGAAAACTAGTGATTAAAGATCTCACGAACTTGATGGCACACTTTACTTTTTTGCCTCTAATAAACTTGAACCATTGGGTCCTTCTTTGTTGCGTATATGCTTGCGTTTTATAAGTTGAAATTAGCAGAACCATGTACCATGGGGAACGCTTTCAACATTGCACTTGTAATTTGTACCCCGTTGATATCATGTTCTTTTGCTTACGGATCCCGGCGGTGTGAAATAAAAGTGAAACTTGTAAGATCATGGAGTTTGTATGTGTGTTAGAGAAAGGCCTGGGCCGCTAGCCTAAGCCATGCCTAATCATGGTGGAAACTTGCAGCATCACCATAATGAGCACTCTATGAAGCATCCTCAATAAAAACCTATGCAAATAGCAAATAAAAAGATCACTGAGATGCTCATTGTCTGCTTGCCTTGTCATTTTGATTATGGGAAAGCTCCTGTATCATGTGCAAGGGGTACCGCGTTGGCGGTTCTTAATGATACACATATACTTACAATGACAAGATCTTACCCGTGACTGAAGTTGAGTAGCATGAGGATCGGTCTTCGTAAGTAAGGGGCATGAGATTTCGGTTTATAACTTGTCAAGCATATCGTCTTAGTTGTGTGACTTTAACCTTAATCACCTTCAAGATGCTTATGATAGGGGCAATGAGAGCTGAAAGCTACAAGTACCATAATTTTTGGAAGCTCTTTATGAGACTTGAATCCCTACTTCCTTCCACCGTTATATTGATTCTCCACCTTCTATCTTTATGCACCTACTTTGAGAGCATAGTGGCCATTCTTAGTTCTATGTGCATTGTCCCAAGACTAGTTGATTGATGCATAACTTGTTATTGCTTGTTTTAAACTATTGTATCTAGTCACTCTTATGAACTTTGAAGGTGTCCTATGCATTTATATTTGCTACTCTATTGAGGGACAAGCTGAATACTATTATGCTATGTTTTCTTTATGTGAAACAAACAAACGTCTTGCAAAGCATTTTATTCATGAATCTTTTGTTTGTGCCTTTTCATGTTGCATCATAGTTTCTTTGCTTATTGCTAGAACTTTGTCTTTCATGTTATGATTGAAGTACTATGATCCCAGCTTTGAATGTTTTGCAAATACTTTGATCAAGTCTTTGATGGTGCATGTCACCTCAAAAATTATTCTTTCTTTTTATCACTTACCTACTCGAGGACGAGCATGAGTTAAGCTTGGGGATGTTGATACATTGCAAATGTATCTATAATTTTTGATGTTCCATGCTTGGTTTTATCCACTTTCTTGTGTTTTGTTCCAACTTTGGAGTAATTTTCATATGATTTCTTGGACTAACCTATTAACAAGAGCCACAGTGCCAGCTGCCTGTTTTCTGCTGTTTTTGGTTTCAGGAAAGTCAAAAAATGAATATTCTCGGAATTCGACAGGACAAAAGCCAAAGTGCCAATTTTTCCGGAAGGGATCAAGTGCCAGAATACGAGACGGAGAAGGGCAAGGGGCCAGCCACACCACCTGGTCGCGCGGCCAGGCTGGGCCTGCGCCTGGGGGTGGTGTGGCGGCTCCCGGCACCCCCTCGGCCTCTCCTTCCGCCTATATATTGCCCTCGGGACGAAAACCCTAAGGGCCCGATTAAAAATCCACACGAAGAGTCATGGTCATCATCATCTCCATCCCTAGATCGGGAGGGATCTGAAGCTCTTCCCGGCACCCTGCCGAAGAGGGGAATTCACCCTGGAGGCCTTCTTCATCACCATGCAAGCCTCCGATGTGATGCGTGAGTAGTTCATCCTTGGACTACGGATCCATGTAGTAGCTAGATGGCTGGTTCTCCTCCTTTGTGCTTTCATGTTTAGATCGTGTGAGCTCCGTTCATGATCAAGATCATCTATTTATATTCATACATGTTGTGTTTGCAGGGATCCGATGGATATTGAGATGCTATTTCAGATTGATTATTGATTCTATCATGTCTTTGTTATTTGTGATCTTGCATGCTTTCCGTTGTTAGTAGCTATCTTGGCCAAGTAGATGCTAGCAACTCCAAGAGTTAGTATTTATGCTCGATAGTGGGTTCATGCCTCTGGTAATCTGGGGAAGTGACAGAAATCTCTAAGGTACTAGATGTGCTGTTGCTAATAGGGAGAAAACAACAATCCTTTGTTCATAGAACAATCGTATTGTTTACTTTACACGCAGTTCGTAAAGCAATAATCTGTTTCTTGCAACTTAATACTAGAGGGGGTTCGGATGATAACCTGAAGGTGGATTATTAGTCATAGATGCAGTTGGATGGCGGTCTATGTATTATGTTGTAATGCCCAATCAAGTCTAAAAGGAGTCAAGATGTTCAGTATATGCATGTATTGCTTCCTTGGTGTTTGTCAATTGCCCCGCTGTAATTTGTCCACCCATCATGTTATCTATCTTAAGTAGAGCCACCTCTAGTGAACTATGGAACCCGGTCCTTGTCTTTTACATACAATCTACAATCTTTTACTGCTTTGTGTTTACTTTCTGCAAACTTTTAATTCTTTCAATTCGATACGTTTAATCCTTTGTTTTCCGCAAAACACGGTGAGATTGACAACCTCATCGCAAGTTGGGGACAAAGTTCTGTGGTTGTGTTGTGCAGGTCTCCACGTTGCTACTAGCACCGGTAGTGCGCCCTGCCAAAGCTCAGCTAGAAACACCTTTGGGGTGTTTCCTTGCTCCTACTGGTTCGATTAAACCTTGGTTTCATAACTGAAGGAAACTTGCTGTTGTTCTCATCATACCTTCCTCTTGGGATTCCCAACAAGCTCTACATCAACACCGCCATCAAGCATTTTTCTGGGCGCCGTGCATTGAGCCATCATGGGTCCGCCGTTCGCGGAACCGAGGCACCGTTTCAATGCATACCAGAGATCCAGGCGGCGTAATCATCGCGTGGGGGCTTCCCAGTTCTTTCCACGACATGTGGCATTTACACTGTACCATTTGCACGAATCTTGGCGCGGTTCGGTGGTTATAAGGGGTGAGGATTTCCTCTCTCTCATCTTCTTCACCTGTTCCCCGTGCCGTTTCCTTCTCCTCCACTTCTCCCCCAACGCACAGAGCTCCCTCGCTTCCAGATTCCCAGCGCCTCCCATCCAAGGTCACCGGTGCACCGGAGGAATGGCTTCATCTTCATCATACGGCTTGGCTGGGGCCGCAGCGGCGGAGGCAGCAGAGAAAGAAAGCAATCGCGAGGTCTGGATCTCGTGTGTCCTCGATGACACCAAGCTCAGCGGCGTGGAGAATGAAGGGCTCCTCTACGCCGGCGACTGGCGGAGTGGTTTTGGCAAAACCATCCCCAACCTACACGCCGACAAGCGGGTGCACTTCGGCACCCACCTCGACAGAGGTTTGTCTTTCCCTCCCTCGGAATTCTTTTCCGAGGTGATAGATCATTATGGCGTTCAGCTTCACCATCTCCCCCAAACTCTCTCTTAGAGATGAGCGCCTATGCGGCTTTATGTGAAGGGTATCTCGGCATTAGGCCGAGTCTCATTCTCTTTCGGTTCTACTTCCATGTCCGGAGAAACTCTATCACCGCCGATAATCCTTACATTGCCGGAACAATTAGTCTTTCTTTTAGACGTGAGCGTGTCTATCCTAGGATCTTAGCTAGTGAGTCGGTCAAACAGTGGTCGGCTACCTTCTTTTATCATAAGGATATTCCTGCTCCCGGAAAAGCTACTGCTTTGCCAGCTTTCATCAACAGAGCCGCCACGCCCCGAGCATCCTGGGACGAGGCTCCTCTGGCTCTCAGCGACGATCTACTTCTCGCCAAGAGGCGGATCGAGTATCTGATGAAGCACAAGGCCTTGAAAGGGTCCGACTTGGTCCAGTCTTGGGTGGCATGCCGGATCCAGCCCCTCCACTACCACGGCGACCGACTGATGCACTCTATCACGGCGTCAAAAAATGACTCTCTCCACATCAGCCCCAAGGCTTTAAAGCCACAAGACTACATAAGCCAGATCAAATTGCTGATAAAGGAGCGGATCGAGAGAAAGATTCCGGATTTATCTCTAGATATGCACAGAGCGGAAGACCCTGTGGTCCCGTTAAGCTTTTAGTAGTAAACCCTTTTTATGTGTTTCACCTTTAAGTTATTTCACAATACTGAGATATTATCTTCTTTTCAGCTTGTCGACCTACCCGAGTCGGAACTGGCTCCTATCGAGGGACATCCTCCGAAGTTTTCTCAGGAGGAGGAACTGGTCCCACTGCCGGACGTTGTGCCCAGGAAGCGTAAAGCTCCGACAGTGGCCGTCGGCATAAAGGAAGTGCGAGTTGTGAAGAGGTAACTTTCCACACAACTTCCGCCTTTGTACTTTTACTCGTAATTTCTTCCGAGACGTAATGTTATTTATTCTATCACTTCCTCAGAGCTAAGAATCTCATCAAGGGCAAGGGGAAGGGGAACATCTCGAATCCCCTGCGCTAGAAGAAGCTAACCATGGCTTCTCCTTCCGCAGCTCCTCCGACTCCTGCCCCTCAATCTTCTGCAACGCTGGTGATTACTCCATCCCCGGTCGTCCCAGAAGATCCGGCTCCCTCAATAGGGCCAGCGACCCGTGAGTCGTAGACTGACGCCACCATGGGTGTCCCAGGTTTTGATAAGGGTGAACCCTCTTTGGGTAATGATCCCTCGGCAGAGACCTTCGCCAAAAATCTCCTGAACAATCCAGGACTTGCCAAATTTGGTCTGGCTCAGAAATCTGCAGAGGAAATCCAGCGGCTGGCCCAGCAATGCCTGGAAAGTCGTAATCTCTCTGCCAAATAAGAACCACAAGAAGCGGACGACATCAAGTACTCCGATCTTCTCGAATAGGTCCACCTTCGTGACGAGAGACTAAGAGCTGGTGTGCTTCCACCACCTCCGGTTATTCCACTCACCCTCGCCGAGAAGATTACCACTGAGGTGAACATGTTCCTGAGCAAGCTCACACATGAACATCATGTAAGTCGGAATTCAAACTCATGTTTTTCTTTATTGTACTTTATATCATATCCTCTAGCCCCCAAGCATGAAGTTGGATATACAATCCGGATTTATGCTTCCTTAGGATGCCAAAGAATGAACTAGTGTAGCACCCAAGGCTCGTGCTGATATTAGCTACAATATTAGCCTGAGTCTTTAGTAGACTTCTGACTCTGGGTATTCTGACTTACAGAAAGTTAATTCACATAACTAGGATTTGTTGAAGAATATCTGCAATAAGCAGAGAGAGACCAAAGCTCTCCGACTTAAAAATGCTGAGCTTAAAGTTTCCAAGGATGAGGCCGAAGGTAAACATTCCGAGACTCAAACCTTGTCCTGTGTTTTCATAGTCGAATAATCTTGCTGAACTGTTGTTCTTTTTGACTTACAACACTGGTAAAACAGTCTTGTGCTATGATCGAAGAGGCCAATAATCTGAAAACCCTGGTGGAAAACAAGGATCTCCGCCAAGAGCTTGACCACCTTAAGGCGGATCATGAGAAGAGCATAGCTCAAGTTCTCGAATCCTCCTCCATGGCCACCGTAGAGCGTGATCACAAGATTGCACTCCATGGACAGAAAATCTCAGATCTCAACAACGAACTTTGCAGAGAGAAGGACCTTTCTGAGGCGCTCCGGGCTAAACTCCGGAGTCTTCGTGAAGAGAAGACCAAAGTTGATGACATCATCTTTGGTATGTTTCCATCTTTCTGACTTGTCTACATTCTTCGACTCTTTCGATGACGGATTTATTTAACCGTTTTGCATTATATGCATAGGTCCTCTGAACTTGACGGACTCCACCTCTGCCGATCCTCGCACCCACCGGCTTACCCAAGTCGGTGATTTGCTTCATGACTTCCGCTAATCCATTGAGGATATTGGCGAAGCTCTCAAGGTTCCGGATATGCATAGCATGTCCGACTTTTAGGTGCGGGACAAGGCAAAGGAGATGCCGAAGCTCATCCGTGACTGGAACATGTCCTACGCACGATCCGCGGCGTAGAATGCTCTCACAATGGTTATGAGCCACCATGGAAGCATGGAAATCTGGCAAGTAACCAGAGGGTACTGCAAGGTGGATGAAGATGGACAGGAGCAAGACATCAAGGCCATCATGGACTCCTGTGCAGGATATGGGTGTCATGTAGCTGACTTAACCAGCTACGACACTCCCTTCTTCACTCGCGTGGACACGCCGCCTCCGCCTCCCGAAGAAGCAGCCGAAGTTTCCGACGATGAACAAACCATATCGTATTTGGACATCTCGAATCGTTATCAGGGCGCGGCTGATGTGTCCAGCGAGCCGGCGGCTCCTACCTCTTCTCCTGCATCATAGATCATCAGAAACAAATGTGTTATTCTGAAAACATTATGGGTCTGTAAATATGTAGTATGATACTTTTGCTAGTGCTAAGTTTTAATCTATTCAGCACTTTTGGCTTAAATTTTTGTGCGCCTGAAATGTTTGTGTAAGCACTTATACTTTTTTGTCTATACTTATCGTTTATCTGGCTTTCCGCCTCATCCCTTTCGTGAGCCGGCTAAAATTTTAGCACAGAAACTTTGCCGAGCAACGAAGCTCAATTGCTAAACCAGTATAAACTCGGAAACAAAGCCGGCTTCCAGTACCAACAATTCACTACTCAGAAACTACTCGCATCTGGCAATCAGACAAATAACCAAAGTATAGACTAGAAACTTTAGAGTTATACCCAAGGGTAACATATTTAGAATCGGAAATCTAAACCAGAATAAACATGAGCATAAAGTACTTTCAAGTATTCTAGGATTTTCGACTATAACATGATCATTCGGAAATAAGATGGTAAAAACTTCTCAGAAAAAATTTGAGGCAACCAAGACTTTTATTTCTCACAGAACATGTACATATGTATGATTACAAAGAAGAAAAAGCTAAGAATAAAAGGGATGTAGCTGAGCAATATTACATGGTCTGTCTAACTCATCCGGATTTGTAATGCCTCCAGCTTTCTTTCTCTTCTTAGTAGCAGGTCTTTCTTTGACTGGCCTCATATCAGTTAAGTAGTACGAACCATTGTGCAATACTCGACTGACTAAAAATGGCCTCCCCATACTGGGGAAAGTTTGTGCTTTCTTTGTTGCACAAGCTGGAGAACCAAAACACCCTTATTAAAAGATCTGTTTTTGACTCTCTGGCTATGATACTTGCATAACTTTTGCTGATAGGCTGTTGATCTCATTTCAGCAATGACGCGAACTTCTTCGACTAAGTCGAGATCATTTTTTTGAGAAATCTCGGCATCCTCTTCGATATACGTGTCCACTCTAGGAGAAGTGTGAATCAAATCACTAGGAAGAACTGCTTTTGCGCCATAGACCAAGAAGAAAGGTGTGTATCCGGTTGACCTGTTTGGAGTTGTTCGTAAACTCCATATTACAGAAGGTAATTCCTCTGCCCAAGTCCCGGCAACATGTCGTAGTGGTGCTTCGAGTCTCGGTTTTAGGCCTTGTAGGATTAAACCATTTGCTCTTTCGACTTGTCCATTAGCCTGTGGATGTGCGACTGACGCAATGTCAAGCCGGATATTTTGTTTGTTGCAGAATTCGGCCAGTTCTCCCATAGAGAAATTACCCCCGTTGTCCGTGATAATACTATGCGGATAACCATACCGGATTATAACATCCTCGACAAATCTTTGGGCTATTTCTCTATCAGAACTAGTGACGGGTTTAGCCTCTATCCATTTGGTGAACTTATCCACCATCGCTAAGAGGTGAGTAAATCCACTTGGTGCCCGTTTAAATGGTCCTACCATATCAAGCCCCCAGACCACAAAAGACCATGTTATAGGTATTGTTCTCAACTGATCAGCCGGAACATGAGCTTGTTTGGCGTATTTTTGGCAGCCCTTGCACGTCTTGACTAGCCGTTCGGCATCTGCCTTGGCTATAAGCCAGAAAAAACCGTGTCTGAAAGCTTTTGCCACTAAAGATTTGGCTGCAGCGTGGTGACCAGACTCGCCTTCGTGGATTTCTCTTAAGATTTCCACTCCTTCTTCCGGAGATACACAGCGCTGAAAAACCATGGATTCACTCCGCTTATAGAGCTCACCATTAACCACAGTATAGGATTTCGCTCGTCGGATAATCTGCCGGCTCAGAACCTCGTCTTCGGGTAATTTGCTATCTACCAAATATTCAAGGTAGGGTTGATTCCAGCAGGGAATTATAGCCAGAACTGCTACTAGAGGTGAGTCGGATTTGGCCAGATATTCCTCATCCACTCCCTTTATTGAGGGAACTTTGAGGTGCTCAAAAAAAGCGCCATCTGGGACCTCTTTCCGTGCAAAACCTATCCGAGATAATGCATCTGCTTCCTCGTTTTCTGCTCGAGGGATGTGTTGAACCTCAAACCCTTCGAACGATTTAGATAAATTATCCACGATAGCTTTATATGATGCCATGTGCTTATTTGCATTACAAATATCTGACACTTGCTGAGCAACAAGATCCGAATCTCCATAACACATCAAACGTCGGATGCCGATATCCTTAGCAATCCGTATTCCATGCAGTAGTGCTTCATACTCGGCAATATTATTTGTCGCTATGAAGTGGATCTGCAACACGTACAAAAGTTTATCTCCTTGCGGTGATTTGAGCACCACGCCAGCCCCCAAGCCCCCACGAGCCTTAGACCCATCAAAATATAGGGTCCAATATTCTGACTGAGGGAGGGTCATATTCTCCTTCGTCTCTGTCCAATCAGCAACAAAGTCGGCAAGGATTTGGGATTTGATTGCTGTCCGAGGTTTGTACTCAATATCGAAAGCTGAGAGCTCTATGCCCCATTTGGCGACGTGTCATGTGGCATCACTGTTGTTGATTATATCTCTCATGGGAGTTGTGCTCACCACGGTAATTGGATGCTCCTGAAAATAATGTCGTAGCTTACGAGATGCTGAGAACACACCATAAGCTAGCTTTTGATAGTGCAAATACCGTTGTTTCGATTCTATCAGGACCTCGTTGACAAAGTAAGTTGGACGCTGCACCAAGTGTTCTTGATTTTCCTCCAGTCTCTCCACTACCATAACGATACTGACGACTTTTTTTGTCGCAGCAAGATAGAGCAACATTGGTTCCTGTGGTTTCGAGGCTGCAAGTATTGCAGCAGATGAGAGTACTTTTTTCAGGTCTTGCAGTGCAGTCTCAGCTTCGTCGGTCCATACAAAATCCTTGGTGTTTTTTAGGTGCGGCTCTTTCGCCAAGCCGGCTTACAAACCGACTGACTGCGGCAATGCAACCAGTTAGTCTTTGTACGTCCTTCAAGCGAGTTGGCCTGGTAATATTGAGTATAGCCTTGATTTTGTCACGGTTCACCTCTATGCCACTTTGAGAGACGATAAAACCTAACAATTTTCCGGTTAGGATTCCAAAGAAGCATTTCTTCAGATTAAGCATGATGTTGTATTTTCGTAGATTGGCAAACGTTTCCTCCAAGTCGGAAATCAATGTTTCCTTCTTTTTGGACATCACCGCAATATCATCCACATATGCATGTACATTGCATCCGATTTGATCGTGGAGGCAATGCTGCATTGTGCGTTGGTACGTAGGTCCTGCGTTCTTCAACCCAAAGGGCATCGTAACAAAATAGAAGGTTCCGAAGGGGGTTATGAATGAAGTTTTGACTTTGTCAGATTCCTTCATCCAGATTTGGTGATAACCGGAATATGCGTCGAGAAAAAGAGGAGTTCCAATCCTGCCGTAGAATCGATAACATGATCAATCCTAGGCAGACTGAACGGATCTTTGGGACAAGCCTTGTTCAAGGCAGTATAATCAACACACATCCTTAAATCAGTGGTTTCCTTTTTAGGGACCATTACCGGATTGGCCGACCACTTAGTGTGGATGACCTCTTCTATGAATCTGGCTAACTCGAGCGATGTTAGTTCCTTAGCTATTGCCTTACGCTTTTCATCGCCGAAACATCGTAAGGACTGTTTGATGGGTTTAGCGTTCGGGTTTACATTTAAAGAGTGCTCGGCAAGTTCCCTAGGTACTCCGGTCATGTTAGATGGCTGCCATGCGAGGATATCTTCATTTGCTTTGAGCAACTTGTCGAGCGTGCTTTCCTATGCTCTATCTAGGCCTACGCCTATCTGGGTTACCTTGGAGGGGTCATCATCCTTAAAAGGCTACTTCTTCGTCTCTTCTGATTCCTTGAACTTCGGATTCGGCTTTGTCACCTCCTTCTTTGTTGTGGGCATCTCGGACGGATCTATGCTCTTCTTGATCTCCTGGTACTCCTGGGCATGCAACACGGCTTCAACAAAGGCAGCATTTCCATCGTCGCACTCTCGCGCTTTCTTTGGGTCTCCCCTGATGGTGATCACGCCGTTGGGACCTGGAATTTTCATCATATAGTAAATGTAACACGGACGAGCCATAAAAGCCCAGTAAGCCGGACGTCCGAATATAGCGTGGTACGCGCTCTTGAACGGGACCACTTCGAAGGAAAGTGCCTCCATCCGATAGTTCTTTGGAGTTCCAAAGGTAACATCCAAAGTTATTTCTCCCAGGGAATTTGCTTGTATTCCTGGGATAACCCCGTGAAAGATCACAGAGCTGTGGTTCAGCTCGGTCTCCGAGATCTTCATCAGGCGTAGCGTTTCAATATACAGAATATTAATATTGCTGCCACCATCCATGAGAGTCTTGGAGAAACCATAACCGTCAATAAGTGTATTGACGATTAAGGTGTATTTTCCTTGCTTGTGTAACTTAGTCGGATGATTAGCGCGGTCAAAGGTGATTGCCACTTCCGACCAGTCCAAGAATTGGGGGACAGCCAGAACTGTTGCATTGAGCTCATGCAGAACTTCCTTTTTGACCTTTGCTGGTTGAGATCCGAGGAAGGTGACATAAGTGTCTTTCTTGGTCGGAAATTTTTCATCCTTCCGCTTAGATTTGAAGCGTCAGCTTCCTCCATGTCGGAATCTTCCTTGCTCTCTTTATCCTTTTCTGGATTCTTCTTTCCCTTCTTCCGCTTAGCTTTGTAGCCAGCGGTATCATCTTTCTTAATGTCATCATTGAAACGACACTCGGCGTTTGTGTGGGACGAGCCTGAAGGAAATATGCCCTGAGAGGCAATAATAAAGTTGTTATTATGTATTCCTTGTATATGATAGATGTTTATTTTGCATGCTATAATTGTATTGATAGGAAACATCAATACATGTGTGTTTAATAAACAAAAAGGGTTCCTAGTCATGCCTCTCTTATAGACTAGCTTGTTGATTAACAGGATGATCAAGGTTTCCTGATCATGGACATTGGATGTTGTTAATAACAAGGTCACACCATTGGTGGAATGATGTGATGAACATTCATCCAAAGTATAGCATTACGATCAAGTCATTATGTTTATATTGCTATAACATCATACGAAGTAATCTTTATCCTTAGACCATGAGATCATGTTAATTGCTATCACCGGAAGAGTATTTTGATAACATCAAACGTCACACCGTAACAAGGTGACTATAAAGATGGGTTCAGTGCTACGAAGGTGTTATGTTGAGGCTCATGGATCAAGAGTGGAATTTGTTAATCCAGATGATGGATAGATATACTCTGGGCCCTCTCGGTGATATCACATTAGGATAGCTTGCAAGTAAGTGATGTGATCACTAGAATGTTATATCACGGGAACGAGAAAAGAGTGCATGTCGGTAACGAGATCAAACTAGGTATGGAGATACCGATGATCGAATCTCGGACATGTAATATATCGAGAGACAAAGGGATTTAGTTACAAGCGTTAAAGGTTCTCACGATCATAGGAGTCATCGTAGAATGTGTAGGAGTCAGTACGGATCTCCAGGTCCCGCTGTTGATTATTGATCGGAGAAGGGTCTCGATCATGTCTGCATTATTTGCGAACCATAGGGTGGCACACTTAAGAGTTACCGAACACCATTTTGGAGCACATATGTTTCAGACGAAAGAATTGCAAAGCGCAGGAATTGTTTCAATAGAAACCGGAAATTGTTTCGGGTGAAATTGCAGAAGGTGTTTCTGCATGTGATATTGAAATATTGCAAGGGGCTATATGTGAATGTTTGTTAATTAAAGTAATTAACAAAATTCTGAATAAATTTAATAAAAGAGTTTTATTAAATGAGAGAGCATTAAATTTGGAGAAACTTAATGCATTTAAAGTGGAGACTTTAAAAGGGAATCTGAAGAGGCATTTTAATGTGGAGGAGTTACCACCACATGAATGGGGGCGGTGAGGGGTCACCCCCCCATGCGCCGGCCATGGAGAGAGGGGGCACCCCCCCTCCTCCTATAAAAGGCCACCCATTCTCCTTCATCCTCACACCTCCTTGTGAAGGATCTCTCCCCTCTAGAATTATTCCCCATGGTCTCGGATTAGCGAGATACATGTTCCTGTGGCATTTCATCTAGAAGGAGTTGTCGCTCACTGGATCGCTGGAGCGAGGAGGTGGAGGTTGTCCGATGGCTTGAACGTGTGTACGAAAAGTGCGGATGCGCTTGCTGAGTTGCGCTCGGACTTCCTCACGATCTTGAGATCGGCAAGTGTACGACTACATCAACCACGAGTTCCTACTCGTTAACAAAACTCGTTGTCTTCGAGGGTAAGTTCTCCATGGATGTATGTCCACCCGTTTGCTTTGTACCTAGTAGATAGATCTTGGCGTGTAGTTCACATCGTAGGAAAATTTTTGTTTTCTATGTTGCGGACCCAACAGTGGTATCAGAGTCAGGTCTATGCGTAGGTGCTTTGCACGGGTAGTACACATATGTTTATATGTGGGCGATGATGATCATGTTATTGCATCTTCTATGTACTCTGGATATTGGTGGCATAGTGGGATGAAGCGGCCTGGACCAACCTTACATTTCATCGTACATGAGACCGGTTCCACGACTGACATGCAAATTGTTTAGCATAAGTGGCTGGCGGGTGTCTGTCTCTCCTACTATAGTCAATATCTGATTTACAACGAGTTGCTAATAACTTGGTTATCCTCGTTGTCGTTCATGTTCGTAGGTTAGACAGGTTCTATCTCCGAAAGCCCTAAGCCACGTAAAACTTGCAATTGATAAATTAGAGGCATCTAGTTTAGATCGTTGCTGGGCTAGTGTTTTGATATGGTATTGTTGTAAGTAGATGTATAATAGATACTCTTACAACTCACTTAACGTGTAAGTTCCATAGACCTTGGCCTTACACACAAAGGAATGATAGAGATCATACCACGATGCAAATGATAGAGATCAAATGCATGGACCATATCACCTCACTTCACACATTAGATGTTAGCATCTTATATTGCTAGTTTGGCGCGTTTGGTAGCATTATAAGATGATCCCTCATTTAGATATCAAGATAAAATGTGTTCTTCCTTAAGTATGCACCGTTTTGTGGATCGTGTTTTGAGGCATCACGTGATGATCGGGTGTTTTCAACTCTATGCTTTCATACAATGGGTGTAAGGCAGTGTTACACACGCAAATACTAAGGTTCTTACTTGACAAGCCTAGCATGTACAGACATGGCCTCGGAACACGGACTGAAAGGTTAAGCATGAGTCATATAGTTGATATGATGCCCATATAGATGCTCGCCTTTGAAGCTACACCGACTCACGTGATGATCGGACTTGGTGTAGTGGATTTGGTTCATGTAATCACCAAAAGGACACGAGGGATGTCGTTTTTGAGTGGGAGTTCATTAGTAATTTGGATTAGTTGAACTCAATCTATCATAAACTTAGTCTAAATATACTTTACAAATTCTGTTGTAGATGGCACCACCTGCTTTTAATTTCAATGTGTTCATGGAGAAAGAGAAACTTGCTGCGAATGGTAACAACTTCACAACCTGGGCTATGAATTTGAGGATTCTCCTCACTGCTGGACAAAAGCAATATGTGCTAGATGCGCCGCTAGGCCCCCCCACCAGCTCCTGATGCCCCTGACGAGGAAAAGAACGTCTATATAACTTGGCAAGAGGACCACAACTTAGTTCATTGTGGCATACTGTATGGGCTAGAGCCAGAACTTCGAAAACGTTTCGAAAATGTCAATGCCTTTGATACCATAGGAGAATTGAAAATGATTTTCGATACCCATGCTGCCATAGAGAGTTATAATGCTACAGAAAAGTTCTTTAGCTGCATGATGGAGGAAAACAGCTCCGTTAGAGAGCACGTACTCAAAATGTCCGGGTACGCTGATAAGCTTGTGTCCTTGGGAATAACGATTCCCATTGACATAGGCATACATCGTGTTCTCCAATCTCTGCCACCTAGCTACAAGAGCTTCGTGATGAACTATAATATGCAGGGCATGAAGAAGTCTCTTCCCGAGCTTCTGTCAATGCTCAAGACTACAGAAGTGGAGATTAGGAAAGAACATCAAGTGTTGATGATCAATAGGACCACCGGTTTCAAGAAGGACAAGAAAGGCAAGCACAAGGGAAAGAAGGGTGGCAAGTCTGTTGCCATGCCTGAAAAGAAACCCCGAGCTGGCCCTAAGTCTGACACCAAATGCTACTATTGCAGGGGGACTGGCCATTGGAAGCGCAACTGCCCCAAGTATTTGGCGGACAAGAAGTCCGGCAAGGCAAACAAAGGTATATGTGATATACATGTTATTGATGTGTACTTGACTAGTACTCGTAGTAGCACCTGGGTATTTGATACAGGATCGGTTGCTAATATATGTAACTCGGTTCAGGGCTGCGAATGTTTACAACTAGCAAGGGATGAGGTCTCGATGCAGGTCGGCAATGGATCAAGAGTTGATGTGATCACCGTCGGAACGCTGCCTCTCCATATGCCATCGGGATTAGTTATAAACCTAAATAATTGTTATTTGGTGCCTGCACTGAGCATGAACATTGTATCCGGATCGTGTTTGATGCAAAGTGGTTATTCATTTAAGTCTGAAAACAATGGTTGTTCGATTTATATGAATAATATCTTTTATGGTCATGCACCTATGTTGAATGGTTTATTTCTGTTGGATCTCGATAGTAGTATTACGCATATTCATAATGTTGATGCTAAAAGGATTAAACTTGATAATGATATATCTACATATATGCGGCACTGCCGTTTAGGTCATATTGGCGTTAAACGCATGAAGAAACTCCATTCTGATGGACTTTTGGAATCACTTGATTTTGAATCATTTGATACATGTGAGCCATGCCTTATGGGTAAGATGACTAGAACACCGGTTTCCGGTTCAATGGAACGGGCGATAGATCTATTGGAAATCATACATACTGATGTGTGTGGACCAATGAGTGTGTCGGCGCGAGGTGGATATCGTTATTTTGTTACTTTCACGGATGATTTGAGTAGATATGGGTATATCTATTTGATGAAACACAAGTATGAAACTTTTGAAAAGTTCAAAGAATTTCAGAATGAAGTGGAAAATCATCATAACAGAAAGATCAAATTTCTGTGGTCCGACCGTGGAGGAGAGTATCTTAGTTACGAGTTTAGCACACATGTGAAAGACTGTGGAATAGTTTCACAACTCACGCCTGCCGAAACACCACAACGTAATGGTGTGTCAGAATGTCGTAATCGTACTTTATTGGATATGGTTCGATCTATGATGTCTCGATCGACTTGCCACCGCTATTTTGGGGTTATGCACTGGAAACCGCTACATTCACTTTAAATAGGGCACCATCTAAATCCGTTGAAAAGACACCGTATGAATTATGGTTTGGAAACAAACCTAAGCTGTCATTTCTTAAAGTTTGGGGATGCAATGTTTATGTGAAGAAACTTCGACCCAATAAACTCGAACCCAAAGCGGAAAAATGCGTCTTCATAGGATACCCTAAGGAAACGATTGGGTATACCTTCTATCACAGATCCGAGGGCAAGGTCTTTGTTGCCAAGAATGGATCCTTTCTTGGGAAGGAGTTTCTCGTGAAAGGTGTGAGTAGTCGGAAGGTAGAACTCGAAGAGGTTATTGAACCTTCTCTTCATGAAATGGCGAGTAGCGCAGCTCCAGAAGTTGTTTCGAAGTTGACTTCACCTAATGAAGAGATAGCTAATGATATTGATCATGAAACTCCGAAAGAGGACACTACCGAACCTCGCAGGTTAAGGTGACACGGCAGCCTGTCAGACGGCAATCCTGTTATGAATTTCATGATTGACGAAATAGATGACCCTGCGACATATCAAGAAGCGATGATGAACCCGGATTCCAACAAATGGCTAGAAGCCATGAAATCCGAGATGGAATCCATGTACGAAAACTAGGTTTGGACCTTGGTGGACTTACCTCACGACCGAAAGGCTGTTGAGGATAAATGGATTTTCAAAAGAAAAACTGATGCTGATGGTAATGTGACCATCTATAAGGCTCTACTTGTCGCAAAGGGGTTTTGACAAATTCAAGGAGTTGACTACGATGAGACATTCTCTCCCGTAGCGATGCTTAAGTCGGTTAGGATTATGTTAGCAATTGCTGCATATTTCGATTATGAAATATGGCAGATGGATGTCAAAACTGCGTTCCTCAATGGTAAGATTGAAGAAGAGTTGTATATGATACAACCTAAGGGTTTTGTCGATCCTAAGGATGCTAATAAGGTGTGCAAACTTCAGTGATCCATCTATGGACTGGAGCAAGCATCACGAAGTTGGAATCTCCGCTTTGATGAGGTGATCAAAGAGTTTGGATTTGTCCAAACTTATGGAGAGGCTTGTATTTACAAGAAAGTGAGTGGGAGCAATGTGGCATTTCTGATATTATATGTGGATGACATATTATTGATTGGAAATGATTTAGATCTTTTAAACAGTGTTAAAAGTTATCTAAACAGCAAATTTTCAATGAAGGACCTTGGTGAAGATTCATATTTATTAGGCATTAAAATCTATAGAGATAGATCAAGACACCTAATTGTGCTATCACAGAGTACATACCTTGATAAGATATTAAAGAAGTTTAATATGGACGTAAGTAAGAAGGGGTTCTTACCTATGTTGCAAGGCAAGACATTGAGTAAGACTCAAAGTCCGCTACTAGGAAGAAAGAGAGATAATGGATAAGATCCCCTATGCCTCAGCCATAGGCTCTATGATGTATGCCATGTTATGTACAAGACCGGATGTGGAACATGCTATTAGTTTGACTAGTAGGTACCATTCTGATCCAAGTTCGGAACACTGGATAGCGGTCAAGAATATCCTTAAGTACTTGAGAAGAACTAAGGATATGTTTCTTGTATACGGAGGTGAAGAAGAGCTAGTCTCTAAGTGTTATGTTGATGCTAGCTTTAACACTGATCCGGATGACTCTAAGTCTCAATCCGGATACATATTTCTCTTGAACAGAGCAGCAGTTAGTTGGAGGAGCTCCAAACAACCTGTGGTGGCTGGATCAACAACGGAGGCGGAATATGTTGTCGCTTGCGCAGCAGAAGCTTTGGATGAAGGAGTTCATAACGAACGGGTGTGGTTCCCAAGGTTGGACCCGATGGTGATCTATTGTGACAACAATGGAGCCATAGCCAACGCCAAGGAACCAAGGTCTCACAAGAATTCCAAGCATATTAAGCGCCGGTTTCACTCCATCCGCGAGCATGTCAAGGATGGAGATATAAAGATTTTTAAAGTGCACACGGACCTGAATGTAGCAGATCCGTTGACTAAAGTACTCCCTAGGGCAAAACATGATCAACACTAGAACTCCATGGGTGTTAGATTTATCACTATGTGAACTAGATTATTGTCTCTAGTGCAAGTGGGAGACTGAAGGAAATATGCCCTGAGAGGCAATAATAAAGTTGTTATTATGTATTCCTTGTATATGATAGATGTTTATTTTGCATGCTATAATTGTATTGATAGGAAACATCAATACATGTGTGTCTAATAAACAAAAAAGGGTTCCTAGTCATGCCTCTCTTATAGACTAGCTTGTTGATTAACAGGATGATCAAGGTTTCCTGATCATGGACATTGGATGTTGTTAATAACAAGGTCACACCATTGGTGGAATGATGTGATGAACATTCATCCGAAGTATAGCATTATGATCAAGTCATTATGTTTATATTGCTATAACATCATACGAAGTAATCTTTATCCTTAGACCATGAGATCATGTCAATTGCTAACACCGGAAGAGTATCTTGATAACATCAAACGTCACACCGTAACAGGGTGACTATAAAGATGGGTTCAGTGCTACGAAGGTGTTATGTTGAGGCTCACGGATCAAGAGTGGAATTTTTCAATCCAGATGACGGATAGATATACTTTGGGCCCTCTTGGTGATATCACATTAGGATAGCTTGCAAGCAAGTGATGTGATCACTAGAATGTTATATCACGGGAACGAGAAAAGAGTGCATGTCGGTAACGAGATCAAACTAGGTATGGAGATACCGATGATCGAATCTCGAACATGTAATATATCGAGAGACAAAGGGATTTAGTTACAAGTGTTAAAGGTTCTCACGATCACAAGAGTCATCGTTGAATGTGTAGGAGTCAGTACGGATCTCCAGGTCCCGCTGCTGATTATTGATCGGAGAAGGGTCTCGATCATGTCTGCATTATTTGCGAACCGTAGGGTGGCACACTTAAGAGTTACCGGACACCATTTTGGAGCACATATGTTTCATACGAAAGAATTGCAAAGCGCAGGAATTGTTTCAATAGAAACCGGAAATTGTTTCGGGTGAAATTGCAGAAGGTGTTTCTGCATGTGATATTGAAATATTGCAAGGGGCTATATGTGAATGTTTGTTAATTAAAGTAATTAACAAAATTCTGAATAAATTTAATAAAAGAGTTTTATTAAATGAGAGAGCATTAAATTTGGAGAAACTTAATGCATTTAAAGTGGAGACTTTAAAAGGGAATGTGAAGAGGCATTTTAATGTGGAGGAGTTACCACCACATGAATGGGGGAGGTGAGGGGTCACCCCCCCATGCGCCGGCCATGGAGAGAGGGGGAACCCCCCTCATCCTATAAAAGGCCACCCATTCGCTCCTTCATCCTCACACCTCCTTGTGAAGGATCTCTCCCCCCTCTAGAATTATTCCCCCATGGTCTTGGATTAGCGAGATACATGTTCCCGGTGGCATTTCGTCTGGAAGGAGTTGCTGCTTCCGCTGGATCGCTGGAGCAAGGAGGTGGAGGTTGTCCGGTGGCTTGAACGTGTGTGCGAGTGCGGATGCGCTGCTGAGTTGCGGCGCTCGGACTTCCTCACGATCTTGAGATCAGCAAGTGTACGACTACATCAACCACGAGTTCCTACTCGTTAACAAAACTCGTTGTCTTCGAGGGTAAGTTCTCCATGGATGTATGTCCACCCGTTTCCTTCGTGCCTAGTAGATAGATCTTGGCGTGTAGTTCACACCATAGGAAACTTTTTGTTTTCTATGCTGCGGACCCAACAGAGCCCCCATTGGCGTCTAAGTTATGCACACATGGGTTATTGGCAATATCGTCCCAAGAGTAGGTTTTTCCGGGTTGCTGGTCTCCTCTACCTTGGACTCTTGACGTCCCACGACCGTGGCCACAGCCACCGCCACGTCCTCCTCATCCTCCAGACCTGAAAGTAGCAGTGACCACTGCCGTTTCCCCGTTGGGTTTTTCTTCCGAGGTATTCTTGCACTTCTGAGCTTGTTGCTTTGGTTGTTTTGCCGATTTTGGCACAGCCAGGGCGTTGAGTAATCCCTTTGCATCGTCGTCAACATCTGCATACTTGCTCGCTGTTTCTATCGTCTCTCCCAGATCAGTGACTTTGTCACACTTTAAGTGGTGATGTACTAAACCAATTGGGAGACCTGCAATGAAAGCTTCAATCGTAGTTTGGTAATTTACTCCTCACAGGAGTTTCTTTGTGTCGATCCATCGTATGAGATAATCCCGACAAGTTTCTCCGGCTTTCTAGGTGCAACGTCGTAGGTCTCCGACCGTATAGGGCGTCCGGTATGTACCTTCGAAATTCCGAAAGAACACACTTTGCATGTCATACCAGTTGTGGTTGGTGTTCTCTGGAAGTTCATTGAGCCATGATCGTGCCGTCTTCCGCAACATAAGTGGGAGATATCGGGTTGCGACCAGGATGTTTCTGCCTTTGGCGATGCAGCAAGCTTGGAAGAAATCCTGTAGCCAAGTATTTGGCCGAGCTATGCCATCGTAGGTTTGAATATGTCTTGAGATAGCAAATCCTTCCGGGAATCTTGTAGCTCTTATGCGTGGTCCGAAGCACTTTGGTCCCACGTATATGTCATCATTTTCATAGCGTCGTGCCTCTATATTGGAGTTGATCCTGTGCCTTGCATCATTTGGGGATAAAGATCAAGTGACGGCTATGGCTATGGTGCCTTGGAGCCGGACTTTGGCTTCTGCCACCACCTCCTCCACCACGACGCCCTCTTTGGGGGGCCTGTTCGTCTGTGGTACCAAAGTTGGTAGGCCAGCGCATGACAGTACCTAAGTTGCCTGAAATTACCACGTTTTGAAAAGTTGGTCCATCAACTACTGAGAGGGGCCATTTCGAGGCAAACTCATCTCACCCCTGCCAAATACAAACATTCCGTTAAACCGCCCCGTGAAGTAGACGGTCGGGACCCACATGTCGGTTATCTGTCCGTGACGCGGGCGCCAACGCGGCAACCTCTTAGGCAAATCGAGCAGCTAAGTGGATTGGATGCGTTGACCAATTTCATAAATCCATTCCTAGCTTTCCCCTAGCACCGGCGGCGTCGGAATCCACCCTCCAGGCAGGATGATCCCTTCGGACATTTGACTTCCGGGGCCAAGTTGATGCGCCCAGTCGCTGATACCGAGCTCCAATGGCGCATGCCATAGCCGCTGTTGCGAGGCTCTAGGCCGCCTCCGCTGCCGACGAGCCGAGCAGTTCGGAGGATGGAAGATCCTACTATCAAGGAAGAAGAAGTTCTGCCTACAAGCGGGTGATCTACCCTTCTCTTTGCTATTCGCACTAATTACAACTACTAGCTGGCTACTAAACCTCAAATTGTTTGCTAGCCCAACGCTGACAAACATATTTTGTCCACAGTTTTCTATCAAGTGGAATCTACACGGACCCCCCTTACCTGGTTACGGTAGTCCTCTACAGGTACGACTCCAAGGGCAAGTGGTATGGAAGCCATTGTTTCACGATGGAAGAAGCGCCTGCGCAGATCTACACTATATCTTGTATGGTTGCTGCTCTGCATAATCATGTTGAAGTATGGCCAAAGCAGACTGCAAAGTTCAGCTTCATGGATGAACGTGGGATCCATGTTCCTATATCGTGTGATAGTCAGCTAATTGGGTTGATGAAAAGGTATTCTTCGGGTTGCATGTTTGAGCTGAATTGTGATGTACTGGATGTGGAAGCTGCTGCAACTAGGAGTCACCCTTCTATTCTTGGACAGGGTGGTTGCTCGAACACAATTAGCTCCTGGTAAGCAAAGGTCGCTTGGGGTTCGCATGTTTGTGCTGAATTGTAATTTTTGTTTTATTTACTCTGTAGATATTGGGCAGTTATGCAACAGTCTTGTTTCTTTGACAGGAAGCGTCGCAAGGTTAGAAACATGACTGCCGGATCAGTCATTTTGCTGCCCAAAGAAATTAAAAACGAGTGGAAAGATGATGCTGGACATGATTCTGGTGCCCATTGTCCCGGCGATGCAGAGTACGTGAAGCTAAGAAAATTGGCACCGAGGAAGAGGAAGAAGTCAGGAAATGAAGAAGCCATTGGACGTGAAGGCTTGGCACCCAGGCTAGGAAAGAAGGCTGCTGGCAATGAAGATGCATAGTAATGTGTTGAACTTGAACCTATATATGTAATTCTGTTAAATTCTGATCGCTCTGTGTGTGGCACGTTGCTGGGCGAAACAATCTACCCACGTTCTCTGAGTAAAATGTACCGCGACTTAGGGTTTGGAAGCCTGAGTCAAGAGTTGAATCGAAATTGTGATTGTGCCACTTCTATCTGAAAACAATGATCCACCGGTTCCACGATTCTGAGGCGGGAGGTCTCCAAATCTGACGGAATGTAAGTGGCACATAAATAAATTATTTAAGCTGCCACACTCCACGAAGCAAGAACTTATTTCAGATGTTGCTGTGACGTGCAACATAAACAGCAATGTTCTCACCGATAATGCCCAGATGAGGAGGAAATGGATACCACTTTCTGGCCTAATCTTGAGGCCGTCTATCTCACCGCCTCTCTGCTCCTGCATCCTCTGCATCTGGCGAAGCTCCCGGATCTCCAGTAACCGGGTGTACGTGCTTCCACCTTATAGATTGTGGTTGTGCCATTTGCATGCGGCACAATCCACGTAGATTACGTTTAAACAAACCACCAGTATCAGAATACACTAGTAGAAAAGGTGTCTTTGGTCCACGGTTACGTTCCCAATCTGGGACAGAGATCTAAATCGAGGCAGAAATTGATCTAAATCACAAATTCTTCCACAAATTAATCGAGACAAAGATCTAAATCGAGGCATTTCATTAATTCAACCACAAATTCTTCTAAACAAAGGTGCGATTTCACATCCTACATTAATTCAACCAACTAGTCAACAATTTCACTTCCGCTGTCGCTGTCCTCCGAGCCGCCGGATTCCTCGTCTTCGTCGGATGGAACCTCCACGATTTCCGCATTGTATGCAAGACGGAGCACCTCTTCGCGGTGAGCGGCGGCGATGACGGTGAACTTGGTCTGCCCAGGGATGGACCAGAACCTCTCCCGCCCTTCTCGGTTGCGGAGATCCCGGTGCACCACGCGCCCGTAAACGATGCGGTTGCCAATCTTGGCCTTCCGCTCCTTCTTGAACAGCGCCGGCCAGTACGGGCTGGCCGCCACGTACCGGGGCAGCGCCCTCTTCCATGCGGGAATCTGGCGGCGGCATGCCGTGATTTCTCTCTCCATCATGGCTCCGCCGGGGAAGAGGAGCGGAGCCACCGACACCCCCGCATAGCTGATGCGCCATCCGTGGGGCACCGTTGCGGACGGCGGCACGGGGATGTCGAAGTGCGAGAACATCACCGCCTCGTAGAAGTTCAGCGAGGGCATCTCCATGGTGGCGCGGTGGAGATTGGAGAGGGAGCGAAGGGGTGGACGGCGCGGTGGAGATTGGAGAGGGCGAGGGGATGGGCAACGAAGCGACGAGCTGTGGTGCCTCCTATTTGTACACGAGGACGACGAAGCGACGGGCGGAATATCCAAGGGGCATTGGTTAGACAAAAGGAAGTAATGCAGTGTTAAGACAGATTAACGGGCGACCAATTTTTTACTCCCAGGACTCCGGGGACAATAGTTCAGACCGCTAGGTCAACAAGTACAACTATTACAACTTAAAAAAGGCACGGGGCTTAAGCTAAATAGAACTAGTTAACACACATCTCCTTGATCTTCCTAATCTTAGGCCTATGCGCATCTTCCTGCGAGAGCAAGGATCGAATCGTCTGCTCCTTCCTTTTAGCATCTTCCTTGCACAGCTTCAATTGTTTCTTTGCATCTTTCCTCATGCACTTGTCAATACTCATAGTTGTGAACTGCAGGACTTTGGCCTAGTGAAGATCCTTCCTTGCTTGAGTCAGTTCTTGCTCTGCTTTAGCCTTCAGGGCCAACACCGTGTCCCTCTCCTTCTCGAATTTGCTAACCTTGTCTTCCACCCCCATGAGATCACGCTTATGCTTGGTCGTGTCAACTGGTTCCCATAGCTTCATCTCAACACTGTCAAGAAGTGAGCTGAATGCGGATTCTTTCAACTCAACAGTCATTTCCCATAGTTTGTCCAGCGTTTCAGATCGATTTGGGCCACTCTGGATCTACCCATTTGACAACACCGCAACTTCCGCCTCGCATCATTGCACGATGTCCTTGACACCGTAGAAACCTCCTGCCTGCGTTTCGTCCTTTGAACACTACAATTTAGCGGGCACATATCCATGTTTACATAGTAGAGGACTGTCTTCATCCGCTAAACCGTGATAGTCGGCGTCATACATCGTCTGGTTGGCCTAACACATCATACGCACATGAGTAAACGGAGTAGATCTGGCTCAAAAAATAGATAACTAGCCACATATGATAGAGATAGAGATGAGACGACTCACATCGAAATCACCGTCCCTGTCGTCACGACGCGTTTCCTCGTCATCTCCCCTTGAACCCATGGCGAGAGGGGAGGGGAGGGGGGTGGCTGCCGGAGAGGGGATTGGGATGGCGGCGCCGTCGGCTTGCGGCTACGGCAGGATGTGAGTGAAGTGGGGAATGTGGCTTTGAGGGGAAGGAAGAGAAGTACGGGGAGGAAGAGAAGTAATGGGGACATGACACTGGGATATGGCCCGCTCAACTCGTGAGTCGTGACACTCGCAACAGGGGAGCCCCCGGTGTTGCCAGTTTGTCCAGAGCAAGCGTGGCCAATCATGCCACAGAACAGACTACTCACGGATCAATCTCACGAAAACCAGCCCAATCATCCAAGCGCCCCGATCGGACGGTATGTAACAATCGACAAGCAGAACAACTGTGTTAGGGCGTGCCTTCTAGAAGACTCGGTCTAACGCTAAGGTTAGGGCTCTCCTAAGGTTAGATAGTATCCATATGGAGTTTATGAAAAGAACATGCATCCAATGACACACGTGGATCTAGCTGTGGTTAATGAGAAGAGCAGACATGCAATGACACCGGTGATATGTTGTTTATGGGAAGAACACACATGCAATGACTCTGTTGATATGTGGTTTGTGAAAAGAACAGACATGCAATGACTCTAGCTGTGGTTAATGAGAAGAGCAGACATGCAATGACACTAGTGGATCCATGTATGGTTTGTGAGAAGAACACACATGCAATGACACTGGGTGTGGTTCATGATATGGTTTGTAAGAAGAACACACATGCAATGACTCTAGCTGTGGTTTTTGAAAAGAGCACGCATGCGATGACTCTAGCTGTGATTCATGGGAAGAGCAGACATACAATGACACTGGTGGATCCATGTGTGGTTCATGGGAAGAACACACATGCAACGACACTGGTGGATCCATGTGTGGTCTATGGGAAGAACACACATGCAATGACACTGGTGGATCCATGTGTGGCCTTTGGGAAGAACACACATGCAATGACTCCAGTGATATGTGGTTTGTGAGAAGAACACACATGCAATGACTCTAGCTGTGGTTAATGAAAAGAGCTGACATGCAATGACACCGATGGATCCATGTGTGGTTCATGGGAATAACACACATGCAATGACACTGGGTGTGGTTAATGATATGGTCTGTGAGAAAACACACATGCAATGACACTGGTGGATCTATGTGTGGTCTGTGAGAAGAACACACATGCAATGACACTGGGTGTGGTTCATGATATGGTTTGTGAGAAGAACACACATGCAATGACACTGGTGGATCCATGTGTGGTCTTTGGGAATAACACACATGCAATGACACTGGTGATATGTGGTATGTGAGAAGAACACACATCCAATGACTCTAGCTGTGGTTCATAAAAAGAGCAGACATGCAATGACACTGGTGGATCCATGTGTGGTCCATGGGAAGAACACACATGCAATGACACTGGTGGATCCATGTGTGGTCTGTGGGCAGAACACACATGCAATGACACTGGGTGTGGTTCATGATATGGTTTGTGAGAAGAACATACATGCAATGACACTGGTGGATCCATGTGTGGTCTGTGAGAAGAACACACATGCAATGACACTGGGTGTGGTTCATTATATGGTTTGTGAGAAGAACACACATGCAATGACACTGGTGGATCCATGTGTGATCTTTGGGAAGAACACACATGCAATGACACTGGTGATATGTGGTATGTGAGAAGAACACACATCCAATGACTCTAGCTGTGGTTCATGAAAAGAGCAGACATGCAATGACACTGGTGGATCCATGTGTGGTTCATGGCAAGAACACACATGCGATGACACTGGGTTGATCCATGTGTGGTTTGTGAGAAGAGCACACATGCAATGACACCGGTGGATCCATGTGTGGTTCATGGGAAGAACACACATGCAATGACTTTTGTGATATGTGGTTTGTGAAAAGAACAAACATGCAATGACTCTAGCTGTGGTTCATGAAAAGAGCAGACATGCAATGACACTGGTGGATCCATGTGTGGTCCATCGGAAGAACACACATGCAATGACACTGGTGGATCCATGTGTGGTATGTGGGAAGAACACACATGCAATGACACTGGTGGATCCATGCGTGGTTCATGGGAAGAACACACATGCAATGAAACTTGGTGTGGTTAATGATATGGTTTGTGAGAAGAACACACATGCAATGACACTTGTGGATCCATGTGTGGTCTGTGAGAAGAAAACACATGCAATGACACTGGGTGTGGTTCATGATATGGTTTGTGATAAGAACACACAAGCAATGACACTGGTGGATACATGTGTGGTATTTGGGAAGAACACACATGCAATGACACTGGTGATATGTGGTCTGTGAGAAGAACACACATCCAATGACTCTAGCTGTGGTTCATGAAAAGAGCAGACATGCAATGACACTGGTGGATCCATGTGTGGTTCATGGGTAGAACACACATGCGATGACACTGGGCGGATCCATGTGTGGTTCGTGAGAAGAACACACATGCAATGGCACTGGTGGATCCATGTGTGGTTCATGGGAAGAACACACATGCAATGACTCTGGTCATATGTGGTTTGTGAAAAGAACAGACATGCAATGACTCTAGCTGTGGTTAATGAGAAGAGTAGACATGCAATGACACAGGTGGATCCATGTGTGGTTTGTGAGAAGAACACACATGCAATGACACTGGGTGTGGTTCATGATATGGTTTGTAAGAAGAACACACATCCAATGACTCTAGTTGTGGTTCATGAAAAGAGCACGCATGCGATGACTCTAGGTGTGGTTCATGGGAAGAGCAGACATACAATGACACTGGTGGATCCATGTGTGGTTCATGGGAAGGACACACATGCAATGACACCGGTGGATCCATCTGTGGTGTGTGGGAAGAACACACATGCAATGACACCGGTGGATCCATGTGTGGTCTTTGGGAAGAACACACATGCAATGACACAGGTGATATGTGGTCTATGAGAAGAACACACATGCAATGATTCTAGTGATATGTGGTTTGTGAAAAGAGCACACATGCAATGACTCGAGATGTGGTTAATGAAAAGAGCAGACATGCAATGACACCGGTGGATCCATGTGGGGTTAATGAGAAGAACACACATGCAATGACACTAGGTGTGGTTCATGGGAAGAACACACATGCAATGACTCGGGTGATATGTGGTTTGTGAAAAGAACAGACGTGCAATGACTCTAGCTGTGGTTAATGAGAAGAGAATACATGCAATGACACTAGTGGATCCATGTGTGGTCTGTGGGAAGAACACACATGCAATGACACTGGTGGATCCACGTGTGGTTCATTGGAAGGACACACATGCATAGACACCGATGACACGTGGTTTGTGAGAAGAACACACATGCAATGACTCTAGTTGTGGTTAATGAAAAGAGCAGACACGCAATGACACTGGTAGATCCATGTGTGGTTCATGGGAAGAACACACATGCAATGACACTTGGTGTGGTTCATGATATGGTTTCTGAGAAGAACACACATGTAATGACACTGGTGGATCCATGTGTGGTCTTTGAGAAGAACACACATGCAATGACACTGGGTGTGGTTCATGATATGGTTTTTGAGAAGAACACACATGCAATGACATTGGTGGATCCATGTGTGGTCTTTGGGAAGAACACACATGCAATGACACTGGTGATATGTCGTCTATGAGAAGCACACACATCCAATGACTCTAGCTGTGGTTCATGAAAAGAGCAGACATGCAATGACACTGGTGGATCCATGTGTGGTTCATGGAAAGAACACACATGCGAGGACACTGGGTGGATCCATGTGTGGTCTATGGGAAGAACACACATGAAATGACACTGGTGGATCCATGTGTGGTCTTTGGGAAGAACACACATGCAATGACTCCGATGATTTGTGGTTCACGAAAAGAACACACATGCAATGACTCAAGCTGTGGTCAATGAAAATAGCAGACATGCAATGACACCGGTGGATCCATGTGTGGTTCATGGGAAGAACCCACATGCAATGACACCGGTGGATCCATGTGTGGTCTGTGGGAAGAACACACATGCAATGACACTGGTGGATCCATGTGTGGTCTTTGGTAAGAACACACATGCAATGACACATGTGATATGTGGTCTGTGAGAAGAACACACATGCAATGACTCTAGTGATATGTGGTTTGTGAAAAGAGCACACATGCAATGACTCTAGCCGTGGTTAATGAAAAGAGCATACATGCAATGACACCGGTAATAACATGTGGGGTTAATGAGAAGAACACACATGCAATGAAACTGCGTGTGGTTCATGGGAAGAACACACATGCAATGACTCTAGTGATATGTGGTTTGTGAAAAGAACAGACATGCAATGACTCTAGCTGTGGTTAATGAGAAGAGAGGACATGCAATGACACCAGTGGATCCATGTGTGGTCTGTGGGAAGAACACACATGCAATGACACTGGTGGATCCATGTGTGCTTCATGGGAAGAACACACATGTATAGACACCCGTGATAGGTGGTTTGTGAGAAGAACACACATGCAATGACTCTAGCTTTGGTTAATGAAAAGAGCAGACATGCAATGACACTGGTGGATCCATGTGTGGTTCATGGGAAGAACACACATGCAATGACACTAGGTGTGGTTCATGATATGGTTTGTGAGAAGAACACACATTTAATGACACTGGTGGATCCATGTGTGGTCTGTGAGAAGAACACACATGCAATGACACTGGGTGTGGTTCATGATATGGTTTTTTAGAACAACACACATGCAATCACACTGGTGGATCCATGTGTGGTCTTTTGGAAAAACACACATGCAATGACACTGGTGATATGTGGTTTGTGAGAAGAACACACATTCAATGACTCTAGCTGTGGTTCATGAAAAGAGGAGGCATGCAATGACACTGGTGGATCCATGTGTGGTTCATGGGAAGAACACACATGCGATGACACTGGGTGGATCCATGTGTGGTTTGTGAGAATAACACACATGCAATGACACCGGTGGATCCATGTGTGGTTCATGGGAAGAACACACATGCAATGACACCGGTGGATCCATGTGTGGTTCATGGGAAGAACACACATGCAATGACTCTGGTGATATGTGGTTTGTGAAAAGAACAGACATGCAATGACTCTAGCTATGGTTAATGAGAAGAGCAGACATGCAATGACACCGGTGGATCCATGCGTGGTTTGTGAGAAGAACACACATGCAATGACACTGGGTGTGGTTCATGATATGGTTTGTAAGAAGAACACACATGCATTGACTCTAGTTGTGGTTTGTGAAAAGAGCACGCATGCGATGACTCTGGCTGTGATTCATGGGAATAGCAGACATACAATGACACTGGTGGATCCATGTGTGGTTCATGGAAAGAACACACATGCAATGACACTGGTGGATCCATGTGTGGTCTGTGGGAAGAACACACATGCATTGACACTGGTGGATCCATGTGTGGTCTTTGGGAAGAACACACATGCAATGACTCCGGTGATTCGTGGTTCATGAAAAGAACACACATGGCATGACTCTAGCTGTGGTTAATGAAAAGAGCAGACATGCAATGACACCGGTGGATCCATGTGTGGTTCATGGGAAGAACACACATGCAATGACACCGGTGGATCCATGTGTGGTCTGTGGGAAGAACACACATCCAATGACATCAGGATCCATGTGTGGTCTTTGGGAAGAACACACATGCAATGACACAGGTGATATGTGGTCTGTGAGAAGAACACACATCCAATGACTCTAGTGATATGTGGTTTGTGAAAAGAGCACACATGCAATGACTCTAGTTGTGGTTAATGAAAAGAGTAGACATGCAATGACACCGGTGGATCCATGTGGGGTTAATGAGAAGAACACACATGCAATGAAACTGGGTGTGGTTCATGGGAAGAACACACATGCAATGACTCTGGTGATATGTGGTTTGTGAAAAGAACAGACATGTAGTGACTCTAGCTATGGTTAATGAGAAGAGCAGACATGCAATGACACCGGTGGATCCATGTGTGGTTTGTGAGAAGAACACACATGCAATGACACTGGGTGTGGTTCATGATATGGTTTGTAAGAAGAACATACATGCATTGACTCTAGATGTGGTTTGTGAAAAGAGCACGCATGTGATGACTCTAGCTGTGGTTCATGGGAATAGCAGACATACAATGACACTGGTGGATCCATGTGTGGTTCATGGAAAGAACACACATGCAATGACACTGGTGGATCCATGTGTGGTCTGTGGGAAGAACACACATGCATTGACACTAGTGGATCCATGTGTGGTCTTTGGGAAGAACACACATGCAATGACTCCGGTGATTCGTGGTTCATGAAAAGAACACACATGGCATGACTCTAGCTGTGGTTAATGAAAAGAGCAGACATGCAATGACACCGGTGGATCCATGTGTGGTTCATGGGAAGAACACACATGCAATGACACCGGTGGATCCATGTGTGGTCTGTGGGAAGAACACACATGCAATGACACTGGTGGATCCATGTGTGGTCTTTGGGAAGAACACACATGCAATGACACAGGTGATATGTGGTCTTTGAGAAGATTACACATGCAATGACTCTAGTGATATGTGGTTTGTGAAAAGAGCACACATGCAATGACTCTAGTTGTGGTTATTGAAAAGAGCAGACACATAATGACACCGGTGGATCCATGTGGGGTTAATGAGAAGAACACACATGCAATGAAACTGGGTGTGGTTCATGGGAAGAACACACATGCAATGACTCTGGTGATATGTGGTTTGTGAAAAGAACAGATATGCAATGACTCTAGCTATGGTTAATGAGAAGAGCAGACATGCAATGACACCGGTGGATCCATGTGTGGTCTGTGGGAAGAACACACATGCAATGACATAGGTGGATCCATGTGTTGTTCATGGGAAGAACACACATGCATAGACACAGGTGATACGTGGTTTGTGAGAAGAACACACATGCAAGGACTCTAGCTATGGTTAATGAAAAGAGCAGACATGCAATGACACTGGTGGATCCATGTGTGGTTCATGGGAAGAACACACATGCAATGACACTGGGTGTGGTTCATGATATGGTTTGTGAGAAGAACACACATGCAATGACACTGGTGGATCCATGTGTGGTCTGTGAGAAGAACACACATGCAATGACACTGGGTGTGGTTCATGATATGGTTTGTGAGAAGAACACACATGCAATGACACTAGTGAATCCATGTGTGGTCTTTGGGAAGAACACACATGCAATGACACAGGTGATATGTGGTCTATGAGAAGAACACACATCCAATGACTCTAGCTGTGCTTCATGAAAAGAGCAGACATGCAATGACACTGGTGGATCCATGTGTGGTTCATGGGAAGAACACACATGCGATGACACTGGGTGGATCCATGTGTGGTTTGTGAGAAGAACACACATGCAATGACACGGATGGATCCATGGGAAGAACACACATGCAATGACACCGGTGGATCCATGTGTGGTTCATGGGAAGAACACACATGCAATGACTCTGGTGATATGTGGTTTGTGAAAAGAACAGACATGCAATGACTCTAGCTATGGTTAATGAGAAGAGCAGACATGCAATGACACCAGTGGATCCATGTGTGGTTTGTGAGAAGAACACACATGCAATGACACTGGATGTGGTTCATGATATGGTTTGTAAGAAGAACACACATGCAATGACTCTAGCTGTGGTTTGTGAAAAGAGCACGCATGCGATGACTCTAGCTTTGGTTCATGGGAATAGCAAACATACAATGACACTGGTGGATCCATGTGTGGTTCATGGGAAGAACACACATACAATGACACTGGTGGATCCATGTGTGGTCTGTGGGAAGAACACACATGCATTGACACTGGTGGATCCATGTGTGGTCTTTGGGAACAACAGACATGCAATGACTCCGGTGATTTGTGGTTCATGAAAAGAACACACATGCAATGACTCTAGCTGTGCTTAATGAAAAGAGCAGACATGCAATGACACCGGTGGATCCATGTGTGGTTCATGGGAAGAACACACATGCAATGACACCAGTGGATCCATGTGTGGTCTGTGGGAAGAACACACATGCAATGCCACTGGTGGATCCATGTGTGGTCTTTGGGAAGAACACACATGCACTGACACAGGTGATATGTGGTCTGTGAGAAGAACACACATGCAATGACTCTGGTGATATGTGGTTTGTGAAAAGAGATCACATGCAATGACTCTAGCTATGGTTAATGAAAAGAGTAGACATGCAATGACACCGGTGGATCCATGTGGGGTTAATGAGAAGAACACACATGCAATGAAACTGGGTGTGGTTCATGGGAAGAACACACATGCAATGACTCTGGTGATATGTGGTTTGTGAAAAGAACAGACATGCAATGACTCTAGCTGTGGTTAATGAGAAGAGCAAACATGCAATGACACCGGTGGATCGATGTGTGGTGTGTGGGAAGAACATACATGCAATGACACTGGTGGATCCATGTGTGGTTCATGGGAAGAACACACATGCATAGACACCCATGATACGTGTATTGTGAGAAGAACACACATGCAATGACTCTAGCTGTGGTTAATGAAAAGAGCAGACATGCAATGACACTGGTGGATCCATGTGTGGTTCATGGGAAGAACACACATGCAATGAAACTGGGTGTGGTTCATGATATGGTTTGTGAGAAGAACACACATGCAATGACACTGGTGCATCCATGTGTGTTCTCTGAGGAGAACACACATGCAATGACACTGGGTGTGGTTCATGATATGGTTTTTGAGAAGAACACACATGCAATGACACTGGTGGATCCATGTGTGGTCTTTGGGAAGAACACACATGCAATGACACTGGTGATATGTGGTCTGTGAGAAGCACACACATCCAATGACTCTAGCTGTGGTTCATGAAAAGAGCAGACATGCAATGACACTGGTGGATCCATGTGTGGTTCATGGAAAGAACACACATGCGATGACACTGGGTGGATCCATGTGTGGTCAATGGTTAGAACACACATGAAATGACACTGGTGGATCCATGTGTGGTCTTTGGGAAGAACACACATGCAATGACTCCGGTGATTTGTGGTTCATGAAAAGAACACACATGCAATGACTCTAGCTGTGGTTAATGAAAAGAGCAGACATGCAATGACACCGGTGGATCCATGCGTGGTTCATGGGAAGAACACACATGCAATGACACCGGTGGATCCATGTGTGGTCTGTGGGAAGAACACACATCCAATGACACTGGTGGATCCATGTGTGGTCTTTGGGAAGAACACACATGCAATGACACAGGTGATATGTGGTCTGTGAGAAGAACACACATCCAATGACTCTAGTGATATGTGGTTTGTGAAAAGAGCACACATGCAATGACTCTAGTTGTGGTTAATGAAAAGAGAAGACATGCAATGACACCGGTGGATCCATGTGGGGTTAATGAGAAGAACACACATGCAATGAAACTGGGTGTGGTTCATGGGAAGAACACACATGCAATGACTCTGGTGATATGTGGTTTGTGAAAAGAACAGACATGTAGTGACTCTAGCTATGGTTAATGAGAAGAGCAGACATGCAATGACACCGGTGGATCCATGTGTGGTTTGTGAGAAGAACACACATGCAATGACACTGGATGTGGTTCATGATATGGTTTGTAAGAAGAACATACATGCATTGACTCTAGATGTGGTTTGTGAAAAGAGCACGCATGTGATGACTCTAGCTGTGGTTCATGGGAATAGCAGACATACAATGACACTGGTGGATCCATGTGTGGTTCATGGAAAGAACACACATGCAATGACACTAGTGGATCCATGTGTGGTCTGTGGGAAGAACACACATGCATTGACACTGGTGGATCCATGTGTGGTCTTTGGGAAGAACACACATGCAATGACTCCGGTGATTCGTGGTTCATGAAAAGAACACACATGGCATGACTCTAGCTGTGGTTAATGAAAAGAGCAGACATGCAATGACACCGGTGGATCCATGTGTGGTTCATGGGAAGAACACACATGCAATGACACCGGTGGATCCATGTGTGGTCTGTGGGAAGAACACACATGCAATGACACTGGTGGATCCATGTGTGGTCTTTGGGAAGAACACACATGCAATGACACAGGTGATATGTGGTATGTGAGAAGAACACACATGCAATGACTAGTGATATGTGGTTTGTGAAAAGAGCACACATGCAATGACTCTAGTTGTGGTTAATGAAAAGAGCAGACACGCAATGACACCGGTGGATCCATGTGGGGTTAATGAGAAGAACACACATGCAATGAAACTGGGTGTGGTTCATGGGAAGAACACACATGCAATGACTCTGGTGATATGTGGTTTGTGAAAAGAACAGATATGCAATGACTCTAGCTGTGGTTAATGAGAAGAGCAGACATGCAATGACACCGGTGGATCCATGTGTGGTCTGTGGGAAGAACACACATGCAATGACATAGGTGGATCCATGTGTTGTTCATGGGAAGAACACACATGCATAGACACAGGTGATACGTGGTTTGTGAGAAGAACACACATGCGAGGACTCTAGCTATGGTTAATGAAAAGAGCAGACATGCAATGACACTGGTGGATCCATGTGTGGTTCATGGGAAGAACACACATGCAATGACACTAGGTGTGGTTCATGATATGGTTTGTCAGAAGAACACACATGCAATGACACTAGTGGATCCATGTGTGGTCTGTGAGAAGAACACACATGCAATGACACTGGGTGTGGTTCATGATATGGTTTGTGAGAAGAACACACATGCAATGACACTGGTGAATCCATGTGTGGTCTTTGGTAAGAACACACATGCAATGACACTCGTGATATCTGGTCTATGAGAAGAACACACATCCAATGACTCTAGTTGTGGTTCATGAAAAGAGCAGACATGCAATGACACTGGTGGATCCATGTGTGGTTCATGGGAAGAACACACATGCGATGACACTGGGTGGATCCATGTGTGGTTTGTGAGAAGAACACACATGCAATGACACCGATGGATCCATGGGAAGAACACACATGCAATGACACCGGTGGATCCATGTGTGGTTCATGGGAAGAACACACATGCAATGACTCTGGTGATATGTGGTTTGTGAAAAGAACAGACATGCAATGACTCTAGCTATGGTTAATGAGAAGAGCAGACATGCAATGACACCGGTGGATCCATGTGTGGTTTGTGAGAAGAACACAGATGCAATGACACTGGATGTGGTTCATGATATGGTTTGTAAGAAGAATACACATGCAATGACTCTATCTGTGGTTTGTG
The DNA here is from genome assembly GCA_023614405.1 of Avena insularis. Taxonomy (NCBI): domain Eukaryota; kingdom Viridiplantae; phylum Streptophyta; class Magnoliopsida; order Poales; family Poaceae; genus Avena; species Avena insularis. Next base: position 285,336,825 of record CM042690.1, read on the forward strand.
AAAAGAGCACGCATGCGATGACTCTAGCTTTGGTTCATGGGAATAGCAAACATACAATGACACTGGTGGATCCATGTGTGGTTCATGGGAAGAACACACATGCAATGACACTGGTGGATCCATGTGTGGTCTGTGGGAAGAACACACATGCATTGACAGTGGTGGATCCATGTGTGGTCTTTGGGAAGAACAGACATGCAATGACTCCGGTGATTTGTGGTTCATGAAAAGAACACACATGCAATGACTCTAGCTGTGGTTAATGAAAAGAGCAGACATGCAATGACACCGGTGGATCCATGTGTGGTTCATGGGAAGAACACACATGCAATGACACCAGTGGATCCATGTGTGGTCTGTGGGAAGAACACACATGCAATGACTCTGGTGGATCCATGTGTGGTCTTTGGGAAGAACACACATGCAATGACACAGGTGATATGTGGTCTGTGAGAAGAACACACATGCAATGACTCTGGTGATATGTGGTTTGTGAAAAGAGCACACATGCAATGACTCTAGCTATGGTTAATGAAAAGAGTAGACATGCAATGACACCGGTGGATCCATGTGGGGTTAATGAGAAGAACACACATGCAATGAAACTGGGTGTGGTTCATGGGAAGAACACACATGCAATGACTCTGGTGATATGTGGTTTGTGAAAAGAACAAACATGCAATGACTCTAGCTGTGGTTAATGAGAAGAGCAGACATGTAATGACACCGGTGGATCCATGTGTGGTCTGTGGGAAGAACACACATGCAATGACACTGGTGGATCCATGTGTGGTTCATGGGAAGAACACACATGCATAGACACCGGTGATACGTGGTTTGTGAGAAGAACACACATGCAATGACTCTAGCTGTGGTTAATGAAAAGAGCAGACATGCAATGACACTGGTGGATCCATGTGTAGTTCATGGGAAGAACACACATGCAATGACACTAGGTGTGGTTCATGATATGGTTTGTCAGAAGAACACACATGCAATGACACTGGTGCATCCATGTGTGTTCTGTGAGGAGAACACACATGCAATGACACTGGGTGTGGTTCATGATATGGTTTGTGAGAAGAACACACATGCAATGACACTGGTGGATCCATGTGTGGTCTTTGGGAGGAACACACATGCAATGACATTGATGATATGTGGTCTATGAGAAGAACACACATCCAATGACTCTAGCTGTGGTTCATGAAAAGAGCAGACATGTAATGACACTGGTGGATATATGTGTGGTTCATGGGAAGAACACACATGCGATGACACTGGGTGGATCCATGTGTGGTTTGTGAGAAGAACACACATGCAATGACACTGGTGGATCCATGTGTGGTTCATGGGAAGAACACACATGCAATGACTCTGGTGATATGTGGTTTGTGAAAAGAATAGACATGCCATGACTCTAGCTGTGGTTAATGAGAAGAGCAGACATTCAATGACACCGATGGATCCATGTGTGGTTTGTGAGAAGAACACACATGCAATGACACTGGGTGTGGTTCATGATATGGTTTGTAAGAAGAACACACATGCAATGACTCTAGCTGTGGTTTGTGAAAAGAGCACACATGCGATGACTCTAGCTGTGGTTCATGGGAAGAGCAGACATACAATGACACTGGTGGATCCATGTGTGGTTCATGGGTAGAACACACATGCAATGACACTGGTGGATCCATGTGTGGTCTGTGGGAAGAACACACATGCAATGATACTGGTGGATCCATGTGTGGTCTTTGGGAAGAACACACATGCAATGACTCTGGTGATATGTGGTTTGTGAGAAGAACACAGATGCAATAACTCTAGCTGTGGTTAATGCAAAGAGCAGACATGCAATGACACCGGTGGATCCATGTGTGGTTCATGGGAAGAAAACACATGCAATGACACTGGGTGTGGTTCATGATATGGTCTATGAGAAGAACACACATGCAATGACACTGGTGGATCCATGTGTGGTCTATGAGAAGAACACACATGCAATGACACTGGGTGTGGTTCATGATATGGTTTGTGAGAATAACACACATGCAATGACACTGGTGGATCCATGTGTGGTCTTTGGGAAGAACACACATGCAATGACACTGGTGATATGTGGTCTATGAGAAGAACACACATCCAATGACTATAGCTGTGGTTCATGAAAGAGCAGACATGCAATGAAACTTTTGGATCCATGTGTGGTCCATGGGAAGAACACACATGCAATGACACTGGTGGATCCATGTGTGGTCTGTGGGAAGAACACACATGCAATGACTCTAGCCGTGGTTCATGAAAAGAGCAGACATGCGATGATACTGGTGGATCCATGTGTGGTTTGTGAGAAGAACACACATGCAATGACACCGGTGGATCCGTGTGTGGTCTGTGGGAAGAACACACATGCAATGACACTGGTGATATGTGGTTTGTGAGAAGAACACACATCCAATGACTCTAGTGGATCCTTACGTGGTTTATGAGTGGTTTATGAGAAGAACACACATCCAATGAACTCTTGTGGACCTATCTTGGCATAATTGGATGAATAGCACGACGTATTTCATTGTGCAAGACACTCACTTTCCATTTTTATACTACTCAGTATCGCCCTTGGTTTTATGTGGTACTACTCAGTTTTGCCCCCCACCTCTCTATCTGTCGTAGAAGCACAAATCTGTGCTCACCCTGTCTGCTACTCCCTGATTGGTTATCACAGTTGTCACGCGGATCATGCGCACCAACCGTTGATTCTGTGCGATCCAACAATGATCGTTGCACACGTCGTGCCCTTCACTGACAAAGACGAGACCTGACGACGTCTCCTCGTGAGACTTCTACAAGAAGGAACACGATGCCGTCCATGGAAAAAGTCGTCGAGCGGTCATGTCATGTTTAATCAAGTCTGAAAAGACTACTACTGCTACTACTACGCCACAACGCATGCGTCATCGGGTGCATGGTCGTTGATGGACAACTTCAATTTATTGCCACTTGATTTTAATAAGACATATCCCATTTTTTGTGTAGCAGCTCTCAATCGCCAATTTTAGGGCCGTGTCAAACTTCATACATAGAAATTGTGTGTGCGCCCTTTGCATGCGGCTCAATATAGAACTGCCATGCATGGCCCGGGAAAAAACGTGGCGTCACGTGCGTGCGGTGCAGTGCGATCAGCGGCGCTGCATGCACGGTGGTGCAACGAAACGTGCCTTGCTTCTATCCACCTTAGCTACAGAGCACCTCTCCGCACACCCACTCCCACTCTCGCTCACTGTCCCCACGCAACCCTCTCCACTATCCCACCAGCATCCGCAAACTCCCGAGAATACCCGTCCGCGCCGGCGATGGCCGAGGAGGATAACGTGGCCATCGTCGCCTCCATGGCCATCGGCGAGGAGGCCCTCGTCTCCTTGCTGGTCCCCCTCTATGCGTTGAAAGCAGCCGCTATCCCTGGCCAGGCCCCAGTGGAGGCATCGATGGCAGCCGCCATTCCCGTCCAGGCCCCCGTCCTAGCTACCGACGGAGACGCCGAAGAGGATCCCCCCGCCGGCGAGCAGGCCCCCGCCGGTCACAAGCAGATCACGCACTTCTTGGGCACCTACGATCAAGATAAGTACATCGCTCCACTGAACCCCTACGACATCGGCATCGACGACCTATGGTCGGAGGTAACTTGGGTTTGCTCCCCTCCCCTGGTTCTTCTACCGTTTGTTAGAAATAATGGGCTAATCTATTTAAAATTTAGCTGGTATTGTCATGTTTAATATTCTGGAATTAATCATGGAAATTGTGCCTAATTATCCAACACCGTTCCCATCGTTGGATGCTAGATCTTGGTTTATTAGGATTTGCTTGTTCGCATTTCGATTGCTCGATCTTCTTACACCATCTACTCCCCCATTTTCCCTTTCTTCCAATCGGTTTCCGGCAGCAACGTCTGCAGCGATGATTGGTCCATTCACACCAAGGCTCGTCAGGTGCTGAGGAGGTTGCGGGCCGGCAAGTACGACGGCTTCCTTAGGGACCCCTATAGCTGCCCCTTCCGCAAGGGGGGCGTCTACTGCTTGACGAGTCGCGCCGCCGGTGGCACCGTCTTGAACACCTATCAAGCATCACGAGGCCGCGGCTCCGCATCCACAAAAGCGGCAAGCCCGAGCCCGCGAACATCAACGCCTACATCAGTGAACACCGTGCTCTCTACATTCACCTCTGAAACCTCCAGCTGGTGGCCATCAAAGAGGGTCGCATGCCTCCAATCAGGCCCAAGGCCCCCAAGTCCAAGAAACTGGGCAGCAAGAAGTGGCGGTAGCACCAGAGGGAGATGGCGGAGGCGCGGGCGCTTGCAGGATGTGCATGCAGCTGTAGCGGCTGCCCCTGCTGCCCAATATCTCCTTTCTAGCTATATCCTATTTCTGGCTAAATGCATCGAACCTCGTTAAGCAACCTACTTTGTATCGCTATATCCTATTTAGCTGCGCACAGCTATATCTACATTTGTTTTGTTTTCTGAACAAATGTATTCTGCCTGGTGTGATTTGCTGCTCTAGATTTGTTACCTGTTCGGAGGCAAAAAGAGGTCCAAAAGGGAACGGAATATCGAAGTAAGAATCTTCTCTAGATTTGCTACCAATTTGGGCAAAATGAAACATATATGTTTAGCGAGAGAGGAAAAGGGCACTGTTTCAAACTGCCAGTTAAGAAGCTACCATCTTGACAAGCTACAAGACACATACATAAACATAACACAAGGAGGGTTAAATTTATTTTACTAGTATCACTTGATGCGCTAGACATCTTGGCAAGCTAACTGAGTTCCACAAAACAGAAACATAACACTGACAAGTAAAATTTAATTCACTCCTCATCAGACCACTTGACACGCTTGCCATCATTATAGGTACTCCACATCCGACGAACTGCTTTGTCCCAAATGGCATCTGACTTGGCTTTCCTATCTTCAGCATCCTGCAGAACAATTAGCGGTGCATCACATGCCTGATTTTTGCCGCTAGAAGATGCCACCTCTCTGTCACCGCTTCTTCACCGCAAGGTCTCTTTCACCGCTTCAGCCTCTTCGGTCACCTCTCATGGTTGCTTCAGATGCAGCCAATTTCTTTGCATATTCAACTTCAAACTCAGCTATTCGGCATTTTCTACAAAGGGCTCCCCTAAGCTCGTCTTCCCTCTTGCAAATAGGGCAAAACACAAGGTAACGTTGAAAAAATGGATCTTCTTGTACAACTCGTAGGTCGCATAAGCATCTATGGCTGCATACTTCAGGTTTATATCAGACAACGTCCACTCGTTCCAGAAATCGTGCCTATCCGTAGACAAATCTTCCTTCAGTGTGACGGACGACTCATCGATGATTCTAGTTGTGAGTGATGCCATTCCATCCTTCTTCCTGCCCCCTAGGATCTTGACAAGATGCTGAATATCGATCCAGTTGTGTGCAGGAATTATAATTTCCTCTTGATACAATTTTGAAAAATCAGTTGTTGTGTCGACAGTGCAGAAAAGAATTCCCTTTTTTTCAAGGAATCATGCAGTCACTGGACATTTCTGTCACCCTAAAAGTATGTAGTTTGTCATCACCAAAATTTGTAACTACAAATATTTTGTCAACGCAAGATCATCATCTCAATATAATTTTGAAAAGTTTAGTAAATGCAAGATCAAGACTCTCAACATTGTATTGTCATAATTTATTCGGTTTTGCTATTTCTCAGTCGTCTAAATGAGTTGCACATTTCTTTTAACCACGGTTGCACTTTTCTTAGGTGATTGTGACTAAAGAAAATCTCAGTCTATTGAGACATAGGCAAACCCTAATTTATTTGGTCCTAAATAAAATCCATTAGTTGCAAGATGCGCAAGTGGATAAAGAATAAGAGGAGAAAACCCTAAAAGCGGTTAGCTACAGAGAGCAGATCTACAAACCGGGAGAGGTGGTAGACGAGGACGTTTTTCGGCATGGCCAGTTGAACGACGGCGACTTCACTCCCTTCACATGGGTGCTCCGGGGTGTACTCGAGGTCCAGTCCCACAAACTTGTCCTCGTCTATCCCAAACCAACCCTCGTACATCCTCAGGACACGCACCACTGTCTCATCCTTGTTGGTGTATACAACGTCTATCTTCTTGTTGCCATGGGTAGTGAAGCTTGTCTCTAGCACTGGTAGAAAGAGGGTCTTTGGTGCAACGCCTAAATGCCATTGGTCCCGGTTCGTTTCCATAATCGGGACCATGCCACGAACCAGGACCAAAAACCCCGCGACGGTTAGCAGTCCAGGACAATTAATGTAAATTAATTCAGGGCAGAAATTAATTCGAGGTAGAAATTGAATTGATCAGTATTTTTGAAAAAATCTTTCACAAATTAATCGAGACAAAGATCTAAATTGAGACATTTTATTATTCGACCACGAATTTTTCCACACAAATATGCGACTTTACAAATTTTCCTAGTCGACAACACTTCCGTTGCCGCTATCCTCCGAGCCGCCGGCTTCCTCGTCGTCGTCAGACGAAATCTCCACGATTTCGGCGTTGTTCGGGAGACGGAGCTCCTCTGCGCGGGTAGCGGCGTCGATGACGGTGTAGATGGTCCGTCCAGGGACGGACCAGAACATCTCCCGCCCTTCTTGGTTGCGGCGATCCGGGTGCACCAGGCGCCCATCCATGATATGGTTGCCAAGCTTGGCCTTCCGCTCCTTCTTGAACAGTCGGGGCCAAGATTGCCGCAGCGTCAAGGCAACGCCCTCATCCACGCAGGCAGCTGGCGGCGACGCTCCACGATGACACACTCCATCTCGTATCCGCGGGGGTTGAGGAGTGGAGCCACCAGCACACCGGCCTCGCTGATGCGAAATCCGGCGGGCACGGTCGCGCGCGATGGTGCGAGGATGCAAACATCACCGCCTCGTAGTGGTTGAGCGTGAGCACCTCCATGGAGGCGCGGTGTAGATTGGAGAGGGAGGGGAGGTGAGACGACGGCGCGGTAGAGAGGCGATGGCTAAAGGGGTGGGGTGGAGATGGACTGCAGAGAGGCCGAGGCGATGGCGAAAGCAAGCGCTGTGGCCTTATATTTATAGAGTGCATAGACCTTCCGTGGCGGCAAGGAGAAGACGGGAAGAAGATAGTAGATGATAGGAAGAAGAAGAGTGGTTTCTGCGAGGCAGGGGAATGGTGGAACAGTCAATACGCTTTTATGGTAGGGGTTAACGATTGGGACGGAAGTCCAAGGAGAGACGCGTGGCGGTGGCTGTTCCAGCTTCTGAGTAAACAAAAAATAATTATAACACCGATACATGGGCCCTATTTCGTCAAGTCAATACACTGGGTAGGGGGTGTTGTCCTATCCACTATGTCAACGCTGCAAGCCTACGTGACAGCGACCCCGCCTAAGCGATGGGAGTGACATAACGGCGAGAACTGATAGGGGGGCCCCAACTTGATGCATGTTAGCCTGATTTTTTGTATTGAAACGTAAAGTTGAATTCATGCCGAAAAAGACCCTCTGAGTATTTGGCACACCAACTGTAGTCATCCCAGCTGATTTCAGGGAACTTGGGTACCGCGTTGCCTGTACACCCCAAATTTCAGGCCACAAAATGATATTCTCCTCTTTGGGAGCCGTTGTGATGGCTACTTGGCGGAGAGGGTGGAGCAGCTGGGTTATTTCCGGCTAATCATCGTCCTCCATCCGTAGCGTCATTATTCCGGTTCCGGGGAGGGCCTTCATTGTGACGAGCCCCTGCCGGCTTGACTCGGCACGGTGTCCGTCGTTACTTCGCCCGTCATCCAGACGGCTTGCATGTCTAGGAGGTGGCATTCTTTGTTGGTCCTTCTCTTGACGTTTCTCTTTATCTTCTTCCCTACAGTCCTTTGACTCTCGCCAGGGAGGGTTCCTCGGATCCAATGCAGTGATTGCTTCTTGCTCTGCAACTAGGTTAATGTTACACCAGTCACGACCAGCTTTTTGGTGCTATCCTAAAGATCCGGTTCTTGAGTAGTTGTCTTCCCGACGGTCGGAACGATGTTGCTATTTCGGAACACGCTGGGGTCTTATGTCAGCCTATGCCGGATCTGTGCGGCATTGGTCAGAATCAGAGACTAGTTTTTTACTTCCGGACAGGGCGACCTTTTGCTGCTCCAGTCCTTTGTTGAGTAGTTTGATTCCCAACTGGATCTGCTCCGGGCCTGGATTAGCCGATAGGATTTCTCGAGCCGCAATGATGTTCTGTACTAGCGTTGGATACACCCAATCCCCGTTGCTATCGTGTCGAGGCATCCCTAGTTCTCCTCCGAAAAGGACTTTGTGAATCTGCGGGAATTGGTCGTCATGTGTATGATGTTTCCTGGTCTTCTGATGTTGCCTGGAGTTGTATTTCTCCGCAGATGCCATGCGTTTATTTTCCTCCTCGATGTTTTTGGCTTCATCGAGGAGTACTTGGCGACGCGCGTCTAGGGCCTAGGCCCTCTCGTCCAGCTCTTCTGCAGTAAGTTCTGTAGCCGTAGGAATAGGTGTGGTTAATGTAGCATCGACGAGTTTACGCGCACCTTCGGTGATCACGTGTCCATCCATCAACTCTTCTTTGGGCTCGTCTGGGATAAGTGCTCCATCCGAATCCTCCTCGTATTCCTCGGCAATCACCTCCTCTGCCGGAGGGTCTTTCGCCGGGGTCTTGTTCTTCTTCTTTGCCTTCTTGGCAGCGCCGGTAGCAAAGACGGCTTTGGGTCTGTTTCCCAGAGTCAAGCTCTGATCGGTACTTTCGGACATCTGGACCTCGGGTTTATCTCTGATTTCCATGTCATCCTGCATTTTGGGAGAGTTTTCCCTGGATCCTTCATCCATGGCTTCTTCTTCCTCTACAGCTTTGGAGTTATACTCCTCTTCATATTCCGTGGAGAACTTTCAGAAATCTGCTGACGTCATCGACTCATCCGAGGATGCAGGTATGTCGGCGTTTGTTCCGATTGCCTCCAGCACAGAGTCGGTGTTGTCTCCAGCATCGGCAGAGATGGATCCGGATCCCACATATCTGATAAAGTCCGATGCGCCCCTCCTGAGATAACTGTGGTCTTCATAGTAGGCGTCATCAAAACGTTTGATGGTCTCGAGGATTTCATCTACGCCTGAGTTTTGCATCATCATGCACCTTAGTGTGTATCTTAGGAATGGCCTGGTTGTTCCGGTGTCATCAGAGCCGGAAACAATATTGTTGTTGTGCTCCTCCTGGATTTCGACTTCAGCGGGTGAGTCGATCTGGGATTCAATCTCTACAGGGAGATCCACTCCAGTTTCAACTTGGACCGCCAGGTCTGCTTCAGGCTCAGATTTCTCCACTGTGTCCACAACTGGTGCGGGCTGTGTGGGATTAGTTTTTTCTGAGATCCGGAACTTTGTCGCCTCCACGGACAAAGGGGATCCAGAGATTTCTTCTACCTCTATCATCACCACTAGGGCGGGTGGGGCAGGTTCAGCAAAGCCGATGTAAACATCGATCTCGCCAAAAGACATGATGGTGTAGGCAGTCACAGCCTCCCTAGCCGGAATCCAGGTCTCGTCGAGAACGATGAGAGGGACGTCGCTAGCGTAGAGGACGCGGCCAATGGCGATGGTCTCGCTAATTCCGATTCTTGCAGATTCTCCTCGGAACGCAGATCCGAAGCTCACTTGCCCCACGGTGGGCGCCAACTTTCGTCGGATTGATAACAAGTACGCCATGAGGGCGTTCTCGAGGCGTGCAGAAGAGAGGGGTGTGAGACGTACGGTGTTCCGGGACGGTGAGCACACAAGTTTACCCAGGTTTGAATCCTCCGGCTTTGGACGGATCCTACTCATGCTAGCAATCTAGTAATACGGTAGAGCCGGAATATGGGTTACAAGGGTTCTCCTGTGCGAGTTGAGATTGTGATTGTAAGGGGTTTCCCTAAGGGATCTCCCTAGGACGGCTTATATAGATATCTGGCCTAGGGTTTACAGGAGAGATCTATCCGGCTACGACTAAGAGTCGGTTACAGAGTACATCTTGAACTACAAGTAACACTATGGGCCTATGTCGGTAAGTCTTCTGGGCCTTCCCGTAGCCGGACTGGACTCCGTTTCTTCTCCCTCACTAGGCCGCCCTTGAACCAAAGATCTAACCTGAAGTGGGCCACCCTGGTCAGCGAGGAACTGTGAGGATACCCGGAAAGTATATCCCCAACAGAAGTCATGCTTAAATATTTTATTAATAAACAAACTGCCTTCAATAAAACTATTGAGGAAAAACTCTCTAATGCTAAAAGAAATATAGCATCATTGTCTGAAGCACAATCTTCTTTGAATAAAATGTTGCTAAACCTGAAACCATTGAAAATCGCTTTGCTGCTACTAATGCCATACAAGTTAGAATTGATGAAAATGTTAGACTATTAGCTGAATTGCACGCTAAGTGGGAAAGAGAAGATGAAATTGCTAGAAATATTAGTATTTCTACTTTTACTACCACTAATGTTGAAGCTAGTAAACCCAATGGAACATTTTCTAATAAAAATGTTGAAATTCTTCGAAATATGGGAAACAATAGCTCTACTACTTTAGATGATAATTATGATTTTGATCTTGATGGTTGCAATATCTCTGAAGTAATTATGTTCCTACAAAAGCTTGCTAAAAGTCCTAATGCTAGTGCTATGAATATGGCCTTTACAAAACACATTATTGATGCTCTCATAAAAATTAAAGAAGAAACATAAAGCTTCTATTCCTATGAAATTAGATGATGGTTGGAATCCCATCATTAATATGAAAGTGAATGATTTTGATCTCAAAGCTTTATGTTATCTTGATAGTAGTGTTTCTATTATGCTTAGAAAGATTTATGAAATGCTTGATTTGCCACCATTGGAAGATTGTTATTTAAATGTCCAACTTGATTATAATGCTAAAAAGAAATCATGGGGAGTGTTAATGATGCTCTTATTATGGTTAACAATGCCTATGTCCCTGTTGATTTCTATGTTTTGGATGTTGAATACAATGCTTCTTGTCCTATTATTTTGGGAAGACCTTTTCTTAGAACTGCTGGTGCCATTATTGATATGAAAGAAGACACCATTAAATATCAACTCCCACTCAAGAAAGGTATAGAACACTTAAACAAGAGGAGATAGAAGATTCCTTTTGCCTCTCCTATTAAAACAAAATTTGCTCTTAATGCTTCTTCATTTGAGAATACTTGATTCTTTTCTTGCTTCTTATGCCGAGCTCAAAGGCGTTAAAGAAAAGCATTTATTGGGAGATAACCCAAATTTCGTTAGGAGTATTTTGTTGAGTATTGGAAGTTATTGCTTCAGTAATAACCTATCCTTATCATTTGTGTGTGGTTTTTGTGCCAAGAGTAACCTCTAATGAGAGAAATAAGATTTGGGAAAGTTGCTGTCCCGAAACAAATTTTTGTGCTTCGCTCTAAAAATTCTTGAACAATCTCTATACGTCGGTTTGAGCTGTAATTTTTTGTGCTTCTCCCCCATGTTGTTATCCAACGTTCTTTAGTTCAACACTTTTCGATTTGAGCAATAGAAGGTCTTCAAAAAAATCAGTTTTTACCTGGTGGTCTGTTTTGACAGATTTCTACCATTATTTTCATTTGCCTCTTAATCTCTTTCTCTTTCAGTTCTCTTTGATCATTTGAACTTTTTAAAGGAAGTTCTACAATAGCTTGTGTTTTAATGGAAGTTTTACTTGTGTTGAAACTGAACGAAAAGACTAATTATCTTGAGTACACTAATGTTGCTAATGAAGATTGTGTGAAGTTTTGTATGAAGGAAATGTTAAGTGTAGGGAAGAGTAATGTGATAAGATGAAGAATGGACACAAGCTCAAGCTTGAGGATGCCACCCGTTTCACCCCAAGAAATATTCAAGAAGTACAAGCGTCAAAGCTTGGGGATGCCCAAGGCATCCCCTTCTTCATCAATAAAAATTTCAGGTTTCTTCCAAACACTTCATTTTTATTGTTTCATGCACAATTGTGTTGTTCTTGGAGCGTCTTCGTTTTATTTTTACTTTTCGTTTGCTTAGTTTGCTTGAATAAATTGGATGGACTCCCACATTCATATATGATGGTTTTCAAATAGGTTGATTGGGCATGGAAAAGAGTAGGAAAGTTCATGCTTAAGTGGTATAAAAGGAGCTTGTTTTTGACTGTGACTTAGACCTTATCATGTCATGCTTGATATTTTTTGGCTTTATGCTTAGTGATTATTGTTGTAGCATGACTTTTTATAAATAATTGAGATTTATTAATGTGCCTTGAAAGAATCATGCGTTGTTTTAGCATATAAAAGCATATTATTGTGGTATTCTCCATTGACACTTTATTTGGGTTGACTTGGCACATGCTCACACCATGTTAACACTACACCAAGTCAACATAGCCTCTATGATCATTTAGTTTTTGACTTTTAATATCACTTTATGCTTTAATTAATAATGGTTTGTCGCTTTGCATGATTATGGCCATTATTGCTCTCTTAGTTGGTCACTCCCAGTCTTTTGCTAGCCTCCATACCAAGTATGAGTTTCACTCATGCATCCAAGTCCAAATAAAACGAAGTTATTCCAAAGAGTCCATGATACGTTGCTAATATATCCATAATTTTTGATGTTCCATGCTTGGTTTTTATCTACTTTCTTAGGTTTTGTCCACACTTTGGATTACTTTTTATACACTTTCTTGGACTAACCTATTAACAAGATGCCACAGTGCCAGCTATCTTTTTTCTGCTATTTTTGGTTCTAGGAAAGTCAGAAAATGAATATTCTCAGAATTGGACGGGACAAAAGCCAAAGTCAGTTTTTCACCGAGGGGGACACGGAGCCAGAATACGAGACGGAGAGGGGCCAGACGACCACCACACCACCTGGCCGCGTGGCCAGGCCTAGCCAGCACCAGGGGTGGTGTGGCCACCTATGTCAGCCCCTCGGCCTCCGTTTTCACCTATAAGATGCCTCTGATACAGAAACCCTAAGTACCCGATCAAAATTCCACGAAAGAATCTGTAGCCTCCGTCATCTCCATCCCTAGATCAGGAGGGATCTGAAGCTCTTCCCGGCACCCTGGTGGAGGGGAGAATTCACCCTGGAGGCTGAAAGAAATATAGCATCATTGTCTAAAGCACAATCTTATTTGAATAAAATGCTGCTAAACCTGAAACCATTGAAAATCCCTTTGTTGCTACTAATGCCATACAAGTTAGAATTGATGAAAATGTTAGACTGTTAGCTGAATTGCATGCTAAGTGGAAAAGAGAAGATGAAATTTCTAGAAATATTAGTATTTCTACTTTCACTACCACTAATGTTGAAGCTAGTAAACCCAATGGAACCTTTTCTAATAAAAATGTTGAAATTCTTTGAAATATGGGAAACAATAGCTCTACTACTTTGGATGATAATTATGATTTTGATCTTGATGGTTGCAATATCTCTGTAGTAATTAAGTTCCTACAAAAGCTTGCTAAAAGTCCTAATGCTACTGCTATGAATATGGCCTTTACAAAACACATTACTAATGCTCTCATAAAAATTAAAGAAGAAAAGATGAAACATAAAGCTTGAATTCCTATGAAACAAGAATATGGTTGGGAACCCATCATCAATATGAAAGTGAATGATTTTGATTTTAAAGCTTTATGTGATCTTGATAGTAGTGTTTCTATTATGCCTAGAAGGATTTATGATATGCTTGATTTGCAACCATTGGAAGATTGTTATTTGAATGTCCCACTTGATGATAATGCTAAAAAGAAACTCATGGGACTATTAATGGTGTTCTTATTATGGTTAACAATGCTTATGTCCCCGTTGATTTCTATGCCTTGGATGTTGAATGCAATGCTTCTTGTCGTATTACTGTGGGAAGACCTTTTCTTAGAACTGTTGGTGCCATTATTGATATGAAAGAAGGCACCATTAAATATCAACTCCAACTTAAGAAAGGTATAGAACACTTCCCTAAGAAGAGAGAGAAGATTTATTTTGCCTCTCCTATGAAAAAAAATTTTGCTCTTAATGCTTCTTCATTTGAGAACACTTGATGCTTTTCTTGCTTCTTATGCCTAACTTAAAGGCGTTAAAGAGAAGTACTTATTGGGAGATAACCCAAGAGTTTTAGATGAGTCTTGGAAGTTATTACTTGAGTAAAAACCGCTCCTTATCCTTTTTATTTGCTTTTTTCCAAGAGTAACCTCTAATGAGAGAGAAGTAATTCTTGGGAAAGTTGCTGTCCCGAAACGGATTTTTGTGCTTCACTTTTTTTAGTTCAACACATTTTGACAGATTTCTGCCATTATTTGCATTTACTTCTTGTTGGTTCCTTTTTGGGTCTCTTTGGGGAATTGAGCTTTTTGAAGGGAAGTGCTTCAGTAGCTTGTGTTTTAATGGAAGTTTTATTGGTGTTGAAACTGAACCCAAAGACTTATTATCTTGAGTGCACTAATGTTGCTAATAAAGATTGTGTGATGTTTTGTATGAAGGAAAAAATTTCAGGTGTATGGATAGAATGATGTAATGAGATGAAATATGGACTAAAGAGCAAGCTTAGCGATGCCACCCCGTGTCACCCCAAGAAATATCCAAGAAGTACAAGCGTCAACGCTCGAGGATGCCCAAGGCATCCCCTTCTTCATCAATAAAAATCCCAGGTTTCTTTCAAACACTTCATTTTTATTGTTTCATGCACAGTTGTGTTGTTCTTGAAGCGTCTTTGTTTTTTATTTTTGGTTTTCGTTTGCTTAGTTTTCTTAGTTTTCTGAATAAATTGGTTGGACCCTCTCTTTCATGCATTGGTTTTCAAATAGTTTGGTTTGGATTGGAAAAGAGTAGGAAAGTTCATGCTTAAGTGGTAAAAGGATTTTGTTTTGGACTATGGCCTATGCTTTGTCATGCCATGCTTGATATTGTTTTGGCTTTATGATTAGTGATCTTTGCTGTAGCATAACATGTTATAAACAATTGAGATTGCTTAATGTGCCTTGGAAGAATCATGCATTGTTTTAGCATATTAAAGCATAAGTATTGTGGTATTCTCCTATGATGCTTTATTTGGGTTGACTTGGCGCATGCTCACGCCATGTTATGACTATCCCAAGTCACCATAAGCCTTTATGATCCTTTAGTTTTCAACTTGTAATATCAATTTATGCTTTGATTAATGATGTTTTGTCACTCTGCATGATTATGGCCATTGTTGCTCTCTTAGTTGGTCGCTCCCAGTCTTTTGCTAGCCTCCATAACCAAGTATGAGTTCCACTCATGCATCCAACTCCTAAAACTAATTTATTCCAAAGATTCCACCATACCTACCTATTAGCATTTGGTATTCCAAGTACATTCATGTTTTTATCTACCTTCCGAATTAAACTTGTTATGTGAAAATTAGTGATTAAACCTCTCACAAACTTGATGGCACACTTTACTTTCTTGCACTTAATAAACTTGAACCATTGCGTCCACCTTTGTTGTGTATATGCTTGAGCTTTATAAGTGGAAGTTATCAAAACCATGTATCATGGGGAACGCTTTCAACATTGCACTTGTACATTGTACCTATTTGATATGATGTTCTTTTGCTTATGGATCCCGACGGTGTGAAATAAAAGGGGAACTTGTAAGATCATGGAGTTTGTATTTGTGTTAGAGAAACGCCTGGGCAGCCTAAGCCATGCCTAATCATGGTGGAAACTTGCAGCATAACCATAATAAGCACTCTATGAAGCATCCTCAATAAAAACCTATGCAAATAGCAAATAAAAAGATCGCTGAGATGCTCATTGTCTGCTTGCCTTGTCATTTTGATTATGGGATAGCTCATGTATCATGTGCAAGGGGTATCCCGTTGGCGGTCCTCTATGATACATACGTACTTACAATGACAAGATCTTACTTGTGACTCAAGTTGAGTAGCATGAGGTTTGGTACTCGTAAGTAAGGGGCATGAGATTTCAACTTATAACTTGTCAAGCATATCCTCTTAGTTGTGTCACTTTAACCTTAATCATCTAAAGATGCTTATGATAGGGGCAATGAGAGATGAAAGCTAATAAGTACCATAATGTTTGGAAGCTCTTTATGAAACTTGAAACCCTACTTCCTTCTATGAAGGCCTTTCTTTTACTTTTATGTTGAGTCTCCACCGTCTATCTTTATGCACCTATTAAGAGAGCATAGTGGCCATTCTTAGTTCTATGTGCATTGTCCCAAGACTTGTTGATTGATGCATAACTTTGATATTGCTTGTTCTTAAACTATTTGTATCTAGTCACTCTTATGAACTTTGAAGGTGTCCTATGCATTTATGTTTGCTACTCTATGAGGGACAAGCTGAATGCCACTATGCTATGTTTTCTTTATGTGAAACAAACAAACTTCTTGCAAAGCATTGTTATTCATGAATATTTTGTTTTTGCCTTTTCATGTTGCAACATAGTTGCTATGTCTTATTGCTAGAACTTTATCTTTCATGTTATGTTGAAGTACTATGATCCCAGCTATCAATGTTTTACAAATACTCTGATCAAGATTACGATGGTGCATGTCACCTCACAAATTATTCTTTCTTTCTATCACTTACCTACTCGAGGACGAGCAGGAGTTAAGCTTGGGGATGTGGATACATTGCTAACGTATCCATAATTTTTGATGTACCATGCTTGGTTTTTATCTACTTTCTTATGTTTTGTCCACACTTTGGAGTACTTTTTATACACTTTCTTGGACTAACCTATTAACAAGATGCCACAGTGCTGGCTGCCTGTATACTGCTGTTTTTGGTTCTAGGAAAGTGAAAAAATGAATATTCTCGGAATTGGACGGGACAAAAGCCAAAGTAAGTTTTTCACCGAGGGGGACACATAGCCATAATAAAAGACGGCGAGGGGCCATAGGGCCACCACACCACCTGGCCGTGCGACCAGGCCTGGCCCGCGCCAGGGGATGGTGTGGCCTCCTAGGGAACCCCCTCGGCCTCCCCTTTCGCCTATAACATGTCTCCCATATAGAAACCCTAAGTACCCGATCAAAATTCCATGAACGAGTCTATAGCCGCCGTCATCTCCATCCCTATATTGGGAGGGATCTGAAGCTCTTCCCAGCACCCTGCCGGAGGGGAGAATTCACCCTGGAGGCCTTCTTCATCACCATGCAAGCCTCCAATGTGATGCGTGAGTAGTTCATCCTTGGACTACAGGTCCATGTAGTAGCTAGATGGTTGGTTCTTCTCCTTTGTGCTACCATGTTTAGATCTTGTGAGCTTCGTTCATGATCAAGATCATCTATTTGTAATCCTACATGTTGCGTTTGCGGGGATCCGATGGATATTGAGATGCTATTTCAGATTGATTATTGATTCTATCATGTCTTTATTATTTGTGATCTTGCATGCTCTCCGTTGTTAGTAGATATCTTGGCCGAGTAGATGTTAGCAACTCCAAGAGGGAGTATTTATGCTCGATAGTGGGGTCATGCCTCTAGTAATCTGGGGAAGTGACAGAAATCTCTAAGGTACTAGATGTGTTGTTGCTACTAGGAAGAAAATAGCAATCCTTTGTTCATAGAACAATCATATTTTTTACTTTACACGTAATGCGTAATGCAATTATCTGTTGCTTGCAACTTAATACTAGAGGGGATTCGGATGATAACCTGAAGGTGGATTATTAGTCATAGATGCAGTTGGATTACGGTCTATGTATAATGTTGTAATGCCCAATCAAATCTCATAGGAGTCAAGATGATTACTATATGCATGATTGCTTTCTCGATGTTTGTCAATTGCCCCACTGTAATTTGTTCACCCAACATGTCATCTATCTTAAGGAGAACCACCACTAGTGAGCTATGGACCCAGGTCCTTTCTTTTACCATCAATCTACAACTGTTTACTGCTTTCTGTTTACTTTCTACAACTATTAATTTCTTCCACACAATATGTTTAATCCTTTGTTTTCAGCAAAACCGGTGAGATTGACAACCTCACTGTAAGTTGGGGGAAAAGTTATGTGGTTGTGTTATGCAGGATTCCAAGTTGGCAACAATAGCTTGGAGGTGTTTCCTTGCTCCTACTAGTTCGATAAACTTGGTTTCATAACTGAGGGAAACTTACTGCTGTGCTCATCATACCTTCCTCTTGGGGTTCCCCAACGAGCGCTCGACATCAACCATGACCCAACAGTCCACCATACCTACCTATTAGCATTTTCTATTCCAAGTATATTCATGTTTTTATCTACCTTCCGAATTAAACTTGTTATGTGAAAATTAGTGATTAAAGCTCTCACAAACTTGACGGCACACTTTACTTTTCTTGCACTTAATAAACTTGAACCATTGTGCCCATCTATGTTCTGTATGTGCTTGCGCTTTATAAGTTGTGAATTAGCAGAACCATATTACCATGGGGAATGCTTTCAACATTGCACTTGTTTGGTTGATATCATGTTCTTTTGCTTATTGATCCCGGCGGTGTGAAATAAAAGGGGAGCTTGTAAGCTCATGGAGTTTGTATATGTTTTAGAGAAACGCCTGGGCCGCTAGCCTATGCCATGCCTAATCATGCTGGAAACTTGCAGCATAACCATAATGGGTAATCTGTGAAGCATCCTTAATAAAAACCGATGCAAATAGCAAATAAAAAGATCGCTGAGATGCTCATTATCTACTTGCCTTGTCATTTTGATATGGGAATGCTTCCGTATCATCGGTCAATGGGTACCCTGTTGACGGTTCTCGATGATACACATGTATTTACAATGACAAGAACTTACTCGTGACTAAAGTTGAGTAACATGAGGTTCGGTCTTCATAAGTAAAGGGCATGATATTTCAACTTATAACTTGTCAAGCATATCCTCATATGTGTTCAGTTTAACCTTAATCACCTAAATATGCTTATCATAGGGGCAATGAGAGCTGAAAGATTATAAGTACCATAATTTTTGGAAGATCTTTATGAAACTTGAATCCCTGCTTCCTTCTATGAAGGGCATTTCTTTTACTTTTATGTTGAGTCTCCATCTTCTATCTTTATGTACCTACTGAGAGAGCATAGTGGTCATTCTTAGTTTAATGTGCATTGTCCCAAGACTTGTTGATTGATTCATAACTTTGATATTGCTTATTCTTAAACTATTTGTATCTAGTCACCCTTATGAACTTTGAAGGTGTCCTATGCATTTATGTTTTGCTACACTATGAGGGTTAAGATGAATACCATTCTCATTATGTTTTCTATATGTGAAACAAACAAACGTCTTTGAAAGCATTGTTATTCATGAATCTTTTGTTTGTACCTTTTCATGTTACAACATAGTTGCTATGTCTTATTGTTAGAACTATATCTTTCATGCTATGTTAAGATACTATGATCCCAGCTATCAATGTTTTCCAAATACCTTGATCAAGATTATGATGGTGCATGTCACCTCAAAAATTATTATTTTTTATCACTTACCTACTCGGGGACGAGCAAGAGTTAAGCTTAGGGATGTTGATACGTTGCAAACGTATCTATAATTTTTGATGTTCCATGCTTGTTTTATATCTACTTTCTTATGTTTTGTCCACACTTTGGAGTATTTTTACACATTTTCTGGAACTAACCTATTAACAAGATGCCACAATGCCAGTTGCCTGTTTTCTGCTGTTTTTGGTTTCAGAAAAGCTAGTAAGGAAATATTCTCGGAATTGGACCAGACAAAAGCCCAAGTCAATATTTCACCAGAAAGAACACGGAGTCCGGAGGGGAGACAGAGAGGGGAGCCAGGCCGGCCACACCTGGTGGTGGCGCGGCCAGCCCTAGCCGCGCCACCAGGTGGTGTGGGCCACCTGACGCTCCACCGATGTAACACCCCAAAAGCATTAATCAAGATTATCAAGTTCTAATCACCCAAATTTAGGGTTAACAAAAACTTATATTCCAAAAATCTATATGAGTGCATGTGTGATTTGCATTAGTGTAGGATTGATTGAATTTGCCATGTTTGATTGCTACAAATGATGAGAAATGGTTTAAAGGTGATTTCTACATCATCTAGGCCAATTACAAACAAAATCCAAAGAAAAAGAAATCAAATATGAATTAAATAAGCTAATGGTCATTTTGACGAAAGTTAACCACTAGGTCACTTTGAGTGTTCCTAGAAGAGAATTTCTAAAAGAAACAATTCCATTTCTCTTCACCCCTTGCTAGACCAAGTAAAAGTGAACCCAAGCCCACTTTACAAACTCGCAGAAACTATTTTCAAATCTATTTAAAGAACAGTTCAAATTTGAATCAAGTTCATATGGTAATATCACCATTTTGCAAAAACCACTCAAACCAATTCCACTTGACTTCTCCAAGCAACCATAGAAACTCAAGCATAAGATCCAAATACTCATCAAATTTCATTCAAAATTTTCGAACTTAAGTTCTTTTGGCCATTTAATCAAACACCTTGGAGACACAATTTAAACCTGGCCTAACTTCACTGTTTTGAGCAGTGATCACTCGACCAAATGGTTCCCTCTTCACTCCCCTGTCTCCCTAGTGTCTAGCCATGCATAGACAGCCACCCCCCTCTGCCGTTGTGCCAGTGCAGCGCCGCCCGAAAATGGTCATCGTTGGCCGACCAAGAACCGCTCGCTCACGACAACGCCGCAACCATCCATGAAGTCCAGGAGGCACGCCACCGTCCACCGCCACCCCCTGTCCAGCCCACGACCACGGCCAGGTCCTGGACCACCCCAGCAGTGCCGTGCCTAGTGTCTCGACGCCATGCCTAGAGCACACAAGAGCTCCACACCCGACCGGCTCGCATAGACCACGCCTCGCTCTCTCCGCACACGCGCACACTCACCATGATCACAGCCACCTCCCAGACACCCCCATTCGCCACCGCGCGACCCGTAGCACCCGTGCACCGTCTCGAACACCGCCGCTCCCGCGCAGAGCATCGCACGCGCCCGACCATTCCATGCCGCCCCGTGCCGCGCCTTTAAGACCATGACGACCGCCAGGGAACACCGCACCACCCCTACCCTCAGCCGCGCTGCTAGCCGCCTGTATCGTCATCACTGACAAGCCCGAGCCCATGCCGCAATGTCCCTTCGCTGGTGTATAAATAGAGGGGCCCTCCGCCTCCATTCTCCACACCAACACACTCCCCACTCCTCACTGAGCCTCCCACACCTCTCCCCAGAGCAAGGCGAGCACCACTTCACCGGAATTTGGCTGGTGCCTGCCGTTGCAGAAGGAGAAGGGCGCTGTCGATTGGAGCCGCCCCAGGAGCTGCCACGACCACCGTTCGAACCACCCTCATCGACCATGTCGTTCGCCCCCATCGCCGACCCTAGCTGGAGCCTAGGTGAGTCCCACACGACCCCCACTACCGCGTTAGGGTTTAGACCTCGCCGGGGCTGTTCGTCATCGACGATGAATTACAGCCGTTGGATCGTCTTCTAATCGTATGGCCTAGATTACACGATACCGTTTCGGTTAGACTGAGTCACTGACTAGTGGGACACCCCTGTCAGCAGCCCGCTGCGCCACACTGTGTAGATTGGGCCAGCCCAGTTAGTTTCCCACGTAGGCCTGTGAATTCAAATAAGTATTTTCCAATTTAGTTAAAACCAGATTCTATCAGTAGATTCAAAAATCAATTCAAAGAGATTCACTAAACCAAATTGCATGATTCAAATTTTGTTATAAATATATATAAATTACCTATCCAAGCCCGTTGGATTAAAATCATTTGAAGCTAGAGATCACCTATAGTAAAAATAACAAGACAGAGACTTTTTCAACTTCAAACATTTTTCAAATATCAACCATAAATGCTTTTGAGTTGATTCTAACTCTCAAAAATCACATTTGATAAGATCTATCTGAATATATAAAAATATTTAGGTTTGCATGAAGTGACATTGGACTAGTAACAAAATAATGCTATATAGGAATTTCTAGTCACTTTAATTCTATTAAATGATAATCTTAAATTTAATAAAATGTGACCAACACTTTAAATCTCAATCCCATTTATTAGAATATGTGGTGATGACATGTGTAAACATGATCCCATATTTTAATTGGAGAATATTAAATCTTAAGTATTTTCTAAAATAAGATAAACTAGATTAAGTCTTTAATTCATGTGATGATTGTGATGATGCTAGATCATCAAGTGTGAGCCTTAGTGTGCTAAATAGAATTAGTTAAGTATTTTTTGGTGATTGTGTACCATGTATTCATTTATAGACAATAGTCCCGACCCGGGATACGAGGAGGAGGAGTACTACCAAGAAGAAGAAGAGGAGAACTTCAATCACTGCACTACTCAAGGCAAGCCTAGCACTACAAGTTAACTATGGAAGTTAACACTTGCCAACTAGATAACCTATGCAAAATGCATTAGGAATTCTTGGTTATGCAACTTTGATTATTCCAATCCCAAGTTTTACTTACAAGCTATATTTTTTTACTTTACCAAAGTTCTTTACTTTTAGTTAGTGCTTTGTGAGTATTGTAAAAATAGAATAGATACCATAAAGAGTATAAAACTAGGCCTAACTAGTTATACTTAGATGTCATTCCATGGCATGAGATTGGAGATTAGCACCCCTCATTAGTGAACACCATCAACTGTAGTGGCTAGTGCTAAGCATAAAAGTTGATCACTTTAGATGGGAATACTTGGTGAAAATGATTATGAAAACCTTGGAATGATGATTCATTCTATTGAAATGTTTTGACATGTGTTGAGAAACACAAAAGGATTTTATGATGAAAATGTTGAGGCATGAGCCTTAGCCCTTTATAAAAACTGATGGTTGGGTTCGTATGCGATACCATTCCAATTTTACCATACAACCACAATACCCGAATTGGGTAGGGCTTAGCGGGAAGTTTATATGTCTTAGTATGGGTTCCCTCGCGGAAGAGGTTAAGCTGAGGCTACCTCATGAGTGTGAATGTCCACCTATGCAGTTCCCAGGATGGCAGATGGCCATGGCTAGGAGGCCAAGCTCATAGGTGAAGTGCCTATACTAGAGTGTGTAATTGAAAGGTTATGATTGATTATCCGCATACTTAGTATGATGATTCAAGGTTATCCCTGACGGATGTATCGAATTTTGTGGTGAAAGTGTACCACCTTTGTAGAGTGTCAAACTATTCGAATAGCTATGTCCGTGGTCATGGACAGTTGGAGTGGCCATACTGTTTCGTCTTCAGATGTTTTCAAAATGACTTGTGAATTGAACTATGACTTTGACTTGACCACAACAGGGTTGTGAACATGAAAACTAGGTTCCCACTTAAGTGATTTAGAACATTAACTTAGTTTTCTTTACTTCTAAACTCAGTTTAGATAAACCTAGATTTTTGCAAATAAACCTAGAGCTTAAGATTCCTACTAGAGCTACCTTACTTGTTAGTGATAGTTTGTGAGTACTTAAAGAGTACTCATGGCTTTGTCCCTGGCTATTCCCATGGCCAGACTATGAGGAGGACTACCAGGATGATGGACAGCAGGAGGTCTACGACAACTAGGATCATCTCCCCTCGTCAGCATTGCCTGTGACCCTGAAGATGGAGCCCTTACTATGTTTATTTTCCGCTGCTTGAATTGTATTAAGACTGGATCATGAGATGCTCTATTTGTAAGACATTATTATGGTTTGTAATGGATTATGTATTGTGATATCAATCTGTTATGTCTCGCAAAAATGGTATTCCTGGGATTGTGAGGTATGGCATAACAGGAATTTGGGATTAAAAATCCGGGTGTTGACAACTGACCTTGCCACTTCGCCTATATATTGCCTCCGGGACGAAAACCCTAAGGACCCAATCAAAAAATCCACGAAAGAGTCCATAGCCGCCACCATATCCATCCCTAGATCGGGAGGGATCTGAAGCTCTTGCCGGCACCCTGCCGGAGGGGAGAGATCATCCTAGAGGCCTTCTTCATCACCATGACTGCCTCTGGTGTGATGCGTGCGTAGTTCATCCATGGACTACGGGTCCATGTAGTAGCTAGATGGTTGGTTCTTCTCCTTTGTGCTACCATGTTTAGATCTTGTGAGCTCCGTTCATGAGCAAGATCATCTATTTGGAATCTTACATGTTGTGTTTGCGGGGATCCGATGGATATTGAGATGCTATTTCAGATTGATTATTGATTCTATCATGTCTATGTTATTTGTGATCTTGCATGCTTTCTGTTGTTAGTAGCTATCTTAGCCGAGTAGATGCTAGCAACTCCAAGAGGGAGTATTTATGCTCGATAGTGGGTTCATGACTCTATTAATCTGGGGAAGTGACAGAAATCTCTAAGGTACTAGATGTGTTGTTGCTACTAGGGAGAAAACAACAATCCTTTGTTCATAGAACAATCGTATTGTTTACTTTACACACTTTGCTTAATGCAATTATCTATTGCTTGCAACTTAATACTAGAGGGGGTTCACATGAAAACCTGAATGTGGATTATTAGTCATAGATACAGTTGGATTACGGTCTATGTATAATGTTGTAATGCCCAATCAAATCTCATAGGAGTCAAGATGATTAGTATATGCATGTATGCTTTCTCGGTGTCTGTGAATTGCCCTGCTGTAATTTGTTCACCCAACATGTCATCTATCTTAAGGAGAATCACCTCTAGTGAACTATGGACCTTAGTCCATTCTTTTACCATCAATCTATAATCTACTATTTACTGTTTTCTGTTTACTTTCTGCAAGCAATTACTATCTTCCACACAATACGTTTAATCCTTTGTTTTCAGCAAAACTGTTGAGATTGACAACCTCACTGTAAGTTGGGGGCAAAGTTCTGTGGTTGTGTTGTGCAGGATTCCAAGTTGGAAACAACACCTTGGAGGTGTTTCCTTGCTCCTACTGGTTCAATAGCCATGGTTTCATAACTGAGGGAAAACTTGATGTTGTTCTCATCATACCTTCCTCTTGGGGTTCCCCAATGAGCTCGATACGTTGAGCCAATAATCAAGCTTTTTATGGCGCCGTTGCCGGGTAATCAAGGACATCTTCACAAGGGGAGTCCCTCATAAACAATCTCTTTACTTTGTTTTATTAGTTTTTCTTAGTTTATTTCTGCTTTGTTTGCTTGTTTCTTTTATCAAAAACACAAAAAATTAGTTGTACTAGTTAGCTTCTTTATATTAAAAATACAAAAATGACTACTCTTGAAAACACTAAGTTGTGTGACTTCACTAGCACAAAAACAATGATTTCATGTGCACATCTATTGCTCCACCTATTCTTGATGCTACTTTCTTTGAAATTACCTGCTTTGCTCAATCTTGTTATGAAAGAACAATTTTCTGGTATTTGTACTGAAGATGTTGCTGCTCATCTTAATAACTTTGTTGAACTTTGTGAGATGCAAAAACATAGGGATATAAATGGAGATATTATTAAGCTTAAATTGTTTCCTTTCTCTTTGAGAGGAAAATCTAAAGAATGGTTGCTATCCCTAACTAGAAATAGTATTGATTCTTGGACAAAATGCAAAGATGCTTTTATTGGAAAATACTATCCTCCTCCTAAGATTATATCTATGAGAAGTGAAATAATGAAATCTAAACAATCTGATAATGAACATGTTGCTCAAACTTGGGAAAGAATGAAATCTTTGGTAAAGAATTGTCCCACTCATGGACTGACTGATTGGATGATTATCCAAACCTTTTATGCATGACTGAATTATTCTTCAAGAAATCTGCTGGATTCTGCTGCTAGAGGTACCTTTATGACCATTACTTTGGGTCCTGCAACAAAGCTTCTGGATAATATGTTGGTTAATTATTCTGAATGACACACTGAGAGAGCTCCACAAGGTAGGAATGTAAATTCTGTTGAAGAAACCTCCTCCTTGAGTGATAAAATTGATGTTATTATGTCTATGCTTGTTAATGGGAAAGCTCATATTGGTCCAAATCATGTTCCCTTAGCTTCTTTGGATGCTCAAGAAGAGCAAGTTGATGCGAACTTCATTAGAAATAATAATTTTAGCAACAATGCCTACATGAATAATTTTGGTAATAATAATTATAGGCCATATCCTCCCAATAATGGTAATGCTTATGGAAATTCCTACAACAATAATAGAAGTGCACCCTCTGAACTTGAAGTCATGCTTAAAGATTTTATTAATAAACAAGCTGCCTTCAATAAAACTATTGAGTAAAAACTCTCTAATGCTAAAAGAAATATAGCATCATTGTCTGAAGCACAATCTTCTTTGAATAAAATGGCTGCTAAACCTGAAACCATTGAAAATCCCTTTGCTGCTACTAATGCCATACAAGTTAGAATTGATGAAAATGTTAGACTGTTAGGTGAATTCCATGCTAAGTGGGAAAGAGAAGATGAAATTGCTAGAAATATTAGTATTTATACTATCACTACCACTAATGTTGAAGCTAGTAAACCCAATGGAACCTTTTCTAATAAAAATGCTGAAATTCTTCGTAATTGGGAAATAATAGCTCTACTACTTTAGATGATAATTATGATTTTGATCTTGATGGTTGCAATATCTCTGAAGTAATTATGTTCCTATAAAAGCTTGCTAAAAGTCCTAATGCTAGTGCTATGAATATGGACTTTACAAAACACATTACTGATGCTCTCATAAAAATTAAAGAAGAAAAGATGAAACATAAAGCTTATATTCCTATGAAATTAGAAGATGGTTGGGAACCCATCATTAATATGAAAGTGAATGATTTTGATCTCAAAGTTTTATGTGATCTTGATAGTAGTGTTTCTATTATGCCTAGAAAGATTTATGAAATGCTTGATTTGCCACCATTGGAAGATTGTTATTTAAATGTCCAACTTGATGATAATGCTAAAAAGAAACTCATGGGGAGTGTTAATGATGCTATTATTATGGTTAACAATGCCTATGTCCCCATTGATTTCTATGTTTTGGATGTTGAATACAATGCTTCTTGTCCTATTATTTTGGGACGACATTTTCTTAGAACTGTTGGTGCCATTATTGATATGAAAGAAGACAACGTTAAATATCAATTCCCACTCAAGAAAGGTATAGAACACTTCCCGAAGAAGAGAGGGAAGATTCCTTTTGCCTCTCCTATTAAATTTTTTTTCTCTTAATGCTTCTTCATTTGAGAATACTTGATTCTTTTCTTGCTTCTTATGCCTAGCTCAAAGGCGTTAAAGAAAAGAACTTATTGGGAAATAACCCAAATGTCGTTAGGAGTCTTTTGTTGAGTCTTGGAAGTTATTGCTTCAGTAATAACCCCTTCTTATCATTTTTGTGTTGTTTTTGTGCCAAGAGTAACCTCTAATGAGAGATAAATAAGATTTGGGAAAGTTACTATCCCGAAACAGATTTTTGTGCTTCGCTGTAAAATTCATGAAATATTTCTGTACATCGGTTTGAGTTGTCATTTTTTGTTCTTCTGACACGGGTTGTTATCCAACTTTTGTTAGTTCAACACTTTTTGATTTGAGCAACAGAAGGTCTTTGAAAAAATCGGTCCTTACCTGCTGGTCTGTTTTGATAGATTTCTGACATTATTTGCATTTGCCGCTTAATCTCATTATCTTTGAGTTCTCTTTGATCATTTGAACTTTTTAAAGGAAGTGCTACAGTAGCTTGTGTTTTAGTGGAATTTTTTACTTGTGTTGAAACTGAACCAAAAGACTTATTATCTTGAGTACACTAATGTTGCTAATGAAGATTGTGTGAAGTTTTGTATGAAGGAAATTTTAAGTGTAGGGAAGAGTAATGTGATAAGATGAAGAATGGACAAAAGCTCAAGCTTGGGGGTGCCACCCATGTCACCCCAAGAAATATTCAAGAAGTACAAGCGTCAAAGCTTGGGGATGCCCAAGGCATCCCCTTCTTCATCAATAAAAATTTCATGTTTCTTCCAAACACTTCATTTTTATTGTTTCATGCACAACTATGTTGTTCTTGGAGTGTCTTCATTTTGTTTTTAGTTTTCATTTTCTTAGTTTGCTTGAATAAATTGGTAGGACTCCCACATTCATATATGATGGTTTTCAAATAAGTTGATTTGGATTGGAAAAGAGTAGGAAAGTTCATGCTTAAGTGGTATAAAAGGAGCTTGTTTTTGACTGTGTCTGAGACCTCATCATGTCATGCTTGATATTGTTTTGGCTTTATGCTTAGTGATTATTGTTGTAGCATGACTTGTTATAAACAATTGAGATTGCTTAATGTGCCTTGAAAGAATCATGTGTTATTTTAACATATAAAAGCATATTATTGTGGTATTACCCTTTGACGCTTTATTTGGGTTGACTTGGCGCATTCTCACACCATGTTAAGACTACACCAAGTCACCATAGCCTCTATGATCATTTAGTTTTCGACTTGTAATATCACTTTATGCTTTAATTAATAATGTTTGGTCGCTTTGCATGATTATGGCCATTATTGCTCTCTTAGTTGGTCGATCCCAGTCTTTTGCTAGCCTCCATACCAAGTATGAGTTCTACTCATGCATCCAACTCCAAATAAAACCAAGTTATTCCCAAGAGTCCACCATACCTACCTATTAGCATTTGTTATTCCAAGTATATTCATGTTTTTATCAACCTTCCGAAATAAACTTGTTATGTGAAAATTATTGATTAAAGCTCTCACAAACTTGATGGCACACTTTACTTTTCTTGCACTTAATAAACTTGAATCATTATGCCCATCTATGTTGCGTATGTGCTTGCGCTTTATAAGTTGTGAATTAGCAGAACCATGTTACTATGGGGAACGCTTTCAACATTGCACTTATTTGGTTGATATCATGTTCTTTTGCTTATGGATCCTAGTGGTGTGAAATAAACGGGGAGCTTGTAAGCTCATGGAGTTTGTATATGTGTAAGAGGAACGCTTGGGCCACTAGCCTAAGACATGCCTAATCATGGTGGAAACTTGCAGCATAACCATAATGGGCAATCTATGAAGCATCCTTAATAAAAACCTATGCAAATAGCAAATAAAAAGATCGCTGAGATGCTCATTGTCTGCTTGCCTTGTCATTTTCATATGGGAATGCTTCTGTATCATCAAGCAAGGGTACCCCATTGGCGGTGCTCGATGATACACATGTATTTCCAATGACAAGAACTTAAATCGTGACTAAAGTTGCGTAGCATGAGGTTCGGTCTTAATAAGTAAGGGGCATGAGATTTCAAGTTATAACTTGTCAAGCATATCCTCATATTTGTTCACTTTAACCTTAATCACCTATAGATGCTTATGATAGGGGCAATGAGAGCTGAAAGCTAATAAGTACCATAATTTTTGGAAGCTCTTTATGAAACTTGAATCCATGCTTCCCTCTATGAAGGGCCTTTCTTTTACTTTTATGTTGAGTCTCCATCTTCTATCTTTATGCACCTATTGAGAGAGCATAGTGTCCATTCTTAGTTTAATGTGCATTATCCCAAGACGTGTTGATTGATTCATAACTTTGATATTGCTTGTTCTTAAACTATTTTTATCTAGTCACCCTTATGATCTTTGAAGGTGTCCTATGCATTTATGTTTTGCTACACTATGAGGGACAAGATGAATACCATTCTCATTATGTTTTCTATATGTGAAACAAACAAACGTCTTTCAAAGCATTGTTATTCATGAATCTTTTGTTTGTACCTTTTCATGTTACAACATAGTTGCTATGTCTTATTATTAGAACTATATCTTTCATGCTATGTTAAAGTACTACGATCACAGCTATCAATGTTTTACAAACACCTTGATCAAGATTATGATGGTTCATGTCACCTCAAAAATTATTCTTTTTTATGACTTACCTACTCGGGGATGAGCAGGAGTTAAGCTTGGGGATGTTGATATGTTGCAAACGTATCTATAATTTTTGATGTTCCATGCTTGTTTTATATCTACTTTCTTATGTTTTGTCCACACTTTGGAGTATTTTTTACACATTTTCTGGAACTAACCTATTAACAAGATGCCACAGTGCTAGTTGCCTATTTTCTGTTGTATTTGGTTTCAGAAAAGCTAGTAAGGAAATATTCTCGGAATTAGACCGGACAAAAGCCCAAGTCACTATTTCACTAGAAGGAACATGGAGTCCGGAGGCGAGACGAAGAGGGGATCTAGGCTGGCCACACCTGGTGGTGGCGCGGCCAGCCCTAGCCACACCACTAGGTGGTGTGGGCCCCCTGGCGCTCCACAGACCTTGCCCCTTAGCCTATATATTGCCTACGGGACGAAAACCTTAAGGACCCTATCAAAAAATCCATATGTAATCTTAAGCTCTTCCCAGCACCCTGCCGGAGGAGAGAGATCACCTTGGAGGTCTTCTTCATCACCATGACTGCCTCCGGTGTGATGCGTGAGTAGTTCATCCCTGGACTACGGGTCCATGTAGTAGCTAGATGGTTGGTTCTTCTCCTTTGTGCTACCATGTTTAGATCTTGTGAGCTCCGTTCATGATCAAGATCATCTATATGTAATCTTACATGTTATGTTTGCGGGGATCCGATGGATATTGTGATGCTATTTCAGATTGATTATTGATTCTATCATGTCTATGTTATATGTGATCTTGCATTCTTTCCATTGTTAGTAGATATCTTGGCCGAGTAGATGCTAGCAACTCCAAGAGGGAGTATTTATGCTCGATAGTGGGTTCATGCCTCTAGGAATCTGGGGAAGTGACATAAATCTCTAAGTTACTAGATGTGATGTTGCTACTAGGGAGAAAACATCAATCCTTTGTTCATAGAACAATCGTATTGTTTACTTTACACACTTTGCTTAATGCAATTATCTGTTGCTTGCAACTTAATATTGGAGGGCGTTCGGATGATATCCTGAAGGTGGATTATTAGTCATAGATGAAGTTGGATTACGGTCTATGTATAATGTTGTAATGCCCAATCAAATTTCGTAGGAGTCAAGATGATTAGTATATGCATGTATGCTTTTTCGGTGTCTGTCAATTGTCCCGCTGTAATTTGTTCACCCAATATGTCATCCATCTTAAGGAGAATAACCTCTAGTGAACTATGGACCCTGGTCCATTCTTTTACCATTATTCTACAATATACTATTTATTGTTTTCTGTTTTCTTTCTGTAAGCAATTATTATCTTCCACACAATACGTTTAATCCTTTGTTTTCAGCAAAACTAGTGAGATTGACAACCTCACTGTAAGTTGGGGCAAAGTTCTGTGGTTGTGTTGTGCAGGATTCCAAGTTGGAAACAACACCTTGGAGGTGTTTCCTTGCTCCTACTGGTTCGATAACCTTGGTTTCATAACTAAGAGAAAACTTGTTGCTATGCTCATCATACCTTCCTCTTGGGGTTCCCCAACGAGCTCGATACGTTGACCCAATAATCACCCCCGAGCATTTAGTTGAAACTAAGCACTATATTTTCTTTGCAGAATGAAAATACCCGAAGAAAAAATGCCAATGAGAAGTATGACAAGCTACAGAAGGATCCGGATCTTGAAAATGGTAAAACAGCCTTCCTGAAGGAACAAATCAAAAATAGCAAGCATCTATTTTCTTCTAACAACTCCTTTCGTTTCTCATGGATCCATTTTGTTTGGCATCTCATAATTCTTTCCATGTTCCGTCTTGTAGAGGCCATTGCCAAAGCCAAGATCATCGTCGAGCAATCCAAGCATATTTAGGAGCTCGATGATGAAAATAAAATCTTGAATAAAGACCTGGCTGATGCTGCCAAGGGCCATGAAGAGACAATGAAGGTGATGCAAGAATCTGCTGACACTAAGATGCAACGATTGAAGAATGAAATTGTGCAACTCAAGGAACATAATCAAGCTGCCAAAGAGCATAATGATAGGAACCTTGAGATGTACAAGAAGCTTCAGAAGGAGCCTGACATCATGGCGGAGACTTCCAAACAAGCTGATACGAGTATGTTCAGTAACTTTCCTCTGTCTTTGTCAATTCTGTAAGATGGAAACTTGTATTATTATACTCATGACCCTTGTTTCTGACGAAAACACAACCCCCATTGGTTTAACCAACATGGGAGAAGGTTCTCTAGATCCAAAGGAATGCATCATTCTTGCCGGCAACTTCATCAACACTGCCATCACTCAAGCCAAGGAGATAACCCCGCCCCTAGAGATCACCATCAAGGCGGCAGAGTCTGCGGCCAATTACTTTGAAATCCTGCACAGAGCCCCCGGGAAAATCAAGGACTGGAAAGCTTCTTGTGTCCGGGCTGGTGCAAGGATGGGCTTGTCCTTGGTCAAGGCTCACTATGATAACGCCGACCTAGACTTGATAAACTCTGGCATGCTAAAGCTGTACGAGGAAGGAAATGAGATCGATAGTGATTCTACATGGAACTCCCTTTTCGACTATGATACCAAGGTTGCCAAGCTAACTTAGGTGGACGTCTCCGTGCATGCCGAGGAGATGGATGACGACCTGGCGTCTTCAGAATCTAGCCCAAGGCCCTGCGAGTTTGACGAGCTTTCTAGGCCTATCTCTCCTGCTACGGATGATGTAGTGTCAAAGTCCCCTGTAGAAGATCCATAAAAACATTGATGTACTAAATGTACCTGTGCAATTTGTATGAGGAAAAACTTATGTGTTTGTAAGGCGGAAAACTTGGCTACAAGCCTCCTGCTACTTAACTAGATCTAGCATGTATATATTTTTAAGAATGTGCTGGCTTATCCATTATTCTGGTTCATATGCTTGACCTTTCATGAGACGGAAAACCCTTAGCACAGAACTATGCCCTCAGGTGATGATGCTTAATAGCACTGTCAAGAACCTAA
Organism: Avena insularis; assembly: GCA_023614405.1. Classification (NCBI taxonomy): domain Eukaryota; kingdom Viridiplantae; phylum Streptophyta; class Magnoliopsida; order Poales; family Poaceae; genus Avena; species Avena insularis. The sequence goes on from CM042690.1 coordinate 285,369,684, forward strand.
GAGAAAAATTGCCGGCTTTGAGTGCCGAATAGTCACTACTCCGGAGTCCACATAAGAACATCACAAAACATGTAGACTAGAAAACATATTTCACAAGTGTGAATGCAAACTTGCGCATCAAGGGTTTATATGATACAAAAATGAACAACTAAAGGAGGTAAAAGACTCAAGAAATATGAGTGAACCAAATGCTTTATTTCATTGATCATATAAAGTACTTATTACATAATATAAAATATGCTAAGTGTAAAAGGGATGTAGTTGTGCTATGTTCCATTGCCGATCTGTCTTTGGGAAATAATCATCAGAGTCTCGTTGCTTGCACTTGCGCTTTTTTGGCCTATCTTTCAACTCAGGAATATCTACGAAGTAGTAGGAACCATTTAGCAATGCTTTTCTTATGACGAACGGTCCTTCCCAAGGCGGGGATAGTTTGTGTGATTTTTCCTGCTTGAGTCTAAGCAACTGATCACCTTCTTTAAACGAGTGATTCCTAACACGAAGACTATGGTAGCCACACAGCTTCTGCTGGTAGATGACGGATCTCTGGCATGCCAGCACGTGCTATTCCTCTAGCAGGTCCACAGATAGGCGTCTTGATTCTTAAGTATCATCCTCCTCATTGGCGGCGACTCTTGGTGCATTGTGGAGCATGTCAGATGGTAGGACGGCTTTGCTCCATAAACTATGAAGAAAGGGGTCAAGCCGGTAAATCTGATGGGTGTTGTTTGTAAACTCCAGAGCATAGATGGTAACTCCTCCCCCAGGCTCTAGCTGCTCTATGTAGCGGTGCCTCCAAGCGTGGCTTAATTCCTTGCAGAATTAATCCATTGGCCAAGCTCAACTTTCCCATTTAACTATGGATGTGCCACAGATGCTAGGTCAAGGAGGATGCTTTTTTCGTGACAATACTCCTCAGCTTCTCCAGAGACAAAATTCTGCCATTATCGGTGATGATGCTATTTGGGAGACCAAATCTCACCACCAAATCCCAGACAAATTTTAGGGTTGTTGCCCCATCGAGCTTTCTAAGGCGCTGTTTGCAAAGGTCCCACCATTTCAAGCCCCTAGACTGCAAACGGCCAAGTGATTGGTATTGTTCGCAATTCTTCAGCTGGAAAATTTGGTTGTCTTGCATAAAACTGGCACCCAAGATAGGTTCGTACAAACTTGTCAGCATCCTCCGTAGTAGTTAACCAGAAGAATCCTTGCGGGATGCATTGGACACTAGCGATCGGGGAGCGGCGTGATGCCCTCAATCTCCAAGATGTATTTCTCTAAGGATGTCAATACCTTGCTGCTAGGAGACACACCGTACGAAAACTCCTGTGGTACTTCTTTTGTATAGCTTTCCGTCGGCTTTCGAGTTCGTCAGCGGGCAAAGTTCCGTCTTGAAGATAGTCCAAGAACGGTTTCGTCCAAGCTGGACAGGTCACTGTTACTGCATTAACAAATGATTCTACTCTATCCGGGTTGTCGGGGTTCGCTCCTTTCACGGATGGAGTCTGCAAATACTCTAGAAAAACACCTGGCGGGATTGGTTGGCGAGCTGATCGAAGCTTTGATAGTAGATATGCCGCTTCATGGTCCTCCCTTTTGACGTACTTGACTTCGTATCCGTCAAAGAACTTGGCTATCTCGTCTACTTTGTCTCGATATGCCGTCATCATAGGGTTCCACACATTCCAGGTGCCAGCCACCTGCTGGGCAACCAAGTCGGAATCTCCACATCAAACTATGCACTTGATGCCAATATCCTTGGACACACGAAGTCCATGAATGAGGGCATCATACTCCGCCATGTTGTTTCTAGCGTTGAAGTGGATCTATAGGGCATACTTTAACTTCTCTCCTATCGGTGATTATAATAATACACTAGCCCTCGAGCCATTGAGCAACTTGGATCCGTCAAAGTGCATGATCCAATACCCTGGCTCTGGTACAGGAGTGTCTTCTAGTAGTTCTGTGCAATCTGCAATAAAATCTGCCAATCCTTGAGACTTGATAGCGTCACGTCTTTTGTAGGTGATTTCAAAGGCGACAAGCTCAATGCCCCACTTTGCCATCCTTCCTATAGCATCGCTATTGTTTACGATGTTGGACAGCGGAGCTTTGCTCACTACTATGATGGGGTTCTCCTGTAAATAATGCCTTAGCTTCCACGAAGCAAGGAAAACTCCATAAGTTATCTTCTGGTACTACGGGTAATGTTGTTTAGATTCCGTCAAGACCTCGCTTACGTAGTAAATTGGTTGTTGAACTCCATATTCATGCGTTGGTTCCTTGCGCTACACCATGATGACGATGTTGATAACCTGATTGGTTACTGCCATGTAAACTAACATAGGCTCCCTTGATACCGGTGCTGCAAGTATTGGTGAGGAGGAGAGAATTCTCTTCAAATCCTGAAGTGCTGCATCTGCTTCGTCCGTACTTATGAATTTATCTGCCTTCTTGAGCAACTTATAGAGCAGCATAGCCTTCTTCCCAAGTTGGATTATGACTCGGCTTACTACTGCGATGCAGCCTGCGAGCCTTTGTATGTCCTTCAAGCATGCCGGGCATTTGATGTCAAGGATGGCATTGATCTTCTCCAGGTTGACCTCAATTCCGTGGTGTGAAACAATGAAGCCCAACAATTTGCTGGATGGCACTTGGAAGACACACTTCTTAGGGTTAAGCATCATGTTGTACTTTCGGAGATTGTCGAAGGTTTCCTGCAAGTCGATGATTAGGTCGTTTGATTTCTTTGACATCACCGCGATATCATCCATGTAAGCATCTACATTGTGACCTATCTGGTCATGTAGGAAATGCTGTATCGTCCGCTGGTAAGTAGCACCAGTGTTTTTCAACCCAAAGGGCATTGTGACATAGCAGTATGTGCCATAAGGTGTAGTGAACGAAGTGGCCAATTGGTCCGACTTTCGCATCTTGATTTGGTGGTATCCTGTGTATGCATCGAGAAAATACAAAAGTTCCGAGCCAGCCGTCGAGTTAATGACTTGGTCAATGTGAGGCAAAGCAAACGGATCCTTCGGACACGCTTTGTTCAAGCTGGTGTAATCGACACACATTTTTTATTCTTTGGTTCCCTTTTTGAGGAAAAGTACTGAATTTGCCACCCATTGGGTGTGAATGACTTCTCGAATAAAACTAGCCTTAAGTAACCTAGCTATACCTTTGCCTATATCCCATCGTATTTGATCACCAAAATGTCGTAGAGGTTGCTTCACTAGTTTGGCCTTCAGATCAATATTCAAGCTGTGCTCAGCAAGTTCCCTAGGTACACCTTTCATATCGGCATGTTTCCAGGCGAAGATGTCCTCATTCTCATAGAGGAACTCGATGAGCGTGCTTTCCTAATTAGGATCAAGGTCCGTGGCAATGGCGGTGGTCTTGGAGGAATCTCCTTCAACAAGCTCCACCTTCTTGATCTTGATGGTGGCCTTGAATGCAGGTTCGGCGGCTATAATTTGCTTCTTCAAAGCCGGCATCTCCGAGGCATTGACCTGGCTCTGGATCGCCTTGAATTCTTCACTATAGAGGACGGATTCAGCGAAGGTGGCTTCGCTCAGCTTGTACTCCCTTGCCTTGGTGAAGCTTCCATCAACAGTGATGTTGCCGTTTGGTTCGGGTAGCTTGATTTTGTTGTAGACAAAGCATGGCCTGGCGAGAAAGGAGTGGAAGATGTCGCATCCAAAGATGTCGTGGTACACGCTCTTGAAGGGCACCACTTCGAAGGTCATGCTCTCTTGGCAGTAATTGTTGACATTACTAAAGATGACTGGAAGGGTGATGCAGCCAAGGGAATTAGCTTGCCGGCAAGGAACAACGCCATGGAACATGGTGTTGCTCTTCCTGAGCTGGGTCTCCGTCAAGTTCATCTTGTGCAGTGTATCCAGGTACATGATGTTGATGTTGCTTCCACTGTCCATGAGGCACTTGGTGAACTCGGTGCCATCAATCAATGGGTTGATGACCATGGCATACTGGTTCTCTGTTGGGATGAGGTCTGGATGATCTTGCCTACCCTAAGTGATTGGAATCTCCGACCACCTGATGTACTAGGGAACTAGAGGGAGGGTAGCCATCAGTATCCTCAGTGAGGTTTTCTGGTCCTAGACGATGGGAGTACCAAGGAATGTATGGTAGACCGGAGCCTTCTTTTCGAAGGGGTTCTTGCCATTCCCATCACCTTTGTCAGTAGACTTGGGCTCCACATCTTCATCCATATCACTTGATTCCTTGGATTCCTCCTCCTTCTTCTTTCCTTTGCCCTTTCCGCGGGGTCTGTTCGTCCGACTTCTCTTGTAGCCGGACTCAGGGTCTTCCTTGAGGTCGTTGACGAACTTGCATTAGCGGCTAGTGTGGGTGACCTTGCTGTTTGTGTCGAAGTGGACAGAACACGGCGTATCGTAGTACTCTTCGTACGTTTGGGGAACACGGGGCGCTGAAGGTGTTGAATCACTCCTTTGCTGCCCATGGCTAGCCCCTCGGCCACGACCACGCTGTCCACTTCCGCCTCTACCAACGAACGTAGTGGCGTCCATGTTGGTTGCTTGCTTCTCTTCTGGCGGAGTTTTCCGCTTGTAGTTATTGTTATTCTTAGCCTGTGTAGGGATTGCAATTGCCGGCGACAAGCCGCGAGCATCATCGTCAGTGGCAGCGAATTCGCTAGCCATGGCGATCATCATGTTGAGGTTGAGATCATTGTTCTCTTGATGATGCTTCACCATATGTCGGAGCAATGTCCCCTTCTCTAGGCCGTTGATGAAGGCGGCCATAGCAGTTTGTTCATGTACCCCCCCGTATGAATTTTTCATATCCAGCCAGCGGGAAAGGTAAGCACAAGAGAATTCATCCGTTTCTTGCATGCACCATTGTAGGTCTCCGATGGTGCATGGACGTTTGTACATAGCCTCAAAGTTCTTGGTGAACGCTTCATGCATGTCCAACCAATTTCAGATTGATTTCTCGGGCAAGTCGTCAATCCATTGTTGGGAGGTGCCGGTGAGCATTAGTGGGACGTACTTGATGGCGACATTAGGGTTTCCCCCTGCGATGTGAATCGCCTCGCTGTAGTCCTGCAACCATGTAGCTGGCCTAGCAGTGCCGTCATAGGGCTTGATGGTCTTGTCGATCAGGAGACCCTTGGGGTAAGTTGTGGGCCGCATTACCGGTCCAAAACAACGTGGCCCTAGGTATGGGAACTCTCGTGCTTCTTGGATCTTGTCCAGCCGTGAACATGCATCGTACGGTTTTAGTTTCTTCCCTTTTTGTCATGGGGAGGAGAATTGTGGTGTGATCCCTACGATCCTCTATGTCCTCCGATATGATGGCTACTAGGTGGAGACAGCGGCGGTGGAAGCGGTGGGTTAGACTTCTTGCTACTCCCTCCACGCGAGTCCTCACACCTGTCGTGATTGCTTGTCAGACGCGGTGCTTCCTTGTGATATCTGATCTTGTGTCCTTTGTTGCTACTGCACTCTCCGCCATGCCGAGGTTGCTCACCCTGGTCGCGTATGATGATGCTGACCTGGGGATGCTTGGGAGGTGGCATGCTTGTGCGGTAGCGCTGCTGTTGTTCCTCGTGACGTCGGGATGGCGGGGGTGGCGACGATCGATGAGGGCGATCTTTCTCTCCCTTGTCAAAAGATATGGGTATGGCGTCAGCCCTGTTACATGCATCCCTCCGCCTTCTCTATGTGGAGCATGTATGGGATCCTTCATCGCGGGGAGACCTTGGCCTTTAGCGGCTATTTAGGGTTGATTGGCAAAGCTCCGGATTGGACTGAAGCCTTTGCGAGGTGGCCTTCTCCTGCTCCTTGCAACCCTTGGCTACGACGTCACAGACCCGAGCCACTGCTTCTAACGACCTGTCCTACTCTAGGAGGGTCTTGGCGATGACCATGTTGAGGGCAGGAGTTGGCATTACTTCCCTCCCCTCTGAATCAATGTATGGGGTGGCTTCTGCCTGTTTGATTGCATCCCATCCCAACGTGCGTCGAACACCGGGGTCTTCGACAATGTGAGATGGTCCTTTATTTTCCTTGTGATTTAACAGCAACTGCTTGTACTCAGCCTCCATTGCTCTATCCGCCTTGATGGATTGCTGCGCCTTGGCCAAATCTCTGTCTAGCTGGGCGCCCTATTCTGTGATGCATTTGGCCTCCACTATAACATGTGAATTTCAGCAACCTTGATTAGCTGTCTAGAATGCAAAAATCAGGGGGAACAAAAACTTTTTCTTATTTAGTGATGCAATGTTTGCATGCTTTCTTGTGATGCTTATGCATAGGAAAGGGTAGTGATTGATATACTCCTCACCTCACCCTCAGTTGACAAAAGCTATTTTCAAAACTGTCTTGGCTCTTTCTTCATATTCTCAAATGTTCTCGCGTTTCAAAACATGAGCCAACATTCCTCTACAATACTAACTATTTAAGTAGCTTCTATTGACCAAACTATGGAGAGCAAGATAATATATTCTCCTTATGATCTCAAGACAAAACCTTAAACAACTCTAATCTCCAGGTTTTCCAAAACCTTTTTATAAAGCTTTTGAATTCTACCCTTGGTGGAAATACCAAGGACTGTTGCCTTATTCAACTCCAACTTTTCAAAACACCCATCTCTACCTCAAGCTAGGCTTGATGGTATCCATAGAAGTAGATTGATTTGTTTGGAAGATGAATTGCCTTGATTTGCTGTCTGATGAATTGCCTTGATCTGCTGTTTGAATTGTTTGCTTAGGAAGTAGTTTGAGCTACTATAGCATCTCATCCACTAGAATCAAGATGTGTTAATTTCACAACACGCTAAGCAAGATTACAAAGCTGGACCTGATCTCTAGCCACTAGGTGATCATCTAAAACCCTTAACCAGATCACTTCAGAAGATTATTCTCTCTAGAAGCTTCCAGGCCAATGTATACCAACACCAAGCATGGATCCTTTATAATCAATCTACACTTCAACATAATCCACTTGATGATGCCTTGGTACCTTGCAACCACTCAAAAACATCCCCTCTTATATTCTAGGCAAAAAACCCTAAATCTGCCAAAATATGGCTAAGTCTGGAAACTGTTTCAACATCACATTTTTAAATACTTCTCTTTCTCACCCCTTGTGCATTTTGGAAATGCACTTGAACCATATTGTAGACCATCATAAGGACTATAGAGGTTCACTTTTTCCCTTGGCTATATCATCCTCCAACCCACTTGTTCTTGATAGTTTTGTAGGTAATAAAATAGTAATATCTGCAAGTCTTATCAACTAGCCTACTTTGAAAGAATCTCACATCTTCATGTTATATTATTTTTACCAACTCTTTGCATTAATGTGTTCTATTCATAAAGTTTTATCAATCCCTACTTCACTTGTTCCAATTCGATCCTTGTGTTTCTAAAACCCACATGGTTTTGAAGGCTATTTGATAATATGTTATGGCACCCTTGTTTTATTCAAACTTTGGCCTCAATCCCTGAAAATCTAAACCATGATCAAGCTCAAACCTATATACCATGGTGATCTACCTTACTTGGTCTATCCATACATATATTCCATGCCCCAAGGGGAGATCTGAGCTCCAAGATCCAACAAGGTTTTGAAGGTAATAAACTAACATTACCCTAGATCCATAATCTCATGTTTTCCACCAAAATGAACTTTGATTCTCAATAGCCAAGGTTGTAAATGCTATATACACCTTTTGTACATCATCAAACTTGATTATAAAGATTTATCAATTATTATCCATAATTATTATGGACCGAAACTTATTTAATCTCTTAAATTGACAAAAACTCCATACTTTTATCTATAAAAGAAAGTTTGATTTATCCAAAAACATCCCCAAATTTAGGTTCATTTGAAGTCTAATTATCATACCCTATCTTCCAGCTTCAAAATAATATTTTTGAAGAGCTTTTTTATTTCTTTTTGCCCATTTTCTTGTAGGGCTGAATTGGAATAATAATTGTTTTAGATACTTTTATTCTCCAATAAATCTTGGGAAATTACCCAATGTGTGAATTCATATTTGAGACCATCTCAAACCAAAAACTCATCTTGTACCATTCAAAATTTTCAAAAGTTTTCAAATAAACAATTTCAACACTATTTAAATAGTTGCTACAAAGCGGAGCAAACATCACTAGAAAAATCGCAAATAATTCTTGTACATGTATCTTGATCATACCTATATACTAGTATCACTGCCCCATCTTGCCAAGTTGAAAAATAAAGAGCTGCTTCATGGTCATTTTGGGAAATAATTGGAACTATTAAAAAGTATGCACTAAACCCCAACAATTTTTGCCAAGCAAGCTGGTATAGCAACCACCATCACCGCTGGTCGTAGCACTGTAGCACCCTATGCCTTTTGTCCTTTAACTCTTGGAAAGAGAGACTAAGGAGAGAGAGAAACCATTTATGGAAAATCTTGTAAATATTGGCTGCAGCTGCCACCCTCCCTTCCATTACTCACTACTTGACCCTAGTGTCCCACAACACCCCTCCACTGCCCTCCTCGCCCTACCCCTGCCCAACACTCCCTCCCCTTCTCCCATGGACCTTGTCCACCCTAGACCACCCAACCTTGGGTTTAAAGGCACAAGAGGCACCCCACATGCTCCAGCCACTGCCATTCCACTCCCCTGTCCCACTCCTCCTATTCCCCGAATGCCTATGAACCCTCTCCACCCTCTATCATCCTAGGCAACCGAAGGGATCGCTCGGTGCTACGAGCCTCCCGCCCATGGTACTTCCTAGTCCTACACTCCACCTCCTTATCCATCCGCATTATTTACTTCTCCTTCCCTAGATCTACACCACCATGCCCTTCCTTCTATGGCAGGGGCACAAGGAAAAATATCGTCCGAGCATGTCCGAGCTAGAGTTCCATCGATGGTCCACGCTACTCTGAGTCTCTGTGGCCCCACCAAGGCCACCCTTGCGCCCTACACGGCCACCGAATTATCCCTGACACCTTGCAATCGGCATGCATGTGGTCCCGAGCCGATGCTGGAAAGTTCCCGAGCTCACCTCGAGCGTCTCCGCAGGCACCCACACGCGGGCCCCTCATTGATGTGGAACCCGCCACTTCCGGCCCTCACTGGTCTTCCCATCGAGCACCATGTCTGCCTTGAACCTCCCCGACATCTCTCAACCCTTAGGTGAGCCACACGCCGCCCCTTCCTTCCCGCTAGGGTTTCTATCCCACTAGATTGGCCTGAGGTTAAAGACGGATTTGGTGCTGTCAGATCCTGCCTAATCCAGCGGTCGCGATTACCAGATACCCCTTCACGGTACCCCCCCCCCCTTGCTGACCACCGGGCCCCACCTGCAGGAGGTTTAAACTTGCTCCCGCGTGCTGCCTCGCCCCAGATAGGCCGACTTCGCGCCGTGCGGCCTAGATCTGGTCAAGATTCGGCCTAGTGTGCACTTTTCCTTATTTTCCTTTATTATGGATTTGTAAATTGCATGTAGGTTTAAATCGAGATAAAAATGGAAATTAGCTGATAATGCCCAGATTAATTTTTTATCATATATACACATGTTTTGTATAACATGGAGTACCAAAACTTGGACCAAAATGATACTACTTAAATTCCGAGAATTTATCCACTAAACAACATCTGTTTCAGTAAATATTTTCTCCATTGAGCTATACAATTCGAAATGGAATTAAACAAAGTTACTCTGGTAGATAAATTGAATACCCATCTGTTAGCTTTGGTCCCATGCCAAGTGGAGCATTATTTTTACTATGGTAAAAATAACAAAATCTCCTCATTTTCGACTTTAGAAAATTCCCTAGGACAAACCATAGCCTATTTTGATTTGATTCCAACTCTCTCTGGTTTGTTACTACATTATATACTAAAACGTATAATCTCACGATTTACTGAACCTTTAATGATTTATGGTGATTTAAATATATATGTCTAGGGTTGTTTTAGTAGAATAATCACTATAGGAGCTTTGTAACTCCAAAAATAGTAAACCCAATTTCTACAGATAGGTATTCAAAATACCTACCACGTGACTTTGGATTATATCAAAACCTTCTATCAAATAAATCCAGTAAAAAAGACAAACTGCTAGCAGGAGTGACTTTGGGAATTTCCCAAGTGCATTATGTTTATTGTTTCAAGGTGAAACCAACTCTCACTGAATCAGTCCATAAAATCCAACCAAACCCTAATAGGAAATAAATTTTAGAATTGTAAATATTTTCTTGTGAATAATTTCCTAAAACTAGAGCTTCTAGCACAAGAAATTACATAGTAAATCAAGGGAAATTGATAAAATAGTGAAACCACTTTTGTTGGTTCCATTTACCTATATGTTGATATAATATTTTCACATTTACATCACACAAACCCAAGCCTTAGTCAAAACCCCTTCTTTAGGTGGTTTTTGACAATTAAAGAAGTTCCGCAAATGCTTTTCCAATAACTCCAACTGTTATAAACTCAAGTTATCAAAACCTACTGAAGTGACTAATGTGTTGAATGTTTGTTGTTGTATTGTAATGATGGTTGTATGCCTTGTTTTGATTGCGCCCTTTGTTTGCTTGCATGTGATCCATATCGATAATAGATGTGATTGTTTCGAAGACAAGAAGAAGAAGGTTATTATTGGTTATTACTGATTTCTAAGATGATTTCCAGGGACATATATTTCCAGATTGTTGACCACAAGCAAGCCGCCTTATTTCTCATAAGCTGTGTCCTACCGTTTTACTTTAGCAAGTTTTATCTACTATTTGTGAAAACTGCACTGTGTTATTATATGATGATGTATATCTGGTAGTGGCTTGGCTCCTCCACACCATTACACCTTTGTATTCCTAAGTACAATCCCCTTGATGAAACCTATTTGTCCCTAGTATGGTAGTTAGTGTGTAACACCATACCCCTTTGGAGACTCCGTTTTAGCCAAAGCAAAACTATAGGACGGGAAGACCACCGAGAAAGTTTTACCAAATGTTTTATGGCAAAACCATGGTGAGGTTGGACCTCCCAAGAGAAGTTGAGAAAGGAAAAAGGTTTTGTTTTAAAAAATGATAAAGGAAAGCTGGAGGAAAAAGGTTTATGAAAACACAACCAGTTCTTTGTTGTTTTGCCAGAATAATTAACCCGTGCAACCACATTACTCTGGAATGGGACAGGGCTGGACTTGAAGCTTGCTACGCTAGTATGTGAATTCTCACAACTACTTATAAGGGAACAAATCCCTGGAATGCCAGGTTTCCTTTATAGAAATGGTCAACTGCTAGGTAGTCACCTAGAGGAAATGTGAACTACCCTCGGGAGGAGCCGGAAGATAGTATGAGCCTCTCGTTGAAAGTGCCCACTCCCGAGGAGTCGAAATGCACTCAAGTTGGTCCGTGGATCCCCGACGTCCCAGTGTGGGTAAAGTGGAATCCGGAGAGTCCTGATCGGTTACTCGACCCACGATCAATAGGTGATCAGGGCATGTTACTTGGATGGTGTGGGTAAAGTGTACAACCTCTCAAAGTGTAAATCTATTCGAATAGCCGTGTCCACGGTCATGGATGGTTGCCGTAGAGCGGTCCTAGTTTTGAATTCAAAAAGGATTTTCCGGAAAGCAAAGGCTTTTGGAAATGTTTTAACCATGGGATGGTCAGCCAAGTGAAATGTGTTAACCATGGGATGGTTGGAATTAAAGGAAAGGAATTGGTTATGGGATGTCTGGAAGAAGGAACAAATAGGTGACCAAATCCTAGCATTTTCCAAAACTTTTCGAAATGGTTTCCAAAATGTTTTACAAAGGTTTTCAACAAATATATGTATATGCTATATCTACAAGAGAAACTATCTTAGAAAATAACCTCTCTCGGAGCCCTCCTACTACCACAACCATATTGCATATTCTCTTGTTTTTATGTTTCTCTTAAGGTGGTTTGCGAGTACATTCAAAGTACTCACTAACATTGTCCCTGGCTATTAACCTGGTCAGATATCAAGAAGAAGGTGATGATGATGACTATGTCAGCTAGGACATTCTCCCAGTCAGTTGCCTGTAGGTTAAGGCATGGCTCGGGCACTACGCTTTATTAAGTTCCGCTGATGTTGATTGATGTAGCCATGATAACATTAAGGTATGCCTTGTATCCGCTTAAGTATTGGATTCTTTTTGACACTTGTCAGTTATGTGCCACAACTCACTGATCATGGGATCATGGTGGTGTGCATAATAGGGATTCTCGGTGGATTAATCCGGGGGCCCCACAGACTTGGCATCAGAGCCATCCTAACTGTAGGAGAACCTTAGTTAGCATGGTCGCTAGAGAGGAACACTATTCTGAAAACACGGACTTTCAAAAACTAGTTTGTCAACGATCTTCGAAAAGTTCTACTTCTTCTCTTACCCTAAGTTAAATGATTTCAAAAATGGTTTCCTCTAACTCTCGTCTGAATTTCAAACCTACAGATTTCAAACACATAGGACCTAGAACCCAGTGAAGACGATGATAACGAGATGAAGAGAAGCAACTACCAGCAGACACAAGGAGACTACAATATCGCCCTACCAGCTAAATCCTCATAATCTGAAGAAATCAAGTGCTACACTATCAAGAAGCATCTAAAGATACGATGAAGGCTTCATCTGTAGGATAGTGACCTAGACCGCAACAAGGTGACACCTAGGATTAATAGTCTTAAAATAGGATTCCCCTATATCGCGAGTAGTTAACTCCTTGGTTCCTATAGTTGGTCATGTTTGCTTGCCTATGTGCATCATGTGTTAGTTGATGTGTGTTGTTTGCAAAGAACAACGCGATCTTGCCTCTCTGTTACCTTGTGTGTGGGTTGTGTCTTGTTTTGACCCTAGTCAAATGTGACGCGAGGATCGATACCCTACCTAGTACCTCAGGCACGCCTGTTTGTTGTCTGTAACAAGAACCCTACTAACCTCGGGAGTGATGAGAGGCAAGGCACCGCAAGAACTAAGATTTTGACATTGTCACTATAGGACAAGTTGAAGACTTCACAATAGGGTGGCATACCTCGTCCAACTCATCTCTCAAGACTCACCTCTCTCGTCCAACAACACTCCCTTATTCATTGGTCTATTTTATCAAGAATCCCGTTGAAGCCAAAAGTAGATCACCGAAGGATCCTCACTATCCACAAGAAACCACAAGACTTACCTACCAAGACAAGAAGTGAAGACCTAACTACACTAACCTTCGGTATATTAGAGCTTCCAACCACCTCAGGAGACTAACTATTCTAGTCCACTCTACTCAAACCAACGGGATGTTCCTCCCTAGAAGGTCAGAAATACCCCTGAATCCGGATGATAAGGAAGCGTGAAGACAATGAGTCCACTCCGCCATCGAGCAGAAACAATGCAAGCAATTCAAGTGAAGACATTTTCTCCGAAGTTAGCTTCCCTACCTCGACTGAAGACTATCAAGATGAGTCATAAACCGCTAACTTGTCCTAAGATAACTCGTTAAGGCTTCATTAGGAAACCACCCCCACCAAGGTTAGCAAAATATGGCGTCACTCGAAGACCTCAACTCAAGACGAAAGAAAATACAACCTTCCTCTAGCATCATGCCAGCACTCCAAGATAGAAGATCCACACCCATCTCGAAGAACCTTAGTCAAAGCTCTAAGGTGGAAAGACTGTGTCTTTCCACTCAAATCTAGAAGACTGTCTACCGGGAGTAACTTTAGGAAGATTTCCTGTCCGAAGTCCTCCCACAGCTCAAGAGTTGTCAAAACATCTGAAGATAGACCCAGTCCATAACCATCAGATGTCTACTTGACCATCCCAGTCCTCCAGAAGCTAACAATCAAGACGGCAAGTGTAACACCCGAATTTCAGCAACCCTGATTAGTTGTCCAGAATGCAAAAATCAGGGGAACAAAACCTTTTTCTTGTATTAATGCTGAAGTGTTTGCTTGTTCTTGACTATGTTTATGCCTATGATTGTGTACTAGAAGATATACTCCTTAACTCAACCCCCGTTGGCAAAAGCAACTACCCAAAACTGTCTTGGCTTAACTTTTATAATCTCAAATGTTCTGGCATTTCAAAACCTGAGCCAAGAAGCCTTTGCAAACCAACTATTTTAGTATATTATGTTGATCAAACTATGGAGAGCTATAGAATACTATCTCCTTATGTTTTCAAGGCAGAACCTTCAACTACTCTTCTCTCTAGGTTTCCCAAAACACCTTTATTAAGCTTTTGAATTCTACTCTTGGTAGAGATACCAAGGACTCTCATCTTATTCAAAAATCCCACCTCTTCAAAATACCCAAGCATACCTCAAGCCAGGCTTGGTGATAAACCTAGTAGTGGGATTGCTTAGCTTATAAGATGAGTTGCCTTGATGTGCTGTCTGATGAGTTGCCTTGATCTGCTGTTTGATTTGTCTGCTTAGGAGATAGTATGAGCTACTCTAGGAGCTCATCACTAGGATAAATATAATTTTAAAATCACCAAACCCTAAGCAAGTATACAAATCGGGATCTGATCTCTAGATACTAGGTGATCATCTAAAACCCTTAACCATATCAATTCTGAAGATATCCCTTCTAGAAGCTGCCAAGTCAATGAGGACCAATATCAAGCATGGATCCTTTCTACTCCCTCTACCCTTCAACATCATCCACTAGATGATGCTTTGATACCTTGCAAACCATCAATAACATCCCCTCTCATACTCTAGTCAAAATCCTCAAATCTTCCAAATTTGGCTAAGTATGGAAAACTATTTCCAACATCACCTTTTTGAATGCCTCCTTTTCCCAACCCTTGTCCATTTTTGGAAATGGATTTGAACCATCCTAAGGACTACCAAGGCCCACTCTTGACCTTGGCTAGATCACATTTTAACCCACTTGTTCTTGATGGTTTTACAGGCAAGAAAATAACTATTCCTACAAATCTAGTCAACATGCCTACTTCCTCAGAAGCTCACACCTTCATCCTACCTTCTTTGGACCAAATAACTACATGTATGTGTTCTACTCATAAAGATCTAGCACTTGTTCCAAATGGATCCTTGTGCTTCAAAAACCCACAAGGTTTTGAAGGCTACTTGACAATCTGCTTTGGCACCCTTATTTTATTCAAAGTTCGAAAGCCTGTCTAGGTGAGCTCAAGGAGGATCAAGCTCAAACCTCTACATCATTGAGATATACATCACTTGGTCTATACATTCATATATCCCATGCCCCAAGAGGAGCCTTGAGCTCCAAGATCCAACAAGGTTTTGGTGGCATGAAAACAATCTTACCCAAGATCCTTAAATCTCTAGTTTTCACCAAAATCAACTTGGATTCCCCAATCGCAAGGATGCAAATGCTTGTTACACATTGTCTACATCATCTACCTTGATCATAAAGATTTATCAAATTTTATCCATAATTATTTGGCCCAAAACCTATTAAATCCCTTTAATCAACAAAACCTCAAAACTCCTACAAAGGAAAGTTTGGTTTTTGCCAAAACACTTCTCCAACCTCTTGCTCAATTGAGGTCCATATAGAATACCCTACATTCCCATCTCAAAAATAAATATTTTTGAGATCCTTTATTATTCCTTTTTGCCATTTTTCTTAAATAACGGAAATGGAATAATAATTGTTTTAAATACTTTTAATCCCCAATAAATCATGGGAAAATTCCTCAAGGTATAGATTCATATCTAAGACCATATCACATCAAAAACCAACCTTATCCAGTGGGAAAATATCATATGAGCCTCTACAAACCATTTCTGCACTATTTGAATAAATGATCTTAAGTGGACTTGAAATCCTTTGAAAAATCTCAATTAAATCCAGGAATATTGTATTAACCTCCTCTAGATCCCAACACCATTTCCTCATCTTGTCCAATACAAGTTTCTAGACTTCCTTCATAACCACTAGTTTGGCCAAGTTTTGAACTTATTCAAAACATAGAGATAAACCTTATCAAAACCATCTCAAAACTTGTCAAGAACTACTCCCCAGCAACCAGCACTCCTCTGATCGAGCACCCCTGTAGAACGGCACTGGTCCCCATATCCACTAGTGCTTGGAAGGAGAGATAAAAAGATATATGCCCATATCTTTGAAATAAATGTGTAGCAGCCACCCCACTCACTCCCTGCCCCACCTTGACCCCTAGTGGCCAAACCACGACCACTCCGATGCCCTCCTCGCCCTATCCTCGAGCACCACCCCTCCATGCCCTCTCTTGGACCTTGTCCATCATGAACCGATACACCCCAAGTTAAATAGGCCAGAGGCCACCCCGCGCCTCCCTCTGCCCCTCATTCACTCCCTCTGCTCCCCACTCACCTCCCCCCGAAGCCCACTCCCTCTCCACAGCTCTGCCTTGCCCGTGAGAAGCAGAGAGCCAGCTCACGGCCTCCTCCCTCCCCTCGAGCTAAGCTCCCTCTCCCCAGCTCCCTCCGCTCTGCATGTCCCCTTTCTGAGATCCCCTTGCCCCTCTGAGTCTAACCCTACTTTTTTTTCCGGGCTCCTAACCGCCGCAGGTACCAACTCCGGCGACCACCAAGACTAGCTCCGGGAGCGTGCTTGCGCAAGGGGCATCCCTGCGTTGGACCAAGCCCTGTTGCCCATCGCCAGAACAGCCACCGACCCCCGTGTCGCCCAACACCCTCGCCGTCGACATGCACGCCTCCCAGCCCTTCTTCGGCGAGCCCACGACATCGGCCGTGTCACAGATCCGTGCGACGCTGTACTCCATCAAACCCCGTCCTTCCGCCCCTTAACGAGGTTGCCGTCGAGCGTCGTGTCGCCTCCGTCCATCCTCGTCGCCTCCCGAGCTCCCTAGGTAAGCCCCCGACTGCCCTCTGCTCGCGTTAGGCTTCGGGCACCGCCGCCTCGCTCTAGGGGAAGACGACGATGGACAGCCGTCCATCGTCACTTGATCGAGCGGCCCAAGTTAGACCCTACCCCTTCGGTGCCCCGTATGGCTGATGTCTGGGCCCGCCCTAGCGGATTTGAAATACCCTTCCCCGCGCGGGCGTGCGCTGAATTGGGCTGGCCCTTGTCCGATCTGCCAGGAGTGATTTCTTCTAACTCCCTCTCTCTTAGATGGCCCTCGACCTGTCTCTTTTCCTTTATTAATTCCATATCTAAAATGACTTGTTGGTTTAAATGATTTTGAAAATGAAAAATACCTCCCAACACCCAAATCTAAAATTTGGAGTATACCATCATGTCTTCCTCGACACTCTTTATAGGAAGTAAACCAAACCCTTGTCTAGTTTAACCCTAGTAAAAATAATACCAAAAAGGTGTCATTTCTAGTATTTACTCCTTTCTGGGCATTTTATAAACCCAAATGGAATAAATCCAATTGTATCAGGTAGATATTACTTTCTCCCATCTAGGAGCCTTGTTCCCATATCCACTTGAGTTACATTTTGCCTATGGAAAAAATAACAAAAGCAAGCCTTTTCAGCCTTTAGAAAATTATCTAGGTCAAACCAAAGTTGGTATTGACCTAATTCAAACTCCCTATACACCTGCATACCAATATATATCAAACCCCAGGAGTCCATAATTTTCTAAGCCACTATGGATTTATCATGAATTAATCAGTTCTGGGCTTAGTTAATTCACTAGAAAAATCATCACAGTAGCTATGCAAATCCAAAAAGGTTGATTTCAATTTAAACGGAAAGGTACCAAAGGTACCTACCATGTGTCATTGGTTGCATATCAAAAACTACTATAGATTAAATCTGGTCAAAAAGTCAAAAACCCTCCAGAACTGCGTTTGGGAATTTCCTGAGGGCATTCTGGCAATTATTTTATCATGATTCCAACTCTCAGTGGATCCGTACATCAAAAACCACTTACTCATCCACGGAAATAATTTTTGGAGCTCCAGAACTTTTCTGGTAAATTATTTCCTAAAACTAGAGCTTTTATCACTAGGAAATTCATAAGTAATTCAAGAAAAGTGATAAAATAGTGAAACCACTTTTGTTGGTTTCATTTTATCAACATCTATCTGTTGGTATCATTTTTACACAATGGTATCATAGAGAATAGGTCCTTGGTCCAAAACCCCTCTTAGGTAGTTCATCTCCACCTTCTAAATCCAATCCTCTCAAAACCTACTGAATCGTAAACTTGTATGGTTCACTAGTTTTCTGTATTGTATTGATGCTTGTATTGCTTTATGTTGATTGTGCCCTTGTTTGCTTGCATGTGCTATCTTGACGATGATAGTTGCGATGAAATCGGAGAGCAGGAGAAGTGGTAATTATTATTGGTATTATTGGGTATTCTAAGAAGAAGTCCAGGGACATATTGCCATATTGCTTCTCATCAGGCAAGCCACCTTCTTGCTCATAAGCCTTGTCCTACTGTTCTACTTGTGCATTTTTATCTACTATTTTATGAAAACTGCATTGTTTTACTATATGATGTTGTATATCTCGTAGTGGTTTGGCTTCTCCAAACCAATACTCAATGGTACTACTAAGTACAACCCTCTCGATGATACCTACTTGTCCCTAGTATAATAGATGGTGCATATCACCATAGCTCGTTGGAGAACTTGTTTTAGCCAAAGCAAAGCTATAGGATGGGAAGACCCCGGAAATTTTTTACCAAATGTTTTTTGATAAAACCTTGGTGAGGTGGGACCTCCCAAGAGATGTTGAGAAAGAAAAAAGTTTAGTTTTACAAAATGCTGAAGGAAAGCTGGAGGAAAAAAAAGGTTTACGAAAACACACCCGGTTCTTTACAGTTTAGCTATAACAACTTAACCCGTGCAACCACATTACTCTGGAATGGGACAGGGCTGGATTTGATATTTGTTTATTCTGGTATAAGCTGCCTCACAACGACTACAGGGGATAAAAATCCCTAGAGGGTGGGCCTTCTCTAGCTGAGTCCATGTAAAACATCTACCTGGAGAAGGAACGAAGGGTCTGCGGGCCTCCACGCGTTAATATGAGCCCCTCATTGAAAGCGCACACTTGGGAAGTGGAACAAGCGCTCCGGTTGGCTTGAGTACTATATAGGGCGTCCCGGTGTTGAGGGGAACAACACTCATAGGGTAGGCACTTATATTGGAGTGGGCATACGAAGAGTCTTGATCTGTTACTCGACCCACGATCGGTGTAGATCAGGGTAGTGTACCCGGATGGTCTGGGTAAAGTGTGCAACCTCTGTAGAGTGTAAATCTATTCGAATAGCCATGTCCGCGGTTATGGACGGGTTAGACAAACTTCTGTAGAGCGGTGCTGGTTTTGTTTTCAAAAAGGATTTCTAAAAAACAATGGCTTTGGAAATGTGTTGACCATGGGATGGTCGAAGGAATACCTATTTTGACCATGGGATGGTCAAAAAGGAAGGAAAGGAGTTTGCTAATGGGATGACTGGAAGGAGGAACAAATGGGTGACCCAGTCCTGATGTTTTCATAAACTTTTCAAAAATGTTTCCAAAATGTTTACAAAGGTTTTCAACAAAGATATGTAGGTGCTATATCTACAAGAGAATCTAATTGAGAAACAAACCACTCTTGGAGCCCTCCTACTACCACAGCCATATTGCATATCCTCTTGTTATTACTTTTCTCTTAAGGTGGTTTGCGAGTACATTCAAAGTACTCACTGGCATTGTCCCTGGCTATTAACTTGGTCAGATATCCAGAAGATGGTGGAGTTGACGACTATGCGAGGTAGGACGTTCTCCTAGTCAATTGCTTGTAGGTTAAGGCATGGCTCGGGCTCTACGCTTAACGAAGTTCCGCTGATGATTATTTATGTAGCCCTAATGGCATGTAAGGTATGACATGTATCCGCTTAAGTAATGAATGTCTACTTTGATACTTGTCGGTTATGTGCCACGACTAACTGATCATGGGATCGTGGTGTATGCATAACAGGGATTCTCAGAGGATTAAATCTGGGGGCCCCATAGACTTGGTATCAGAGCCATCCTGACTGTAGGAGAACATTAGTTAGCATGGTCGCTGGACAGGAACCTTATTTTGAAAACCCCAGCTTTCGAAAACTAGTTTCTCAATGAGTTTCAAAAAGTTCTACTTCTTCTCTTACTCTAAGTAAATGCTTTTGAAAATGGTTTACTCTAACTCTCGTCCAAACTTCAGACCTACGGATTTTAAATAACTAGGATCTAGAACCCGGTGAAGACAATGAGAACAAGATGAACACAAGCAACTACCAGCAAACACAAGGAGACTACAATATCGCGCTACCAGCGGAATCCTCATAATCAGAAGACATCAAGTGTTGCACTATCAAGAAGCGTCCAAGATATGATGAAGGTTTCATCTGCAAGATAGTGACTCCGACCGGAAGAAAGATGATATCTAGGGTAAATAGTCCTAAGAATAGGATTCCCCTACATCGCGAGTAGTTATCTCCTCGGTCCCTAACGTTGACTATGTTTGCTTGCCTAAGTGCATTAGGTGTGGCTGGATGTGTGTTTTCTACCGAGGACATTGCGATTCTCTCGCTCTGTTCGCCTTGTTTGTATGTTATGGTTTGTTGTGACCCCTATAACAGTGTGACCTGGGGAGCGATAACTCACCTAGTACCTCAGGCACCCCTATTAGTTGTTGCTAACGATAACCTAGGCTAACCTCGGGAGTATATGAGAGGAAAAGCATCGGAAGAACCAGGAGTTCGACATCGACTAGTCAGGACAACTCAAAGACTTCACCTCAGCAGGATGGCATACCTCGTCCAACTCACCTCTCAAGACTTGTTGATCAAATAGCACTCCGTTATTATCGGTCTATTATAGCTAGAACCCCGTTGAAGCCAGAAGTCAATCCCCGAAGGATCCTCAATATCCACAAGAAACCACCAGAAATGTCTACCAAGACAAGAAGTGAAGACCTAACTATGCTGACCTCCGGTATATTAGACCTTCCAACCACCTTAGGAGACTAACTATTCTAGTCGACCCTACCCAACCCAACGGGATGTTCCTCCCTAGAAGGCCAGAACTACCACTGAAGCCAGATGACAAGGGTGCATGAAGACAACGAATCCACTCCTCCATCGAGCTGAAGCAACGCAAGGAATTCACATGAAGATGTTACCTCCAAAGATTAGTTTTCCTACCCCGATCGAAGGCTAACAAGATGAGCCGTAAACTGCTAACTCACCTTGAGCTAACCCCCCTAAAGGCTTCGTTAGGAAACCGCCCCTCTAAGGTTGATAAAATAAGGCGTCACTCGAAGACCCCAGCTCAAGACTCCAGGAAGATATAGCCTTCCGCTAACATCAGGTCAGCACTCCCAGACAGAAGATATGCACCACTCCTAAAGCACCTTAATAAAGCTCTAAGGTGGAAAGACTGTGTCTTTCCACTAAATCCTCAGAAGACTGTCTACTAGAGGATACTTCAGAAGACCTCCAGAATACGAGTAGTATATATAAGCCCCGTAAGACATAGCTTCGTGGACACCATCTGAAGATTTCAACTCCAGTAGAAAAATTGACGCTAGTCTTCAAAACATCAATCTACGACTCCAAGAAGGAAGGACTATGTCAACTCTTTGATCTACCCCAATTTAATCCTAAGGGGGAAAGACTGCGTCTTTCTCACAAAAATAGAGTAACTCTTCGCCAGAAGCAAACTCAAGAGTTCGACCCTAAAATCGTTAAATAGGATATGCTACGACCCTAAGGAAGAGCTGTGAATCCTTAGAGAGAGGTACACCCAGCTGTATATTCTATCCTCCGACGAGTACTCCGTGAAGTTTTGAATCCCGATAGTCTGCCCAGCCGAAGCCCCCAAGATTCTGAATCCGGAAAGAAAAGAAGGTCATCCCTCTCAATCGGGACTAGACTCTGCTCAACTCTCCATGCATCCCAGAAGATTGAAGCTCAACTTCATCAACAGAGTAGTCCCTTTCAAAGACGGAGTCTGTAAGATAGTACGCGTAAGACACCTAGTATCAACCCGTCTCAAAATCCTCTGACCCTACTCTCCTGAATCTCGGGACGAGATTCTTTTTAGGTGGAAAGGTCTGTAACTCCCCAATTTAGCAACCCTGATTAGTTGTCCAGAATGCAAAAATCAGGGTGAACAAAAACTTTTTCTTGTATTAATGCTAAAGTGTTTGCTTATGTTTGACTATGTTTATGCCTACGATTGTGTACTAGAAGATATACTCCTTACCTCAACCCCCCTTGGCAAAAGCAACTTCCAAATTTGGCCAAGTCTGGAAAACTATTTCCAACATCACCTTTTTGAATTCCTCCTTTTCCCAACCCTTGTGCATTTTTCGAAATTGATTTGACCCATCTTGTAAACCATCCTAAGGACTACCAACGCCCACTATTGCCCTTGGCTAGATCACCTTTTAACCCACTTGTTCTTGATGGTGTTTCAGGCAAGAAAATATCTATTCCTGCAAATCTAGTCAATATGCCTACTTCAGTAGAAGCTCACACCTTCATCCTACCTTCTTTGGACCAAATATCTACATGTTTGTGTTCTACTCATAAAGGTCTAGCAATAGCTACTTCACTTGTTCCGAATATATCCTTGTGCTTCAAAAACCCATAAGGTTTTGAAGGCTACTTGACAATCTGCTTTGACACCCTTATTTTATTCAAAGTTCGAAAGCCTGTCTTGGTGTGCTCAAGCAGGATCAAGATCAAACCTCTAGGCCATTACGATCAACATCACTTGATCTATCCATACATATATCCCATGCCCCAAGAGGAGCCTTGAGCTCCAAGATCCAACAAGGTTTTAGTGGCATGAAAACAATCTTACCCAAGATCCTTAAATCTCTAGTTTTCACCAAAATCAACTTGGATTCCCCAATCCCAAGGTTGCAAATGCTTGTTACACCTTTTCTACATCATCTACCTTGGTCATCAAGATTTATCAAATTTTATCCATAATTATTTTGGCCCAAAACCTATTAAATCCCTTTAATCAATAAAAACCTCAAAACTCCTACAAAGGAAAGTTTGGTTTTTGCCAAAACAATTCTCCAACCTCTTGCTCAATTGAGGTCCATATATCATACCCTACCTTCCCATCTCAAAAATAAATATTTTTGAGATCCTTTATTATTCCTTTTTGCCGTTTTTCTTAAATGACAGAAATTGAATAATAATTGTTTTAAATACTTTTAATCCCCAATAACTCATGGGAAAATTCCTAAAGGTATGGATTCATATCTAAGACCATGTCACATCAAAAACCAAACTTATCCAATGGGAAAATACCATATGAGCCTCTACAAACCATTTCTGTACTATTTGAATAAATGATCTTAAGTGGACTTGAAATCCTTTGAAAAATCTCAATTAAATCCAGGAATATTGTATTAACCTCCTCTAGATCCCAACACCATTTCCTAATCTTGTCCAATACAAGTTTCTAGACTTCCTACATAACCACTACTTTGGCCAAGTTTTGAACTTATTCAAAACATAGAGATAAACCTTATCAAAACCATCTCAAAACTTGTCAAGAACTACTCCCCAACAACCAGCACTCCTCCTATGATCAAGCACCCCTGTACAAGGGCACTGTTCCCCATATCCACTAGTTCTTGGAAGGAGAGATAAAAAGAGATATGCCCATATCTTTGAAATAATTGTGTAGCAGCCACCCCACTTACTCCCTGCCCCCACCTTGACCCCTATTGGCCAGACCACGACCACTCCACCGCCCTCCTCGCCCTATCCTCGAGGACCACCCCTCCATGCCCTCTCTTGGACCTTGTCCATCATGAAACGATACACCCCAAGTTAAATAGGCCAGAGGCCACCCCGCGCCTCCCTCTGCCCCTCATTCACTCCCTCTGCTCCCCACTCACCTCCCCCGAAGCCCACTCCCTCTCCACAGCTCTGCCTTGCCCGTGAGAAGCAGAGAGCAAGCTCTCGGCCTCCTCCCTCCCCTCGAGCTAAGCTCCCTCTCCCCAGCTCCCTCCGCTCTGCATGTCCCCTTTCTGAGATCCCCTTGCCCCTCTGAGTCTAACCCCACCTTTTTTTCCGGGCTCCTAACTGCCGTAGGTACCAACTCCGGCAACCACCGAGACTAGCTCTGGGAGTGTGCTTGCTCACAAGGCATCCCTATGTCGGACCAAGCCCTGCCGCCCATCGCTAGAACCGCCGCCAACCCCCGCGTCGCCCAGCACCCTCACCGTCGACATGCACGCCTCCCTGGCCCTTCTTCGGTGAGCTCCCGACATCGGTTGCGTCGCAGATCCGCGCGACGCTGTACTCCGTCAAACCCCGTCCTTCTGCCCCTTGCCAAGGTCTCCGTCGAGCACCGCGTCAACTCCGTCCATCCTCGCCGCCTCACGATCTCCCTAGGTAAGCCCTCGGCCACCCTCTGCTCGCGTTAGGCTTCGGGCACCGCCGCCTCGCTCTAGGGGAAGACGACGATGGACAGCCGTCCATCGTCACTTGATCGAGCGGCCCAAGTTAGACCCTACCCCTTCGGTGCCCCGTATGGCTGATGTCTGGGCCCGCCCTGGCGGATTTGAAATCCCCTTCCCCACGCGGGCGTGCGCTGAATTGGGCTGGCCCTTGTCCGATCTGCCCCGTGGAGTGATTTCCGGCCCAACTCCTACTGGCCCGATGGCCCTCTGACCCTGTCTCTTTTCCTTTATTAATTCCATATCTAAAATGACTTGTTGGTTTAAATGATTTTGAAAATGAAAAATACCTCCCAACACCCAAATCTAAAATTTGGAGTATACCCTCATGTCTTCCTCAACACTCAGTACAGGAAGTAAACCAAATCCTTGTCTAGTTTAACCCTAGTAAAAATAATAACAAAAAGGTGTCATTTCTAGTATTTACTCCTTTCTAGGAATTTTATAAACCCAAATGGAATATATCCAATTGTATCTGGTAGATATTACTTTCTCCCATCTAGGAGCCTTGTTCCCATATCCACTTGAGTTACATTTTGCCTTTGGCAAAAATAACAAAAGCAAGCCTTTTCAGCCTTTAGAAAATTATCTAGGTCAAACCAAAGTTGGTATTGACCTAATTCAAACTCCCTATACACCTGCATACCAATATATATCAAACCCCAGGAGTCCATAATTTTCTAAGCCACTGTGGATTTATCATGAATTAATCAGTTCTGGGCTTAGTTAATTCACTAGAAAAATCATCACAGTAGCTATGCAAATCCAAAAAGGTTGATTTCAATTTAAACGGAAAGGTACCAAAGGTACCTACCATGTGTCATTGGTTGCATATCAAAAACTACTATAGATTAAATCTGGTCAAAAAGTCAAAAACCCTCCAGAACTGCGTTTGGGAATTTCCTGAGGGCATTCTGGCAATTATTTTATCATGATTCCAACTCTCAGTGGATCCGTACATCAAAACCCACTTACTCATCCACGGAAATAATTTTTTGAGCTCCAGAACTTTTCTGGTAAATTATTTACTAAAACTAGAGCTTTTATCACTAGGAAATTCATAAGTAATTCAAGAAAAATGATAAAATAGCGAAACCACTTTTGTTGGTTTTATTTTATCAACACCTATCTGTTGGTATCATTTTTACACAATGGTATCATACAGAATAGGTCCTTGGTCCAAAACCCCTCTTAGGTAGTTCCTCGGCTATAAACCCTAAGGGATCTTCATCCATTTCTCCAAGGCCATCTCCACCTTCTAAATCGAATCCTCTCAAAACATACTGAATCTTAAACTTGTATGGTTCACTAGTTTGCTATATTGTATTGATGCTTCTATTGCTTTATGTTGATTGTGCCCTTGTTTGCTTGCATGTGCTATCTTGACGACGATAGTTGCGATGAAATCGGAGAGCAGGAAAAGTGGTAATTATTATTGGTATTATTGGGTATTCTTAGAAGAAGTCCGGGGACATTTTGCCATATTGCTGCTCATCAGGCAAGCCACCTTCTTGCTCATAAGCCTTGTCCTACTGTTCTACTTGTGCATTTTTATCTACTGTTTTATGAAAACTGCACTGTTTTACTATACGATGTTGTATATCCGGTAGTGGTTTGGCTCATTGATACGTTGCTAACGTATCCATAATTTTTGTTGTCATGCTTAGTTTTATCTACTTTCTTATGTTTTGTCCACACTTTGGAGTACTTTTCATATGATTTCTTGGCCTAACCTATTAACAAGTGCCATAGTGCCAGTTGTCTGTTTTCTGCTGTTTTTGGTTCCAAGAAAGTCAGAAAATCAATATTCTCGGAATTGGACCGGACAAAAGCCAAAGTCGATATTTTACCAGAACACTCACGGAGCCAGAAGACGAGATTGAGAGGGGCCACAGGGTGGCCACACCATATGGTGGCGTGGGCTAGCCCTAGTCGCGCCACCAGGTGGTGTTGGCCCCTTGGCCGCCCATCGACCTTGCCTCTTCGCCTATAAGATGCCTCCCGATGCAAAAACCCTAAATCGTCAAGCCTCCAGCCCCGAAAAGTTCCACAGCGCCATCGCCACCGAAGCGGAGATTCGGGGGACAGAAAGTCTCTATTCCGGCACCCTGCCAGGACGGTGAAGTGCCCCCGTAGCCATCTCCATCGATCTCCACCACCATCTCCATCACCATTGTTGATTCCCATGATGAGGAGGGAGTAGTCCTCTCTCGAGGCTAAGGGTTCTACCAGTAGCTATGTGTTCATCTCTCTCTCTATGCATGATCTTATTGATTTCATGAGCTTGTAATCTATAGATCTACCTTGCTACTCAAGTGCTTTAATAGATCTCTGTTCTCCCCATGTGTGTGAAGTTGACATTGTGCACACCATGGTGGCACTTAGGCTAGAGATTACAAATACTTGTTATGAGTTATATTTGGAGTTGGATGTCTTTATGAAATTGTGGTGTTCGTTGGAACCATCTAGTGCTCAAGGTGAAAGTGTGGGGTTATCTAGATGGGAAAGGCTTACTTTGAGGTGTGGTATTATATCCTTACCATGGATTAGAGTGTCCAACTGGAGAGTAGTTCAGCGTAGTATCATAATGAAGAATATATTTATATGAGAGTGTTCACTAGTGAAATTATGATCCCTAGGCCTTGATTCTAAGCACTGAAACACCATTTGCTATTAGATCTATTACATGTTTGCTTGCTTCTATCTTTATTTCAGTTTTACTTTAGTCTTTTCCACGCCATCAAGCTATTTTCTATCACCGTTACCACTTATAATTATCTATACCACTTGTATTTCACTATCTCTTCACCGAACTAGTGCACCTATACACCTGACAAGTGTATTGGGTGTGTTGGGGACACAAGAGAATTCTTGTATCTTGATTGCAGGGTTGCTTGAGAGGGAATACCTTTGACCACTTCCTCCCTGAGTTCGATAAACCTTGGGTGATCCACTTAAAGGAAAACTTGCTGCTGTTCTACAAACCTCTGCACTTGGAGGCCCAACAACTGTCTACAAGAATAGAAGTGCGTAGACATCACACCTGCAAAACAATACTCAATGGTACTACTAAGTACAACCCTCTCGATGATACCTACTTGTCCCTAGTAGAATAGATGGTGCATATCACCATAGCTCGTTGGAGACCCTGTTTTAGCCAAAGCAAAGTTATATGATGGGAAGACCCCGGAAATTTTTTACCAAATTTTTTATGATAAAACCTTGGTGAGGTGGGACCTCCCAAGAGACCTTGAGAAAGGAAAAAGTTTGGTTTTACAAAATGCTGAAGGAAAGCTGGAGGAAAAAAAGGTTTACAAAAACGCACCCGGTTCTTTGCAGTTTAGCTATAACAACTTAACCCGTGCAACCACATTACTCTAGAACGGGACAGGGCTGGATTTGATGTTTGTTTATTCTGGTATAAGGTTCCTCGCAACGACTACAGGGGATAAAAATCCCTGGAGGGTGGGCCTTCTCTGGCTGAGTCCATGTAAAACATCGACCGGGAGAAGGAACGAAGGGTCTGCGGGCCTCCACGTGTTACTATGAGCCCCTCATTGAAAGCGCACACTTGGGAAGTGGAAAAAGCGCTCTGGTTGGCTTGAGTACTATATAGGGCGTCCCGGTGTTGAAGGGAACAACACTCATAGGGTAGGCACTTATATTGGAGTGGGCATCCGGAGAGTCTTGATCGATTACCCGACCCACGATCGGTGTCGATGAGGGTAGTGTACCCGGATGGTGTGGGTAAAGTGTGCAACCTCTACAGAGTGTAAATCTATTCGAATAGCCGTGTCCGCGGTTATGGACGAGTTGGACAAACTTCTGTAGAGTGGTGCTGGTTTCATTTTCAAAAAGGATTTCTGAAAAGCAATGGCTTTGGAAATGTGTTGACCAAGGGATGGTCGGAAGGAATACATGTTTTGACCATGGGATGGTCGAAAAGGAAGGAAAGGAGTTTGGTCATGGGATGACCGGAAGGAGGAAAAAATGGGTGACACAGCCCTGATGTTTTCCAAAACTTTTCAAAAAGGTTTCCAAAATGTTTTTTTCAACAAAGTAGGTGCTATATCTACAAGAGAAACTAATTGAGAAACGAACCTCTCTTGGAGCCCTCCTACTACCACAGCCATATTGCATATCCTCTTGTTATTACTTTTCTCTTAAGGTGGTTTGCGAGTACATTCAAAGTACTCACTGGCATTGTCCCTGGCTATTAACTTGGTCAGATATCCAGAAGATGATGGAGTTGACAACTATGCGAGCTAGGACATTCTCCTAGTAAGTTGCATGTAGGTTAAGGCATGGCTCGGGCTCTACACTTAACAAAGTTCCGCTGATGATTATTAATGTAGCCATAGTGGCATATAAGGTATGACATGTATCCGCTTAAGTAATGGATGTCTACTTTGATACTTGTCGGTTATGTGCCGCGACTAACTCATCATGGGATCGTGGTGTATGCATAATAGGGATTCTCGGAGGATTAAATCCGGGGGGCCCACAGACTTGGTATCAGAGCCATCCTGACTGTAGGATAACTTTAGTTAGCATGGCGCTAGACAGGAACCTTATTTTGAAAACCCCGGCTTTTGAAAACTAGTTTCTCAATGAGTTTCAAAAAGTTCTACTTCTTCTCTTACTCTAAGTAAATGCTTTCAAAAATGGTTTACTCTAACTCTCGTCCAAACTTCAGACCTACGGATTTTAAATAACTAGGATCTAGAACCCGGTGAAGACAATGAGAACAAGATGAAGACAAGCAACTACCAGCAAACACAAGGAGACTACAATATCCCTCTACCAGCGGAATCCTCATAATCAGACGACATCAAGTGTTGCACTATCAAGAAGCATCGAAGATACGACGAAGGCTTCATCTGCAAGATGGTGACTCCGACCTAAAGAAAGACGATATCTTGGGTCAATAGTCCTAAGAATAGGATTCCCCTACATCACGAGTAGTTAACTCCTCGGTCCCTAACGTTGACTGTGTTTGCTTGCCTAAGTGCTTTAGGTGTGGCTAGATGTGTGTTGTCTGCCGAGGTGATTCTCTCGCTCTGTTCGCCTTGTTTGTATGTTATGGTTTGCTATGACCCCTATAATAGTGTAACCCGGGGAGCGATAACTCACCTAGTACCTCAGGCACCCCTATTAGTTGTCGCTAACGATAACCTAGGCTAACCACGAGAGTATATGTGAGGAAAAGCATCGGAAGAACCAGGAGTTCGACATCGACTAGTCAGGACAACTCGAAGACTTCACCTTAGCAGGATGGCATACCTCATCCAACTCACCTCTCAAGACTCGTCGATCACATAGCACTCCGTTATTATCGGTATATTATAGCTAGAACCCCGTTGAAGCCGGAAGTCAATCCCCGTAGGATGCTCAATATCCACAAGAAACCACCAGAAATGTCTACCAAGACAAGAAGTGAAGACCTAACTACGCTGACCTCCGGTATATTAGACCTTCCAACCACCTCACGAGACTAACTATTCTAGTTGATCCTACCCAACCCAACGGGAAGTTCCTCCCTAGAAGGCCAGAACTACCCCTGAAGCCAGATGACAAGGGTGCATCAAGACAACGAATCCACTCCGCCATCGAGCTGAAGCAACACAAGGAATTCACGTGAAGATGTTACCTCTGAAGATTAGTTTTCCTACCCCGATTGAAGGCTAACAAGATGAGACGTAAACTGCTAACTCACCTTGAGCTAACCCACCTAAAGGCTTCCTTAGGAAACCACCCCCTCAAGGGTGATAAAATAAGGCGTCACTCGAAGACCCTAGCTCAAGACTCTGGGAAGATACAGCCTTCCGCTAACATCAGGTCAGCACTCCTAGACAGAAGATATTCACCACTCCTAAAGCACCTTAATGAAGCTCTAAGGTGGAAAGACTGCGTCTTTCCACTCAATCCTTAGAAGACTGTCTACGAGAGGATACTTCAGAAGACCTCCAGAATAGGACGCCTTCCCTCCAAACAACAACCCAGGAGTCATCAGAGGCGAAACTAACTAAAGATTCTACGAAGTTCCTCTGCGGTATCAGCTAAAACCTATCCGAAGGACCACCAGACCGCTAACCGCTCAATTCCAAACGGTTAGAGGACATGAGACTCCAACGACTTCCCTAGGCCAAGTACGAATACGGGTAGTATATATAAGCCCCATAAGACATAGCTTCATGGACACCATCTGAAGAATTCAACTCCAGTAGAAAAATTGACGCTAGTCTTCAAAACATCAATCTACGACTCCAAGAAGGAAGGACTATGTCAACTCTCCGATCTACCCCAATTTAATCCTAAGGGGGAAAGACTGTGTCTTTCTCACTAAAATAGAGTAACTCTTCGCCAGAAGCAAACTCAAGAGTTCGACCATAAAACCGTTAAATAGGATACGCTACGACCCTAAGGAAGAGCTGTGACTCCTTAGAGAGAGGTACACCCAGCTGTAGATTCTATGCTCCAACGAGTACTCCGTGATGTTTAGAATCCTAATAGTCTGCCAGCCGAAGCCCCCGAGATTCTGAATCTGGAAAGAAAAGAAGGTCATCCCTCGCAATCGGGACTAGACTCTGCTCAACTCTCCATGCATCCCGGAAGACTGAAGCTCAACTTCATCGATAGAGTAGTCACTTTCAAAGACAGAGTCTGTAAGATAGTACGCGTAAGACACCTAGTATCAACCCGACTCAAAATCCTCTAACCCTTTTCTCATGAATCTCGGGACGAGATTCTTTTTAGGGGGAAAGGTCTTTAACACCCTAATTTCAGCAACCCTGATTAGTTGTCCAGAATGCAAAAATCAGGGTGAGCAAAAACTTTTTCTTGTATTAATGTTGAAGTGTTTGCTTGTGTTTGACTATGTTTATGCCTATGATTGTGTAGTAGAAGATATACTCCTTACCTCAACCCCCGTAGGAAAAAGCAACTTCCCAAAACTGTCTTGGCTTAATTTTCATATTCTCAAAAGTTTTGGCATTTCAAAACCTGAGCCAAGAAGCCTTTGCAAACCAACTATTTTAGTAGCTTCCATTGATCAAACTATGGAGAGCTATAGAATACTATCTCCTTATGTTTTATAGACAGAACCTTCAACCATTCTTATCTCTAGGTTTCCCAAAACCCCTTTTTATAAAGCTTTTGAATTCTACTCTTGGTAGAGACACCAATTACTCTAATCTTATTCCAAACTCCCACCTCTTCAAAATACCCAACCTTACCTCAAGCCAGGCTTGGTGGTAAACCTAGTAGTGGGATTGCTTAGTTTATAAGATGAGTTGCCTTGATCTGATGTCGGATGAATTGCCTTGATCTGCTGTTTGATTTGTCTGCTTAGGAGATAGTATGAGCTACTATAGGAGCTCATCACTAGGATAAATATACTTTAAAATCACCAAAACCTAAGCAAGTATACAAAGCTGGATATAATCTCTAGCTACTAGATTATCATCTCAAATCTTAAACAGATCAATTCTGAAGATATCCCTTCTAGAAGCTTCCAAGTCAATGAAGACCAATATCAAGCATGGATCCTTTCTACTCCCTCTACCCGTCAGCATCATCCACTTTTTGAATGCCTCCTTTTCCCAACCCTTGTGCATTTTTGGAAATGCATTTGAACCATCATGTAAACCATCCTAAGGAGTACCAAGGCCCACTCTTACCCTTGGCTAGATCACCTTTTAACCCACTTGTTCTTGATGGTTTTGCAGGCGAGAAAATAACTATTCCTGCAAATCTAGTCAACATGCCTACTTCAGCAGAAGCTCACACCTTCATCCTACCTTCTTTGGACCAAATCTCTAAATGTTTGTGTTATACTCATAAAGGTCTAGCAATACCTACTTCACTTGTTCCAAATAGATCCTTGTGCTTCAAAAACCCACAAGGTTCTGAAGGTACTTGACAATCTGCTTTGGCACCCTTATTTTATTCAAAGTTCGAAAGCCTGTCTTGGTGAGCTCAAGCAGGATCAAGCTCAAACCTCTACACCATTGCGATCTACATCACTTGGTCTATCCATCCATATATCCCATGCCCCAAGAGGATCCTTGAGCTCCAAGATCCAACAAGGTTTTGGTGGCATGAAAACAATCTTACTCAAGATCCTTAAATCTCTAGTTTTCACCAAAATCAACTTGGATTCCCCAATCCCAAGGTTGAAAATGCTTGTTACATCTCGTCTACATCATCTACCTTGATCATCAAGATTTATCAAATTTTATCCATAATTATTTTGGCCCAAAACCTATTAAATCCCTTTAATCAACAAAAACCTCAAAACTCCTTCTCCAAAGGAAAGTTTGGTTTTTGCCAAAACACTTCTACAGCCTCTTGCTCAATTGAGGTCCATATATCATACCCTACATTCCCATCTCAAAAATAAATATTTTTGAAATCCTTTATTATTCCTTTTTTCCCTTTTGCTTAAATGACAGAAATGGAATAATAATTGTTTTAAATACTTTTAATCCCCAATAAATCATGGGAAAATTCCTCAAGGTATGGATTCGTATCTAAGACCATACTACATCAAAAACCAACCTTATCCAATGGGAAAATACCATATGAGCCTCTACAAACCATTTCTGCACTATTTGAATAAATGATCTTAGGTGCACTTGAAATCCTTTGAAAAATCTCAATTAAATCCAGGAATATTGTATTAACCTCCTCTAGATCCCAGCACCATTTACTCATCTTGTCCAATACAAGTTTATAGACTTCCTTCATAACCACTAGTTTGGCCAAGTTTTGAACTTATTCAAAACGTAGAGATAAACCTTATCAAAACCATCTAAAAACTTGTCAAGAACTACTCCCCAGCAACCAGCATTCCTCCTCTGATCGAGCACCCCTGTAGAAGGGCATTGTTCCCCATATCCACTAGTGCTTGGAAGGAGAGATAAAAGAGATATTCCCATATCTTTGAAATAAATGTGTAGCAACCACCCCACTCACTCCTTGACCCCTAGTGTCTAGACCACGTCCACTCCACCGCCCTCCTTGCCCTATCCTCGAGCACCCCCCCTCCATGCCCTCTCTTAGACCTTGTCCATCATGAACCGATACACCCCAAATTAAATAGGCCAAAGGCCACCCCACGCCTCCCTATGCCACTCATTCACTCCCTCTGCTCCCTACTCACCTCCCCCAAAGCCCACTCCCTCTACACAGCTCTGCCTTGCCCGTGAGAAGCAGAGAGCAAGCTCTCGGCATCCTCCCTCCCCTCGAGCTAAGCTCCCTCTCCCCAGCTCCCTCCGCTCTGCATGTCCCCTTTCTGGGATCCCCTTGCCCCTCTGAGTCTAACCCCACCTTTTTCCGGGTTCCTAATCGCCGCAGGTACCAACTCTGGCAACCACCAAGACTAGCTCCAAGAGCGTGCTTGCGCATGGGGTGTCCTCGCGTCGGACCAAGCCCTACCGCCCATCATCAGAACCGCCGCCGACCCCCGCGTCGCCTAGCACCCTCGCTGTCGACATGCACGCCTCCTAGGCCCTTCCTCGGCGAGCTCCTGATGTCGGCCGCGTCGCAGATCCGTGTGACGCTATACTCCGTCAAACCTCGTCCTTCCGCCCCTTGCCGAGGTCACCGTCGAGTGCCGCGTCGCCTTCGTTCATCCTCGCTGCCCCCCGAGCTCCCTAGGTAATCCCCTGGCTGCCCTCTGCTCGCGTTAGGGTTTGAGCACTGCCTCCTCGCTCCGAGGGAAGACGATGATGGACTCCGGTCCATTGTTACTTGATCGAGTGGCCCAAGTTAGCCCCTAACCCTTCGGCGCCCTGTATGGCTGACGCCTGGGCCCACCCTAGCGGATTTGAAATCCCCTTCCTCACACGGGCGAGCGCCGAATTAGGCTGGCCCTTCTCCGATCTGCCCCGTGTAGTGATTTCCGGCCCAACTCCCACTGGCCCGATGGCCCTCTGCCCCTGTCTCTTTTCCTTTATTAATTCCAGATCTAAAATGACTTGTTGGTTTAAATAATTTTGAAAATGAAAAATATCTCCCAACGCCCAAATATAAAATTTGCAGTATACCCTCATGTCTTCCTCAATACTCAGTACAGGAAGTAAACCAAATCCTTGTCTAGTTTAACCCTAGTAAAAATAATACCAAAAAGGTGTCATTTCTAGTATTTACTCCTTTCTGGGAATTTTGTAAACCCAAATGGAATAAATCCAGTTTTATCTGGTAGATATTCCTTTCTCCCATCTAGGAGCCTTGATCCCATATCCACTTGAGTTACATTTTTCCTCTGGCAAAAATAACAAAAGCAAGCCTTTTCAGCCTTTAGAAAATTATCTATGTCAAACCAAAGTTGGTATTGACCTAATTCAAACTACCTCTACACCTGCATACGAATATATATCAAACCCAAGGAGTCCATAATTTTCTAAGCCACTATGGATTTATCATGAATTAATCTGTTCTAGGCTTACTTAATTCACTAGAAAAATCATCACAGTAGCTCTACAAATCCAAAAAGTTTGATTCCAATTTCTACAGAAAGGTATCAAAGGTACCTACCAGGTTTCATTGGTTGCATATCAAAAAATACTATAGATTAAATCTGGTGAAAAAGTCAAAAACACTCTAGAACTGCCTTCGGGAATTTCCTGAGGGCATTCTGATAATTATTTTATCATGATTCCAACTATCAGTGGATACATACATCAAAACCCACTTACTCATCCAAGGAAATAATTTTTGGAGCTCCAGAAATTTTTCCTGTAAATTATTTCCTAAAACTAGAGCTTTTATCACTAGGAAATTCATAAGTAATTCAAGAAAAGTGATAAAATAGTGAAACCACTTTTGTTGGTTTAATTTTATCAACACCTGTCTTTTGGTATCATTTTTACACAATGGTATCATACAGAATAGGTCCTTGGTCCAAAACTCCTCTTAGGTACTTCGTTGGCTATAAACCCTAAGGGATGTTCATCCATGTCTCCAAGGCCATCTCCATCTTCTAAATCCAATCCTCTCAAAACCTACTGAATCTTAAACTTGTATGGTTCACTGGTTTGCTGTATTGTATTGATGCTTGTATTGCTTTATGTTGATTGTGCCCTTGTTTGCTTGCATGTGCTATCTTGAGGACGATAGTTGTGATGAAATCGGATAGCAGGAGAAGTGGTAATTATTATTGGAATTATTGGGTATTCTAAGAAGAAGTCTAGGGACATATTGCCATATTGCTTCTCATCAGGCAAGCCACCTTCTTGGTCATAAGCCTTGTCCTACTGTTCTACTTGTGCATATTTATCTACTGTTTTATGAAAACTCCACTGTTTTACTATATGATGTTGTATATTCGGTAGTGGTTTGGCTCGTCCAAACCAATACTCCATGGTACTACTAAGTACAACCCTCTCGATGATATCTACTTGTCCCTAGTAGAATAGATGGTGTGTATCAACATAGCTCGTTGGAGACCCTGTTTTAGCCAAAGCAAAGCTATTGGATGGGAAGACCCCGGAATAGTTTTACCAAATATTTTATGATAAAACCATGGTGAGGTGGGACCTCCCAAGAGATGTTGAGAAATAAAAAAGTTTTGTTTTACAAAATGCTGAAGGAAAGATGGAGGAAAAAAAAGGTTTACGAAAATGCACCCGGTTCTTTTGTAGTTTAGCTATAATAACTTAACTCGTGCAACCACATTTCTCTGGAATAGGACAGGGTTGGATTTGATGTTTGTTTATTCTGGTATAAGATGCCTCGCAATGACTACAGGGGATAAAAATCCCTGGAGGGTGGGCCTTCTCTGGCTGAGTCCATGTAAAACATCCACCGGGAGAAGGAACGAAGGGTCTGCGGGCCTCCACGCATTACTATGAGCCCCTCATTGAAAGCGCACACTTGGGAAGTGGAAAAAGCGCTCTGGTTGGCTTGAGTACTATATAGGGCGTCCCGGTGTTGTGGGGAGCAACACGCATAGGGTAGGCACTTATATTGGAGTGGGCATCCGGAGAGTCTTGATCGGTTACTCAACCCACGATCAGTGTAGATCAGGGTAGTTTACCCGGATGGTGTGGGTAACGTGTGTAACCTCTACAGAGTGTAATTCTATTTGAATAGCCGTGTCCGCAGTTATGGACGGGTTGGACAAAATTCTATAGAGCGGTGCTGGTTTTGTTTTCAAAAGGGATTTTTGAAAAACAATGGCTTTCGAAATGTGTTGACCATGGGATGGTCGGAAGGAATACCTGTTTTGACCATGGGATGGTCGAAAAGGAAGGAAAGGAGTTTGGTCATGGGATGACCGGAAGGAGGAACAAATGGGTGACCCAGTCCTGATGTTTTC
Organism: Avena insularis; assembly: GCA_023614405.1. NCBI lineage: Eukaryota > Viridiplantae > Streptophyta > Magnoliopsida > Poales > Poaceae > Avena > Avena insularis. Next base: position 285,406,423 of record CM042690.1, read on the forward strand.
CAAAACTTTTCAAAAAGGTTTCCAAAATGTTTACAAAGTTTTTCAACAAAGATATGTAGATGCTATATCTACAAGAGAAACTAATTGAGAAACGAACCTCTCTTGGAGCCCTCCTACTACCACAACCATATTGCATATCCTCTTGTTATTACTTTTCTCTTAAGGTGGTTTGAGAGTACATTCAAAGTACTCGCTAGCATTGTCCCTAGCTATTAACTTGGTCAGATATCCAGAAGATGGTGGATTTGATGACTATGTGAGCTAGGACGTTCTCCCAGTCAGTTGCCTGTAGGTTAAGGCATGGCTCGGGCTCTACGCTTAACAAAGTTCCGCTGATGATTATTGATGTAGCCATAATGGCATGTAAGGTATGACATGTATCATCTTAAGTAATGGATGTCTACTTTGATACTTGTCGGTTATGTGCCACGACTAACTGATCATGGGATCGTGGTGTATGCATAACAGGGATTCTCGGAGGATTAAATCCGGGGGCCCCACAGCAAGAATACCTAAAGGACTTCAAAATCGCTAAACCCCTTAGTTCTAACCGCTTAGAGGACTTGTGACTCCAACTGCTTCGATAGGCTAGGTACGAATAAAAGTAGAATAAGCCTCATAGGACCAGATGGCAGATGTCATTGAAAGATTCCAACTCTGGAAGAAAGGTTGGCGATAGTCTTCAACAGCATCACCCTACGACTTCAAGAAGGAAGGAATGTGTTATCTCCAAGCTAACCTAGTCTAATCCTACGGGGAAATACTACGTCTTTCCCACAAAAATAGAGTAGCACTTTGCCAGAAGCAAACTTAGGAGTTTCGACCATAAAGTCGATAAGTATGATACGCTACACCCCTAAGGAAGAGTCGTGGATCCTTAGAGAGAGGTACACTAAGCCATAGACTCTATCCTCCGGCGGGTACTCCTTGAAGTTCATATTTGAGGTAGTCCACCCAGCCAAAGCCCTCGATATATTGAATCCAGAAGGAACAGAAGACCATCCCTCACGATCAGGCTGAATCTACTCAACTCTCCGTGCATACAAGAAGACTAAAGTTCAAACTTCACCGACATAGTATCCACTCTCAAAGACAGAGTCCATAAGATAGTACACTTGAGATACATAGCACCAACCCGACTCCAAATCCTGTAACCCTACTCTCCTGAATCCCGAGAAGAGATTCTTTTAAGGGGGGAATGTCTATAACATCCCAATTTTAGCAACCTTGATTAGCTGTCCATAATGCAAAAATCAGGGGGAACAAAAACTTTTTATTGTTTAGTGATGCAATGTTTGCATGCTTGCTTGTTATGATTATGCATAGGAATGAGTAGTGATTGAAATACTCCTCACCTCACCCTTAGTTGACAAAAGCTATTTACAAAACTTTCTTTGCTCTTTCTTCATATTCTCAAATGTTTTGGCATTTCAAAACATGAGCCAACATTCCTCTACAATACTAACTATTTTAGTAGCTTCTATTGACCAAACTATGGAGAGCTATATAATATAATCTCCTTATGTTATCAAGACAGAACCTTCAACTTCTCTAATCTCTAGGTTTTCCAAAACCTTTTTATAAAGCTTTTGAATTCTACCCTTGGTCCAAATACCAATGAATCTTACCTTATTCAACTCCAACTTTTCAAAACACCCATCTCTACCTCAAGCTAGGCTTGATGGTATCCATAGAAGTAGATTTATTTGTTTGGAAGATGAATTTCCTTGATCTATTGTCTGATGAATTTCCTTGATCTGCTATTTGAATTGTTTGCTTAGGAGGTAGTTTGAGCTACTATAGGAGCTCATCCACTAGGATCAAGATGTGTTAAGTTCACAATACCCTAAGCAATATTACAAAGTTGGACCTGATCTCTGGCCACTAGGTGATCATCTAAAACCCTTAACCAGATCACTTCAGAAGATTATTCTCTCTAGAAGTTTCCACGTCAATGTAGACCAACACCAAGCATGGATCCTTTATAATAAATCTACACTTAAACAACATACACTTGTTAATTCCTTGGTACCTTGCAACCACTCAAAACATCCCCTCTTATATTCTAGGCAAAAAACCGTAAATCTGCCAACATATGGCTAAGTGTGGAAACTATTTCAACATCACATTTTTAAATACCTATCTTTCTCACCCCTTGTGCATTTTGGAAATGCATTTGAACCATCTTGTAGACCATCATAAGGACTACCGAGGCCCACTTTTCCCTTGGCTAGATCATCCTCCAACCCACTTGTTCTTGATAGTTTTGCAGGCAAGAAAATAGTAATATCTGCAAATCTTATCAACTAGCCTATTTGAAAGAATCTCACATCTTCATGTTATCTTATTTTCACCAAATATTTCCATGAATGTGTTCTATTCATAAAGTTTTATCAATCCCTACTTCACTTGTTCCAATTGGGTCCTTGTGTTTCTAAACCCGACATGGTTTTGAAGGCTATTTGACAATATGTTATGGCACCCTTATTTTATTGAAACTTTTACCTCAATCCCTGAAAATATAAACCATGATCAAGCTCGAACCTATATACCATGGTGAACTAAATCACTTGGTCTATCCATCCATATATTCCATGCCCCAATGGGAGAACTGAGCTCTAAGATCCAACAAGGTTTTGAAGGTAATAAAATAACATTACCCTAGATCCATAATATCATGTTTTCCACCAAAATCAACTTTGATTCTCAACACCCAAGGTTGAAAATGATGGATACACCTTGTGTACATCATATAACTTGATTATAAAGATTTATCAATTATTATCCATAATTATTATGGACCAAAACTTATTTAATCGCCTTAAATTGATAAAAACTCCAAAGCTTTATCTATAAAAGAAAGTTTGATTTTATCCAAAACACATACCCATATTTAGGATCATTTGAAGTCTAATTATCATACCCTATCTTCCAACTTCAAAAATTATGTTTGAAGAGCTTTATTATTTCTTTGGGTTTTATATTTTCGTGCCCTCGGTTTGTTAGTTGTACTCGGTTTTCCCTAGCCACTTAGTTTTTCCTCACTTTTCCCTCACAGACGCTCAGATGGGGGGATGCCATCAGGTCAAAGGCTTGACTGTTACATGCTGACCGGTGGGACCGTGTTGGGGTGGGTTGTGCGTTGAGTGTTACATTATGGCGCCTTGACTGTTACATGCTGACAGGTGGGGCCAGGATACATGGCGGACCAGCCATCCGTCTCTCGCTGATTATGGGGGACGTGGTGTGGGACCTTGTGGGGAGCGTTTCGTGGTTACATGCGCCCTTTCAACTAAATTGGAAGTTTTCTATTTTGTTATTTTGTTGATTGGCCTTTTTAAGAGCGCCATTTACCCTCTCTCTCTCGCTAACTTTCGTGTTTTGTTTTGGCCCAAAAAGGTAGCGAATCTAGAGCAGTTTCTATCTTCATTCATTGTTCCTTTTGTCCCTCGTTTTCCCCAATCTGGTAGCAAATCTTGAGCAACAAATCTAACCAGCACCATAAATAAATTCAGTAAACAGAGAAGATGTAGATAAAGCAGATAATATAGGTTATATAGTACGGTACTTAACGAGGTTTGACAATTAGGCTGCTCAGTAGCAACAGCGGACAAGTTCAACACAAACAAGACAAAAGAAGCTGCTTTACAGCAGCAGCAACACAAGATTAGTGGCCCCTCATGGCCTCTACGAGGAGGGCCTCTGCCTTCTTCCTCTGGCGCCTCCTCCACTTCTTGCTTCCCGCCTTGGGCTTGATTGGGGGCATGCGACCATCCTTTATAGCCACCTTCTGGAGGTTGCAGAGGTGAAGACCGAGCACCTGGTGCTTGGCTTATGAAGCTATGCATGTTCACGGACTCGCCACAGGTCCTCACGTCCTCATCATGCTTCACGAGGGAGTTGAAGTCTGTGGCGAGGAGCCTCCTAGTTAGGTAGAAGGGGCACTTGTACATGTCGTAGGCGAAGAAGTTGTTGTACTGGCTGGACTTCAGCCTTCTCAGCGCATGACGAGTATGGGTGTCCTTGGACTCCTCGTTGCTACGGACGTCACTGCTATCCTCCTATTGGAAAAAATAGTAGGGTGCAATAAGGACATGATTAAGATACTTTGATTATCGGGATTGATTATTTGCATAAATTAACCGACTGAGATCTCCTGATTATTCCCCAAATCTCAAACCAAATCGAATACTGATCCCAACTATGAACAGGGGGGTTCAAATACGAATAGGGGATTCATTGAAATACGAGATCTAACACAAGAGGATTAGCTACTGTAAAAATACGAACAGCCGAGCTCTAATAACATATGATCTAGCATCCAACAATGGGAATGGGGGAAGAACAAGAGAAGGGGAGAAAACCCGTGTTACCTTCGACCATGGGTCAGAAATGCTGGTGTCGTAGGGGTTCTCTAGCCTTATGTAACCAACATCCTCGTAGGGGTCCTAGCCGAGCGAGATCTGCCCGAGAACGGCCGGGGCCTCCTCGCCGGCGGCCTTGGAGGCGCCGATGGCCACCCCGTCATTCTTCTCCATCACCGACGTGGTTGGGGTTTTCTTGGGGGTTTGCAGAAGGTGATGGGATAGTGGAGACGGTTAAGTGAGAGAGTGAGTGATGAGTGTGAGTCAGGAGGCCTCTATTAAAGCAGAAGGGAAGCGACATTTCATTGCACCACCGTGCACCACATAACCGCATATGCTACTGCACCATGCGCGGCCACACGTGTCCGCTACGACCCCGTGCACCGCACACGCATACCGTAAGTCACGTTTTTTCCTCGTGTGTACCCCTGGGGACTTAGTTGTGCTCAGTTTTGCCCTCGAGTGTAACACTGGCAGTTTGGTTATACTCAATTATGCCCTCCAGTACTAACACTGTTATGTGCAATATACTCAGTTTTACCCTCTGGTGGCTGGTCAACAGAGAGTCAACGAATAGGTTTTAGCTAGCTAATTGAGTCATTTTATGCACAACAACTTCAAAAAGAGCAAAACATAGTGGCATCTACCCAGGTAGTCTTATTATGTGACCTGCCACCATAATAAATGTATATAAACCAAGTTTGAACCTAAATCACCACTTCACAAATAACCTACTATCTATGTAGGTTCATGGCTTTCTACTCAAGCTTCTTCCCAAAACATCCCTCCCCAAACCATAGTTTGTGTGAATGAGGCAATAATTGTCAAACTGGTGTATATTTGAATTGAAAATAGTTTGATGTAAGCCAATATGTATTTTATTGTATAAAAGACGCATTTTCCATTTTTTAATTTTTTTTCTATTTTCTATTTGAATACCTTTGTCAGTCTTGCCCTTTCTAATCAGTTTTTCCCTTGGTTCTAAAGTGCTACTAAGTTTTCCCCTCTCTTAGTATCAATCTCTCGCACATGTGCTCATATTTGCTAGTACGCTCTGATTGGTTGAGATAGTTGTCACGTGGATCGTGCCCACGAACCGTTGATCATCTGTGATCTAGCAGATAGGATAACCCCCATATCTGTCGGGGGTCCCTTTGTCCATGCAAAATAACGAGTATGACACTGGTACTTTAACTCCATAAACAAATGAACTTGAATATAACTTGAAGGAAATGTGTTCAAAGGTGTATAATTTGTGCATTACATGCCACTCAATGAAAATGATAATCTCTCAAGATTTTCTTACCACAATGTTATTATGTATTAAGTGCGATTTCAAAGAGTTCAAATGTGTATAATTTTTGTATATGCAAGTTTATGCATTACATTCAACTCTATGAAAATGGGGGAAGGAAATGATAATCTCTCAAAATTTTGCTAGCACATCATTACTTCGTTGTTAAGTGCGATTTCACAGTGTTCAACGGTTTAAAATTTCCGTATATGCAAGTTTATCCATTATATTTCACTCCATGGAAATGATAAATGACCAGGATTTTATTGGCACAACATTATCATGACCTAAGTGCAATTTCAAAGAGTCCAAAGGTGTATAATTTTCGTATATGCCAGTTTATGCATTACATTCCACTATATGAAAATAATAATCTCTCAAGATTTTCTTAGCACAACATTATCACATATTAAGTGCGATTTAAAAGAGTTCAAAGGTGTATAAACTTCGTATATGCAAGTTTATGCATTACATTCAACTCTATGAAAATGGGGGGAGAAAATGATAATCTCTCAAAATTTTGCTAGCACATCATTACTTCGTTGTTAAGTGCGATTTCACAGTGTTCAAAGGTTTCAAATTTTCGTATATGCAAGTTTATCCATTATATTTCACTCCATGGAAATGATAAATGATCGGGATTTTATTAGCACAACATTATCATGACCTAAATGTGATTTCAAAGAGTCCAAAGGTGTATAATTTTCGTATATGCCAGTTTATGCATTACATTCCACTATATGAAAATAATAATCTCCCAAGATTTTCTTAGCACAACATTATCACGTATTAAGTGCGATTTGAAAGAGTTTAAAGGTGTATAATCTTCGTATATGCAAGTTTATGCATTACATTCCACTCTTTGAAAATGGGAGAGAAAATAATAAACTCTCCAAATTTCGTTAGCACATCATTATCACGTATTAAGTGCGATTTTAAAGTGTTCAAAGGTTTATAATTTTCGCATATGCAAGTTTGTGCATTATATTCCACTCTATGAAAAAGATAATCTGTCAAGATTTTCTTAGCATGACATTATCACGTATGAAGTGCGATTTCAAAGAGTCCAAAGGTGTATAATTTTCGTATACGCAAGTTTATGCATTATATTTCACTCCATGTAAATGATAAATGATCATGATTTTATTAGCACAACATTATCATGTCCTAAGTGCGATATAGAAGAGTTCAAAGGTGTATAATTTTCGTATATGCATTACATTTCACTATATGAAAATGAAGCTAGACAAAGGGCGTGGGCGCTAGGCTGTCTCGGGGTCCCATCTTGCAATACCAACCTGGGTAAGTTGTGGGTTCGGCGCTCACGTGGATAAGCTGTGGGTCTGGCGCTCACGTGGATAAGCTGTGGGTCCAATACTGATCTGGATAAGTTGAGAGAGGTGTTCACTACGGGAATCGACTAAATGCGGCCCCACTTGTCAGTATGTAATGGCAAGGGTACACTACGGGACCTGAGAGAACGCGGCCCTACTCGTCAGCATGTAACAGCGAGGGTCCACTACGGGACCCGACTGAACGCAACCCCACTTGTCAGCATGTAACGACAAGGCTGACGGACGGCGAGTTTCAGACCATGTGAGAGTTTCGTACAAGGAGATGGGCAAAACTGAGGAATATCTAAACGGTTTGGGAAAGCTAAGTACAACTAACGAACCGAGGGTACGAAAATAGAAATCCGTATTTCTTTTTGCCCATTTTCTTGAAGGGATAAATTGGAATAATAATTGTTTTAGATACTTTTATTCTCCAATAAATCTTGGGACAATTCCCCAAAGTGTGAATTCATATCTGGCACCATCTCAAACCAAAAACTCATCTTGTCCCGTTCAAAATTTTCAATTTTTTTCAAATAAATAGTTTCAGCACTATTCAAATAGTTGCTACAAAGCGGACCAAACATCACTAAAAAAATTCCAACTATTCTTGTACATGTATCTTGATCATAGCCATCTACTAGTATCACTGCCCCATCTTGCCAAGTTGAAAAATCATGAGATGCTTCATGGTCATCATTTTGGGCAATAATTGGAACTATTCAAAAGTATGCACTAAATTCCACCCATTTTGGCCAAGTAAGCTGGCATAACAACCGCCATCACCCCTGGTCGCAACACTGTAGCACCCTATGCCTTTTGTCCTTTAACTCTTGGAAAGAGACTAAGAAGGAGAGAGAAGCCACTTATGGAAAATCTTGTAAAGTATTGGTTGTAGCTGCCACTCTCCCTTCCACCACCCACTACTCGACCCTAGTGTCCCACAACACCCCTCCACCGCCCTCCTTTCCCTACCCCTCCCAGCACTCCCTCCCCTTATCCCATAGACCTTTTCCACCCTAGAACACCCTACCTCGGGTTTAAAGGCACCAGATGCACCCTACTCGCTCCTGCTACTGCCATTCCACTCCCTGCCTCACTTCTCCTGTTCCCGGGATGCCTAGGAACCCTCTCCACCCTCTAACATCATGGGTAACCGAAGGGATCTCTCTATGCTACGAGCCTCCCATCCATGATGCTGCCTAATCCTCCACCCCCTCCTTATCCAGCCACATGATTTACTTCTCCTTCCCTAGATCTACACCACCGTGCCCTTCCTTTTGTCGCAGGGGCACTGGAGAAAACATCGCCGGAGCATGCCCGAGCTAGAGCTCCGTCGATGGTCTAGGTCACTATGAGTCTCAGCAGCCCCACCAAGGCCACCCTTGCGCCTAACCCGACCACTGGATTCTCCCTCACACCTCGCCATCGGCATACATGCGGTCCCGAGCCAGTGCCGGCAAGTTCCCGAGCTAACCCCGAGCATCTCCACAGGCACCTACGCATGGGCCCCTCCCTGATGCGGAACCCGCCATTGTTCCCCTCTCCGGTCTTTGAATCGAGCACCACGTCTGCCTGGAACCTCCCCAACATCTCCCTGCCCTCAGGTGAGCCGCCTGCCGCCCCTTCCTTCCTGCTAGGGTTTCTACCACACTAGCCCGGCTTGAGGTTGAAGATGGATTTGGCACTTTTAGATCCTGCCTAATCCAGCGCTCGCGTTTTCCAGATACCCCTTCGTGGTACCCCCCCATGGCTGACCATTGGGCCCCGCCTGCAGGAGGTTTAAACCTCCTCCCGCGCGCTACCTCTCCCTAGATGAGCCGTCTTCGCACCGTGCGGCCTAGATCTGTCAAGATTCACCCTAGTGCCCACTTTTCCTTATTTTCTTTTATTATGGATTTGTAAATTGCATGTAGGGTTAAATCAAGATAAGAATTGAAATTAGCTTATTATGCCAGATTAAATTTTTACCATATATACACATGTTTTCTATAACATGCAGTACCGAAACTTAGACCAAAATGATACTACTTAAATTATGGGATTTTATCCATTTCAGTAAATATTTTCTCCCTTGATCTATTCATCTCCAAATGGAATGAAACAAAGTTACTCTGGTAGATAAATTGAATACCCATCTGTTAGCTTTGGCCCCATGCCAAGCGGAACATTATTTTTACTATGGTAAAAATAACAAAATCTCCTCTTTTTAGGCTTTAGAAAACTCCCTAGGACAAACCATAACCTATTTGGAGTTGATTCCAACTCTAAAAGGTTTGTTACTACATTATCTACTAATAACTATAAGAGCAAGATTTATTGAACCCGTAATAATTTATGGTGATTTAAATATATTTGTCTAGTGTTGTTTTAGTAGAAAAATCACTATAGGAGTTTTACAACTCCAAAAATAGTAAACCCAATTTATACATAAAGGAATTCAAAATACATACCATGTGACTTTGGATTCATATGAAAATATTCTGTCAAACAAATCCAGTGAAAAAGACAAACTGCTAGCAGAAGTGACTTTGGGAATTTCCCCTGGGCATTTTGTTTATTGTTTCAAGGTGAAGTCAACTCTCACTGAACCAGTCCATAAAACCCTAAGTGGAAATAAGGTTTGGAACTATATATCTTTTCTGGTGAATTATTTCCTAAATCTAGAGCTTCTATCACTAGAAATTTCATAGTAAATCAAAGCAAATTGAGAAAATAGTGAAACCACTTTTTTGTGTTCCATTTTGTCAATACATATCTGTTGATATAATATTTTCACATTGACATCTCACAAACCCAAGCTTTAGTCAAAACACCTTCTTTAGGTGGTTTTTGACAATTAAAGAAGTTCCCCAAATGCTTTTCCAATAACTCCAACTGCTATAAACTAAAGTTATCAAATCCTACTGAAGTGACTAATGTTTTGAATGTTTGTTGTTGTATTGTAATGATGGTTGTATGCCTTGTGTTGATTGTGCCCTTTATTTGCTTGCATGTGATCCATATCGATGATAGATGCGATTATTTCGAACACCAGAAGAAGAAGGTTATTATTATTGGTTATTACGGATTTCTGAGATGAAGTCCATGGACATATATTGCTAGATTGTTGAGCACAGGCAATCTACCTTCTTGCTCATAAGCCTTGTCCTACCGTTTTACTTCTGCAAGTTTTATCTACTGTTTGTGAAAACTACACTTTTTATTATATGATGATGTATATCTGGTAGTGGCTTGGCTCCTCCACACCATTACACCTTTGTACTGCTAAGTAAAACCCCATTGATGACACCTATTTGTCCCTAGTATGGTAGTTGGTGTGTGACACCATACCCCTTTGGAGACCCTGTTTTAGCCAAACTAAAACAATAGGATGGGAACACACCCAAAAAAAATTAACAAATGTTTTATGGAAAAACCTTGGTGACGTTGGACCTCCCAAGAGATGTTGAGAAAGGGAAACGTTTTGTTTTCAAAAATGCTGAAGGAAAGCTGGAGGAAAAAGGTTTACAAAAATGCAGCTGGTTCTTTGCAGTTATGCCAGAATGATTAACCTATGCAATCACATTACTCTGGAATGAGATAGGGCTGGACTTGAAGGTTGCTACTTTGGTATGGGAATTATCACAACTACTTATAAGGGAACAACTCCCTCGAATACCGGGTTTCCTTTACATAAAGGGTCAACTGTTAGACAATCACCTAGAGGAAATGCGAACTGCCCTCAGGAGTAGCCGAAGAATACTATGAGCCTCTCATTGAAAGTGACCACTCTCGAGGAGTCGGAATGCACTCCGGTTGGTCTTTGGATCCCCGACGTCCTGGTATTGAGAGGAACAACTCATAGGGTAGGTCCTATGCTAGAGTGGCATCCAGAGAGTCTTGATCGGTTACTCGAACCATGATCAATAGGTGATCAGGGCGGGTTACTCAGATGGTGTGGGTAAAGTGTACAACCTCTGCAGAGTGTAAATCTATTCGAATAGCCCTGTCCATGGTCATGGACGGTTGGGAAGGTTTTTATAGAGCAGTGCTGGTTTTGAATTCAAAAAGGATTTTCGGGAAAGCAAAGGCTTTTGGAATTGTTTTGACCATGGGATGGTCAGAAGGAAAGGAAAGGAGTTGGTCATAGGATGACTAGAAGAAGGAACAAATGGGTGTCCCAATGCTAGCGTTTTCTAAAAGGTTTCCAAAATGGTTTACAAAGGTTTTCAACAAAGATATGTAGATGCTATGTCTATAGGAGAAACTATCTTATAAAAGAACCTCTCATGGAGCCCTCCTACTACCATAACCATATTGCATATTCTCTTGTTATTATGTTTCTCTTAAGGTGGTTTGTGAGTACATTCAAAGTACTCACTGGCATTATCCCTGGCTATTAACCTGGTCAGATATCAAGAAGAAGGCAATGATGATGACTATGTGAGCTAGGACGTTCTCCTAGTCAGTTGTCTGTAGGTTAAGGCATGGCTCTGGCTCTATGCTTGATGAAGTTCCACTGATGTTGATTGATGTAGCCATGATGACATTAAGGTATGAATTGTATCCTCTTAAGTATTCGATGTTTATTTTGATACTTGTCGGTTATGTGCCACGACTGACTGATCATGGGATCATGGTCATGTGCATAACAGGGATTCTCGGAGGGTTAATCCGGGGGCCCCACATCCACGAGGATTTCGGCAAGTTTCTCACGAGCTCCATAACAATCCGAATATGGACGACGGTGATGGGCTCGACAAGGAGTGGACCGTACATCACCGTGTCGGTGGTAGTAATCAATGGGTTGCCAGCTACAGACGTTGATGGTGGTGGTGCCCGTAGGTTTGTTTTCTTGTACTATAATTGTTTATCTTTTTTAATAAATTGAATTGTGGGGCTTTTGCCTCATAGTAATTAGACAAAAAAACCGAAGGGGCATGGATTTTGCCGGACTCGGAGGGTCGGCGACCTTCTTTGCTGCTGGCGCTCTGGTAACCGCAGGGGTGGGCAGAGCTCTTTTAGGCTCTAGTTCCTATCGATCTTCTTCCATCGCATTCCCAATGGCGACTAACACCTGGCAGGAAGTGGTAGCTCTCTCGGCGCGCTCCTCCCTCTCGATCTCCTGCTCAATCTCCCTCATAGAAGCATCGTATTCTTCTGAGTTAGCATCTGAGCAACCACCATCCATGTTTATTTCATCATATAGTGCGTCGAGCACTGAGTCAGAGTTGGCTTCGGTGTTGTTGACGGCGGAGGTGGAGGGGGATGGTGGAGGGCTGTTGTTATTGTTGGTTCCTCTGGCTACGATGACAATATCGGCCTCGGCCTCCTCATCGGCGTCCGTGTAGTCGTTGACAATTGTGACCATCTCGCCAAGGATGAGTGGGCCGGCGGCCTGCCTCCTCCTGAGCGTATGTCGGAGGAGTGTTCTGGGCGTGAGCCCTTCCACAAAGTGGTAGACGAGTTCGTCAACACAGTCACCCTCCAGGGTTTCCCTCATCGTCATCCATCTGGCAAGGTATTCACGGGGAGATACTCCATCCCTATAAACACATCTAGCCAGATCGAAGATGGTAACGACGCCGACAAAGTGTGACCTCCATGTCTCTAATGATATGGGAAGCCAAGCGGATCTACGGGGTCCTTCCACCATTATATCCTGCACAGGGGCGGTTTGGGTGGGCCTTGAATTTTCCTGGTCTGAGGCAGTATACCAGAGAGAGATATGGCCCAGATTCTTCTGCGAACATGTCCTGCCCATGGGCGGTTCGTGCGGGCCTTGATGAGTTTCTGACTTCCTAGGGCTAGGACCCGAGTCAGTTTCGCCGATGAAGATGTGGATGTCTCTGACTATGATGACAGAGCAGCGGGTAGGGCTCGTCTTCGCCAAGACCCATAACTCATCGGGAGGGATGATCGGGACGTTGCCGGATAAGAGGATGCACCCAATGGCTACGGTGTCGCTGATTTCTGCGAAGAGCTTGGACCTCACCTGGTGTAGAGCTCGAAGCACGTCTTGCCCCACGGTGGGTGCCAACTATCGTGGTATTGCCAACGAGTACGCAATGGAGGGGGTGGCCACATAACATGTTTAGAGACCTGGGGTAAGGCGTAGAATTGGCGGGTACGAGGTAACACATCTTACCCACGTTCAAGTCCCACAATGGTGGCAGAACTCTACTCATTCTATAAATCACTATAATGGCAATACGCCGAGTTACATGGATCGGTTTTCTATGCAAGGTGTTGTATGTTGTACGTTATGTGTCTTGCCCTAAAGGCTCCCATAGGTTCGGCCTATAAAGGCACCATAACCTAGGGTTACAGGGAAAGGACCTTGCTGGACAAGTTACAGAGTCCTACACTAATACTAACTAGTCCTCGTATCTTGTCTTCCAAGGCTTCGAGTATGTCGGTGAGTCCCACGTAGCCTTCCTATATCCGACATGGTCCTCCCTTTTGGATCCGTCTAACTGGGCCGCCCAACAGGCCATAGGCCATGCTACCAAATGTGGGCCACCCAGGTTAGCCGTATTAGAGACATGCAATGGTGATACCCATTTAGCATATCCCCAACACTCCCTGGATTTCATCATTTGATCAAGTTATCCCGCAACAATGATGACTCAGCCTCCATCTTCATCCTCTCTTTGGCCTTCTTTCTTCCCTCCGGCTTGTCATTGTTTCTACCTTCCTTCTCATTATCACTATCATCCATTTTCTGCTTTCTTCACGTTTGCTTCTTGGTCCCTCACAGTCCACTTGGGAAGATGTTGGAGAATATCAAAGCAATGATTATATGCAAAGCTTTTTCCCTTGCTGCTGCATGTCTTTGTACCTCAGGTCGGCATAGGTTTCCTACAATCAGAGTACAAGAAGAATATATCACAACTACAAATGATCACAATTGTCAAAGATGTGATGGACAACAAACTCACATATTGGTCTATAGTGATACCACTTGGAGGATTCAACTTCACTACATCCATAGCAACGCTCCAACAGATACATGCCGACTTGATCATCTCCCAACGACCTTGCAGTGATCAGAAGGTGCGATACACCGGCTGACATAATCTTGGCATGAGCTTGCAAAACCTGTCCTAACTACGCTGCGAGTAGCGCTTCCCGGTTTGATCATTGCCCGAGACCGCATCCTTTCCAACTTGAGCCCAGGCACGGCACAAAGTAGCATCCTCAACCTCTATGTAGTTGGAAGTTCTCTTCTTCCTTTTCTTAACTTCTCCCATCTCGACCTCGGTCACCTCTTCCTCCTCGCTGTCATCCTTGAGCTCATTGTCGTCAAGCATACCCTCCCCACCGTCCATGCCGAATGGAGTGAGTGGTGGAGCAGAGATGTCGACCTCGGTCTCATTCAAGAGATTCAAGAATGAAGTATGGCCATTTCTGCTAAAATCGAAGATTAATGTCACCACAATGCACTGTGCGATTTGTAGGAGTAGAAGCAAAAATTAACTAACCTTTGAGGCATGTCATCATCCACGGGTTGGGCACCGTTCTCTGCTGCGGATGCCGGAGATGCAGTGGATGCTAGAGAGGCGGTGATCGGCGGGAGGCAACTGCAATGGACCATCTGCTTCTGCTTCGCCCCTTCCGTCCGATCGACTGCAACTTTTGGCGCGACACCCTCTTATGGGTAAAGCAACACACCTATGTAGAGTGTACAAAATGTGACGTGTTATTCCTTGTTCCGGGAAGGAGCTACAGACGCGGCAGGCCAGGAACTCCATGAAGTTTTGGTAAACTTGTGAAGGCTGATTGACATAGTTTTTCAGAATAAAAGAAACCTTTGAAGAAATGTTTATGAAAACCTGCATAGCCTATGACCAATGGTCTGTGTCTATAGATAGTGCATCGAATAGTATTTTTGAATTAACTTCCTGAGTACGCTCGTACTCAAACGTACGTTCTTAACCCTTGCTAGATCTTGGAGCAATCAATAATGTCATTAGGAGGTGCGCCACTTTGAGGAACTGAAGGTATCAGTGGAATCGATGTCTGCATAAGTGGCTAAGGAAATGAAGCTGAAGAGTAGTGCATATATAAACTCTAGCTATATAACTTACTTTTGTAGAGCATTCCTATAGCACTAATCGCAACCTAATAATATTAACGATAGACTTATTCATAGAATAGTGTTCAAGTTGCTATTTCTGGTTTTATTTTGTAATGGTACTTTCCTCGCTGTATCTTGGAGGTATGTAATTGGTGGAACAGTCATGCCTTGGACATATGATGTCTCTGCTGTACCACTCCGAGGGATGTAATTGGTGGAACAGTGTTCCATTAGTTCTATGCCAATGACTTAAATACTACAACATGTAGTGGTATGTTGGGTCACCGCACATACTCACTCTCTCACTCTTGATACTTTTTGTCGGGTTTCTGCCTTTTTCTTAGCAGTAGCATCCTTAAAAGAAGGAATTTTTCCTTCATCTTGTTTGTTTGCATATTTTATTCTACTGCAAGGATGCTTGTGCCTTATGAGTTTGTGTTTAACCCACAACCATAATCATAAACAATACCAGTTGGATGCTTATCCTACTTATCTACGATAACAATAACCATAAACAATACTAGTTGGAAGCTAAAGACAACCCATGTTGAGGATATGCTTTATTCTGGTTAACCTGGGTGGCCCATAGTTAGTAGCATGTCCAATGGCTTGCTTGGCAGCCTAGTTAGGGGAATCCAGAAGGGATTCCCATGCCGGAATAATAGTGAGGCTATGGTATCGGCATGGACGAAGCTAGAGCCTTGGAGTACATGAAACAAAGACTAGTTAGTATTAGTGTAGGACTTTGTAACCTATCCGGTATGGGCTTTACCCTATAACCCTAGGTTCTAGCGCCTTTATAAGTTAGACCCATAGGAACCTTTAGGGCATAATAGAATCTCGCATAGTGAACCACACAATCCATATAACTCGGCATATTGCCATTATAGTGATTTATAGTAGGAGTGGGATATCACCAGTGTTGTGGGATTTGAAACTGTGTAACTTGTGTTACCTCATACCTACCAACTCGCCTCCTTTCCCCCATGTCTCTCTAAACATGCTATGAGGATCCTCCTATGTCATACTTGTCAACAATACCATGATAGTTGGCGCCCACCGTGGGGCAAGTGGCACTTCGAGTTCTACACCGGGTGAGGCCTAATCTCTTCGCATAAATCAAAGACACCGATGCCATCGGGCATGGTCTATTCACAACAATGTTCTAATCATCCCTCTAGATGAGTTCTGGTCCCGTCAAAAACAAACCCAACACACTACTTCATTGTCCCAATCAGGGACATCCACATCTTCATCGGCAAAACCTGCTCATGATCCAACTCCCAGGAAGCCGGCCAAGCAACAATACCCGCATGTACCTCCTTCAAGATGGATACTATTGTGGAAGAATGATTAGGCTCGGATCTCTCTTCGGAGTTTGTTGGCTTATATCTAGAAAATTCAAGGCCCACCCAAACCACCGTTTTCTAGGAGATAAAGGTGGAGAACGAAAGCGGATACGCTTGGCTACACCAAGTGTTAGAGAAGCATATGTTGCATGGTGCCCTTGGTGCTATGGATATATCATGCTATGCACAGATGCTGGATGAAACCTTTGGAAAATTCCTAGCCAGATGGCTTGGGTTAAGAAACTCCATTGATGGAGTCTCCAACCAAGATGTCATGCACTATTTCGTTAACGGGCTCATGAAGGAAATGCTAATGCGGCATAGGCTAAGGCGGCAAGTGGCCTCTAGGCATGTTAGTTTCAATAACGTGATCACAACTGTTCACAATTTCTAATACCGAAACCGACAGCCTGGCCCACACAAGCGCCACAACTAGAAAAAACCACTTCATTGGCTATGTTGCCTCATGTTCTAGTTCTAGCTCTGATGGAGAAAACAACAAATCTAAGTCAGTCCTAGATGTTCTCTACTCTAACATCAATGGTATGGATTGCGAAAGCGAACTAGCCAACTAGGAGGAGTTTAATGCTATAGTGAAGGAAGTTGATCTTGAACTCGAGAAGCTCGTCGATCAATATCCTGCATCTCATCAGGTCCTCATGGCTATCAAGGACACGGAGGTTGAGAACCAAGATACCCATGTAGCCTAAGCAGCTCTGCCAGCAGTAGACAATGTCGGGATGGATACATCAGTAAGTAAGGAAGTTGTAGATCCTATGGACGCAGCAAAGGCTATGCCCCCTCTGGCTATCCCCTGACAACAGGCACAAGAACTAGAATACATTCACAATGGGACAAATCAATCAAACTAGCATCTTCCTCTACTACCACCGAGAACATCAAAGGCGGGTGTTACCTTTGTTACTCCTGCCAACAAGGTCATCTTAGGACAAAATCTCATGGAGACTTCGACCCTGATCGTATCTAGGATCTCATTGGCTAGACGAGAAGCATAAGCAGGTCCTTGCGGAGACTAAGGATGTCATGGAGAAGAGCGAGAAGCTCAAGAAAGATATCTCCAAGGCATGGGATCCATAAAGTGGGCAAAAGCAATGGAAACTAATTATAAAAGATTACTTACTCAGTAGAAGGCTCACACACCTCCGTAGGTGGTTGAAGATCTAGGCGTCAAGCGAAACCTAGGATGGGCTAAGGATAAGGAAAACACACCAAAGGCTACCTCTTAATACGATAAGTTAGGGAAGCAAGTCATGCCAACCCCTACCCTAAATATGGTTGTCGCAAAAACATTGCTGGAACAAGGTAGATCTCCCAAAGTTGGGGATCAGGTCTATGATCTAGTGGATAAGGCCATCAACCAATAGGAAAAGGAAACCTCTTCACAGTGGCTCATAACCAATCCATATTTCTGTAAGTCTAACACACATAACCACCCCAGGAACAAGTGTCCAAGGATGCAACATGTCGAAGGCCCTCGTGATGATGAATCACGCACAAGTTCCAAGGAATGAAGGCAACGGGAAGCACACAACATCACCGACGCCATTCCAATTTCCTTTGATCACGTAGTCAAGGACCAACATCACAAACCCTCAGTGGCTATCCACCATGCTCGCCTTCACGATGATCCATAGCCATACCACTGCACCTGTATGCCGCCTCCAAGATACCCTCAGGGTGGCATCATCATTCGTGGCGTGTCTTGATTTTTGATACCAGGGATAGGGATACCCTTTGTTAGTTTGGCCAGGGGTGCAACGTTGGGTGATCTCGATCGAAAATCAAGATGAACACACACACACACAAAGACACATGTTTTTACCTAGGTTCAGGTCCTCGATATGAGGATCTCTACATCCTGTAACTATCAACTATCTGGTGGATGATCATGATTACAAAGGTTCCTTCCCCGGGAAGGATCCAAGCTAAGAATTTTCCTCCGTCCCTTCGGCCATCCCGAGCCTCCTTTTTATAAATGTAAGTGGACTCCACAAGGGTCGGTCTCTATGTGGCATAAGCATGGTGTGCATGCCTCCAATGTGGCGATGCGCTTTTATCGCCTCATCGGGTGCCGCTTGAGGTAAGTAGACTAGCACTAGTGTTTATACCTAGCCATAATCTTGTTGGAGGTTGGTTCCTGGGTTCGTAGTTCCTAGGCCTTTAGCCGAGATCTTGATAATGAAACCGCTTAGGATCCTGGTAGCAGCGGGGCGTGCATGGCCGCGACGTGCCATGTTTCCTCCTCCAGTTTGTACGATGTGGTAGATCCGTGATGTCGTCGTCAGATGGGAGGGCCCCGATGATGCGTGGCCAAAGAGCAATCGGTCCCCCTGGTCAGTAATCATCGGCCAGCTATCCCCTTTCTCTACCTGGGATGGCCATGGATTCCATGTCCCCGGGCTCAGCACCTAGGTAATATTTTGGGCAGGGGCTTCGAGCTTCTAGCACTGCTTTCCCATGGAGCACCCAGTCCGGAGCTCGTCGTACCGTTATCCATGGAATCGATAGTAGCCCCTAGGGGAGGTGCCACTTATGCGCACCCCGACGCAGGGTAGTACCTCACCCATCTAAGCGAAGGACCGCCTCCATTCTAGGGTAGGCCATGGGGCTTCCCGGGTTTCCTCCTGGGAAAGCATGAAGGCGATCCTAGAGCAGAGTTGACGGGAATTGTCTTCTGTCTAGGAGATCCCAAAAGGTGCCTAGGCAGTTAATGAGGGCTCATAGACTTCAGCCAACATCGCCCTTTAACATATTTAAGAGTCCTCGTGGGGTGCTTCCACCGGCGCGTTGTCTTCTTTCCTTCTCCTCCTTCCTTTCTTGAAGAGTCATTGCCCCTTCTCCTCTCGCTGACCATGCTCCAGCCTTGGGGAGGATGCTTCTATCGGCACTGGAGGGCTGGCTCCTGCTGGGTGGCAGCGAGGCAGGGCAAGGTTGGTGAGGATAAGGCCGCGGGCGAGCTCACTACATAGAGTTCGATCAATCCCCTCCAGCGATGACCCCTTAGGACTCATGGCCGGATATGGCCGGCTTCGAGTTTTATGTGAGGGTGCACCACGAGAATGCCGGGATGATGCATTCGAGTGGTCCTTCGGTGGCCACCTCCTCATTAAAGATGGAGGGAGCATGTGCCTCGGAAGTGGATGGACCCGCTTCTCCGAAACAAAGTGCCTGCAGCACGGTGACATTCTTGACTTTTCCTTTGATGGAGAAGATGTGTTGTCGGTCAAGGTGTTCAACGGCAATCAGCGCCGCATCGACTTCTTCCTTGCAGAGGGGATTTGATTCCTCGGGGCGCCGTTCCTTCTTCCCTTTCTTTCTTGCTTCTCGACTGGCCACATATGAAAGATGTGCTCATGCAAATCTTCGTAAGAGGAAAGCCCCCATGAGAGTGACCACGGAAGATGAGCATGAAAACACGCTTCATTTTTATTCATCAATAGAGAAATCTTGGATACGTTGCTTGTGCTACGGGCTTCAGGCTTCACACAAGGCTCTTTCTTTTGGGGGCTCAGGGGAAGCCCCCGAGAGTTTTTGCTCCTAGGGTATCTCTACAACCATTGGAGAACAACCTCTAGCAAGCCCGACTATGCCCACTGTCCTAATGGCGCGTGCATCATGCCAGTAGGAGAGACACACGGGGTGATACCCTCTGGACTAACATACTGCATAGCTAACTAGGCAGTGCGCAACCTTACTTTTCTTTGTTGGTAGCTCGACTACCATTGGAGACCAACCCGGGCAAGCCCGGCTATGCCCATTGCCCTGATAATGCGTCTATCAGGATAGCAGGCCAGCCACGTAGGGTGACCCCACTTGGACTCATGTGCTGCTGATGACCCACAAGTATAGGGGGTGTATCGCAGTATTTTCGAGGGAAGTGAAACCCAATTTATTGATTTGACACAAGGGGAGCCAAAGAATCTTTATAAGCCTTAACAACTGAGTTGTCAATTCAGCTGCACCTGGAAACAATCTTGCTCATAGCAGTTTATCAGTAGCAACAGTTTTGCAGTAGGAATAGTAAAGCAACAACAGTAGTAAAGCAAAGACAGCAGTAACAAAAGCAGTAAACAATGGGATTCGAGTGCGGTAGGCATAGGGATGGATGGACGGGCGTTGTATGGACAAGACAATCCACATAGCAATTAGAACAAAGGGCAATTGCAGATAAATATGATAAAGCTTCCAAGTACTAGACAATCCTAGGCATGTGTTCCATATATAGTCATACGTGCTCGCAATGAGAACTTGCACAACATCTTTTGTCCCTTGACCCGTTTGCGGGGCCTCTAGGGAACTACTGGCAATTAAGGTGATCCTTTTAATAGAGCACCGGAGCAAAGCATTAACAATCCGCGAACACATGTGATCCTCACATCAAAGCCTTTCCCTTCTGGTTATCCCGATTTCTGTCACTTCGGGGCCATAGGTTCCGGACAACGACGTGTGTATACAACTTGCAGATAAGACCCAAAACAATACTATCATGATGAATCAATAACATGTTCAGATCTGAAATCATGGCACTCGGGCCCTAGTGACAAGCATTAAGCATAACATGTCGCAACAAAGTCATAAAGCACTAATAAAAGATACTAGGCACCATGCCCTAACAATCTGATGCCATTACATGAATGATCTCATCCAATCCCTACCATCCCCATAGCCTACGGCGGGGGATTACTCACTCATAGATGCGGGAGACATGGATGGTCGATGGAGAAGCGATGGTGATGATGATGGCGATGATCTCCTCCAATTCCCCGTCCTGGCAGGGTGCCAGAACAGAGTTTCCGGTGCTGTTTCGTGGAATCTGGTGGTGGCGTCGGAGCTGAACTCCTTCTAGAAAAACGTCGACCCCCCTGGAGTTTTTAGATCAGAAGGCTCCTTATAGGCGAAGAGAGAGGCCAAGGGGGTGCCTGGGGGGCCCACACGACCCCCTGGCGCGGCCTGGCCTGGCCCACGCCACCAGGTGGTGTGGCCACCCCTGGCTCTTCTTCGTCTCGTATTCTGGCTCCTGGAGTCTTCGGGTGAAATAGGATTTTTGGCATATTTTCCGGGATTTTTCCTGATAGTTGATTTTCTGCACAAAAAGTAGACACCAAGGCAATTCTGCTGAAAACAGCGTCAGTTCACATTAGTTGCATCCAAATCACACAAGTATAGAGGAGAAACAATAGCAAAAGTGTTCGGGAAAGTAGATACGTTTTGGACGTATCAACTCCCCCTAAGCTTAGCTTATTGCTTGTCCTCAAGCAATTCAGTTGAAAACTGAGTGCGATAAAAGAACTTTCACAAACACATTTGCTTCATATGATGTAAATATTCTCAGCAATGTGATCAACTACTCAGACGGTTCATAATAAAGAGTATGCAACTGAGTCTACTTAATAGTCATTACAAGCTATGAAGAGATTCCAACTCAAGAATAATAAGTAGCATGAAGCACAAACATAAGTAACATTACAATGCTCATAAAAAGGTATGATAGAGTGGTATCTCGCTTGCCCTTTGATTATGAATATCAAGGCACCTCTGAAGTTCAAGTGATGACTAGAGGTAAAGATACCAAGGATACAAGCATCAAAGTCATCACACAAATAATCAAGTAATGGAACAAACACAAAGAATGACAACTATGCTCTCAAGAAGGTGCTCAAAGAATATGTGGAGACTCAACAAGTAGAAGAAAAAGGTTTTGAAATTTTTTGAAAGGCTTCCAAATGCTGAAAGTATGGTACTCGTTAGCTTTGAGCTCTCATTGCCCCTATCATAAGCATCTTTAATGTGGTTAAGGTGAAAGTGAGGTCCAATCTGAGTTATATGCTTGACAGACTATAAACTGAAGATCCCAAGTCCCTTGAGTACAAGGGCCGCTCCTCATGCTACTCAATTTTAGTTACCGATAAGTTCTTGTCATCGTAAGTATGTGCGTATCATTGAGAACCGCCAACGGGTACCCCTTTCCCGATGATACGGAAGAATCCCCATATCAAAATGACAAGGCAAGCAGACAATGAGTATCTCAGCAATCTTCTTATTTACCATGGGAAAATGGTGCTTTTTTCTCTCTTTCCTCTTTTCATAAATCTCTTTTTATTTTCTTTTTATCAATAGCTATCTCTCTCTTTTTTTATAATAAGAATGCTTCATAGATATCATTATGGTTACGCTGCAGGTTTCCACCATGTCAGCATGGATTAGACCAGCGGCCCAGGCATTTCTCTAACACAGATACATAACTCCATGGACTTACAAGCTCCCCTTTTATTTCACACCGACGACATCCACAAACAAAAGAGCAAGGTATCAACTGGGTATATATTTACAAGTGTTGAAAGCGTTCCCCGTGACAGCACGGTTCTACTAATCCCCAGCCTATAATTTGCAACCATATAACTTTCATGGAGAGTTCACAATAGTTCAGGTTTATTAAGTGCAGGAAATAAAGTGTGCCATCGAGTTCGTGAGAGCTTTACTAACTAGTTTTCCCATAACAAGCAAACATTTTATTCGGAAGAAAACAAGGCATAATGAATATGCACGGGAGTAGCAAATGATGCTAATAGGTAGGTATGGTGGACACTTTGGAAATATTTGGTTTAGGAAGTTGGAAACTTGAGTAAAACACTTAGTGGAAGTGAAGGCTAGCAATAGTAAGGGAGCGACAAACGAGAGAGCAATAGCTGTCATTATCATGCTTGCAACAAAACAAGACTACTCATGGCATGAAAATGATTCAAGATCCTCAAGGCAAAATAATTCATCAAGGCTTAACTGATTATCACAGTCTTGTGCATGCGTGAGAGTGTGCCAAGTCAATTCAAATGAACCATTCAGAGGAGGATACCATGGTGTCATACCAATTTATGAATAGAGCAATGCAAGCAAACATTCACAAGACATGCTACAAACTATTAGCGAGCTGGAGCTAATCATAAGAAAGCAAGAACTACTAAGCATCCAAAGAAAACATACACTCTACATGAACGGACTAAGCAAGCTCACAGTGATGAGTATATGTACAAAAATGAAAACAAATAGAGTTCATTACCAGCCTCTTACCACGCCTCAAGTTGTCATTAATCCTCATTATTGCTCTTCACTTGTGTGGCTTGAATAATAATATGAAACCAATATTCCACTGAGAACTGCCGAACCCTGTAGCAAACTCACAAAAACCAAAGAAGAACGACAAATATTTTTGGTGTTTTCGATTTTTAAACAAGAACCAAAAGGGAAAAACAAACAAAGCAAAATCTTTTTGGATTTTTCGAATAGTTCAAACAAAGCAAAAAGGGAAAACAAACCAAGGCAAAAAGAAGAAGCAAACCAAAGATAAACAACAAAAATATTTTTGGTCTTTTTGTGTTTTTAGAAATCAAAAGCAAAGAAGAACGAAAAATAAAAAGAGAACGAAAACATGAATATACAAAGTACCGACGTAACATGATATGGAGATGAGTGCGGTGTCGGCGTACCTCCCCCCAAGCTTAGGCTTTTGGCCTAAGTGGGTATCAATCCATGTATGAATAGGGGTTCCAAGCGGGCGGATCTTGGTAAGAATGGTCGTAGCTGGGCCCATGAGAAGAGGAGGAAGCTCCCCAATCATAAGCGGGCTGCTGATATGAAGACTCTCCCTCATTCGAGGGCTGACCAAATCATCCGTGACCTCCCTTCTAGTGTCCTGCTCCTGTTGGGAGAGCTCTCCCAAGTACGTGTCAAGCTCCTCCTCAGTGAGGGACCATCCTTCCCTGTTATCAAGGTTAAACAAGACAGGTGCAGGCAAAAGAACAACACGCTCGGACTTGCTCTTTCTCCAACCAGCTTTGAGAAAGGTTATTTCATAAGACAACTCACTCAAACTAGCCCACGAGGAAATAAATTTATGCTGTATCATGGAATTAAAATCAAGCCTCTCTATGGGAAACTGTAGGTCTAGATGATGAGGCACTAAACCATGCAATGCTAGTAAACGAGAAGCAATAAGGCCTCCACAGATTCCACCTTTCTCACGGTTAGCAGCAAGAAGGAAGGCTATCAAAGCACCTAAGTTGTAAGACCTATCTCGTTTAAGAGCAGCAGAGATAAATGCTAGATCAAACAAAGATAACTTATTGGCTGTTTTCCTAGCAAGAACACACTTGGCAATGAAGTAGGCAAAGTAGAGAATGGAGGGGAGATGAATGTTACAGATTTTTCCATTCTCCTTTGAGAAGCTACTCCCTTGGCAAATTTCTGCGTATAAATCCATGAGTGGTTCAGGTCTCTCCTTAATCTTTCTACATGATCCCCATTGAGGTACCTTAATAGCTGCACAAAAATCATCAAGAGAAAGGTCGACAGCTATATTGTAAATTTTGTAATGAACCATGGGGTTAGGCAAAGAGTGACTAAATTTGAAGTCTTACACCATAGACATGGTTAGCTTCACAAATTGACAAGGTTCATCTTCCAAAAAGTGCTCTAACCCTGCATTAGAAACCAAAGTGTGGAAAACTTGTAGAATTCCTGCAGCTCTCATGAACTCAGAGCATGGATAAATGGAAGGGAAAAACTTCCTCCTCCTGGTGGACCTTCATGACCTCAGGCACCCAAAGCTCATGTTGGTTTAGGTGGTGTTCACTCATCTTCTATTCTAAAATTTAAACACCTATTACACAACTGATTGCAAAGTAAATATAATGAAGGATTCTACTCATAGGGACTTGCAAGAGGCCTAAACATGCATCAAAACTATATCTCTAAGCATCAAACAAGCTTACAAGCTCTCATAACCAGTCACCTATAGCAGCAAAATACTCAACATATAATCCACTAAACACAAATCTACTTGGACAAGGGGAGGAGTCACATACCAGCGAACAAATGCTCCAAATTTCAGCAAGAAAGATGGGCTGAGCAAGGAGATCGAAAAAATCGAGAGCAAGCACAGCAAGAATGAGATTTTGAGCTATGAACTGGAGCTTACTCGGGAGAGAGAAGAAAGTGGCAGGTGAGAGAGTAAGTAGGGGGCTAGGGGTGGCCCACACCAGGGCATGGCACCACCTAGGGCTGGCCGCGCCACCACATGGAGTGCCTGTCTGGTGGGGCCCCCTGGTACCTACCAGGTACTCCTCTACCCCTTTTTTCATGTAAAAAATTTAATATGAATTTTCTGGAATTTTTCGAGACACTTTATTTTTGGGCTTTTTTTCAGAAATAGAAGAATGATTTTTTGGACAGACAGATTTTTTTTCTTTTGGAAACATGATGCAAGGACAAAACAAGGCTAGAACTACAAAAGTTCTAGCATTCAAGCAACTAACAACACAAAGAAAACTAAACGAAAGCAAAAACTAAAATGCAAAGGATAGAAATAAACGGAGATAATCATAATGAAAACATTGTTTTGTTCAATGGAATCCTTTTGTTAGCAAGGTTGATCAAGTCTTGCTACCAAAACAATTGCATATGAGACAAAACTTTGTATTCCACTAATGATTATGTTACCTCAACCTTGATAGCAATGGTCCCAATCATAATAGTTTCAAATTTTTCTCTTGGTATGGGACAATATATTTCTCCAACTTGAATGCCCTCAACATGTTCAATTGAATTCAAACCATAAGTCCTTTCAATCTTCGTGGGGAAATAGACAGTATGTTCCTTGTCATTAACATTGAAGGTCACCTTTCCTTGATTACAATTAATAACAGCTCCTGCAGTATTAAGAAAAGGTCACCCAAGAATAATAGACATATTATCATCTTCAGGCATTTCAAGCACAACAAAATCAGTTAGTATCAAGCAATTGTGAGCCACCTGAACAGGTACATCCTCACATATACCCACAGGAATAGTGGTATCAGCCATTTGCAAAGATATATCAGTTGGAATCAATTTTTCAAGTTGAAGCCTCTTATAGAGAGAGAAAGGCATAACACTAACTCTAGCTCCCAAATCACACAAATCAGTTCTAACATAATTGTTCTTAATAGAGTAAGGGATAGTTGGAATCCCTGGGTCTCCAAGTTTCTTAGGAACCTTACCATTGAAGGAATAATTAGCAAGCAAAGTAGAAATTTCTTCATTAGGGATCTTCCTTTTATTCGAGACAATGTCCTTCATATACTTTGAGTAAGGAGGCAATTTAATAGCATCAGTCAAAGGAATTTGCAAGAATAAAGGCTTCATCCACTCACAAAACTTATTATAGTGTTCATCTTCTTTTGATTTGTGTTTCTTATCAGGGAAAGGCATAGGTTTTTGGACCCAAGGTTCTCTTTCACTACCATGTTTCTTAGCATTAAAATCTTCTTTGGTGTATTTAGTAGTCTTAGCGTGGTTTTCAGGTTCTTCTTCAACTTTTTCTTCATTAGGCACTTCATTTTCTTCATTACCACTTTCAGTTTCAACATCAGAGATAGATATACTATTAGGATCTATAGCAGGTTCAGAGGGTTCTTCAACAGTTTTACGTTTCTTTTTCCTTTTCTTACGAGTAAAACCACTATTTTTAGCTTGTTGAGAATCCTGCTCAATTCTTTTGGGATGCCACTCAGCATATAGAGGATCCTGGGTAGCAGCACCACTTTTAGTTCTAATTTCATAAGCATGTTTTTCTTTAGCAGCATTCACTAGGAAGTCGTTTTGCACTTTAACAAGTTGATCTATTTGAGTTTGAACCATTTGGAAGTATTTAACAATCATTTTAACATCATTAGAGGTTCTTTCCACAATATCTTTCAACTCAACAATAGCTCTAGTGTTTTCCATTAGATGATTTTGCACCCTTTTATTAAAGTTATCTTGCTTAACAATAAAGATATCAAATTCTTATAAGCATTAATCAGGAGGTTTCGAGTAAGGGATATCACCTTCATCAAAGTGTTGGAGAGAGTGTACCTCAATAGTGGGTGAGTAGGAAATAGGATTACATAATTCTTCTATAGGAGGTAAATTCTTGACATCTGCAGCTTTAATTCCCTTCTCCTTAAGAGATTTCTTAGCTTCCTTCATCACTTCATCATTTAATTCAATAACTCCCCTCTTCTTTGATGTTGGAATAGGCTTAGGAATAGATGGTTCAGGTACAATTACTTCAGGTATAGCTTGTTTAGGAGGAGTCCAATCTTCATAATTCTTGCTTATTTTAGCCATTAATTCCTCAGCTTCCTTAGGAGTCCTATTCCTGAAAACACAATCAGCACAACTATCTAGGTATGTCCTAGATTCCTCGGTTAGTCCATTATAAAATATATCAAGAAGCTCATTCTTAGGTAATGGACTTCCAGCCTGTGCATGAATCAAAGCACAAAACCTTGCCCAAGATTCGGGAAATACCTCTTTTTCTCCCTGTTTAAAATCAAAAAGTTCCTGCAAAACAGCATGCCTAGCACTAGGAGGAAAATATTTCTGCAGGAAAGTACCAATCAAGCACTCAGGGCTATCAATAGATCCAGGAGGTAAATTACTAAACCAAGTTTTAGCTTCTCCTTTCAGTGAAAAAGGGAAAATCTTAGCAACAAAGTAAGTACGCATCTTAATATCATCAGAAAACAAGCCACTCATGGTAGAAAGTTCATTCATATGTGCTACCGCACTTTCATTCTTAGTCCCACAAAAAGGTTCTTTCTCGACAATATCTATGTAAGATAGATCGAGAAAGAAATCATAATCTTCATCTATAATGTTTATGGGAGAAGCAGCAAACTTAGCAGTAGGATATTATTTGGGTCTAACAGTACGCCTCTCAAGGAGACTCTTAGCAACGCTCCTATGATGGGTGTTCTTACATTCTTTAATAAACTCATCGGTCATCTCAACATAATCTTCTTCAATATCATAACTCTCACTAGACTCAGGTGAGCTAACAGGTGTGGTAGTGTCTTCATTAGGAGTTTCGGTATTTCCAGCTATAGTTCTAGCAATCGTAGCATCTAGGAAAGGACCTAATGAACCACTCTTATCAAGCACAGTAGAAGCAGCATCATAAGCATCAGAAGTTTCAGATTTAGCAGTAGTAGCAGTGTGTGTAGCATGTGTATGTGGTGGTGTAACGAGCTTACTTGTAACAGACGGTGAATCAAGAGCAGCAGAGGTGTTTAGAACCGTACCTCTTCTTGTAGTGTATGGTAAAATAGGAACCTTGCCATCACGAGACTTACCCATGAAGGATGGATAGCAGCGAACAATAGAGAATCCAAGTGAACTTGATAAATAAAGGTATGCTCCCCAGCAACGGTACCAGAAAATAGTCTTGATGACCCACAAGTATAGGGGGTGTATCACAGTATTTTCGAGGGAAGTGAAACCCAGTTTATTGATTCGACACAAGGGGGGCCAAAGAATATTTATAAGCCTTAACAACTGAGTTGTCAATTCAGCTGCACATGGAAACAATCTTGCTCATATCAGTTTATCAGTAGCAACAGTTTTGTAGTAGGAATACTAAAGCAACAGCAGTAGTAAAGCAAAGACAACAGTAACAAAAGCATTAAACAGTGGGATTCGAGTGCGGTAGGCATAGGTATGGATGGACGGGTGTTGCATGGACAAGACAATCCACATAGCAATCAGAACAAAGGGCAATTGCAGATAAATAAGATAAAGCATCCAAGTACTAGAAAATCCTAGGCATGTGTTCCATATATAGTCATACGAGCTCGCAATGAGAACTTGCACAACATCTTTTCTCCTGCCAGCCCGTTTGCAGTGGGGCCTCTAGGGAACTACTGGCAATTAAGGTGCTCCTTTTAATAGAGCACCGGAGGAAAGCATTAACACTCCGTGAACACATGTGATCCTCACATCAAAGCCTTTCCCTTCCGGTTATCCCGATTTCTGTCACTTCGGGGCCATAGGTTCCGGACAATGATGTGTGTATACAACTTGCAGATAAGACCCAAAAAAATACTATCATAATGAATCAATAACATGTTCAGATCTGAAATCAGGGCACTCGGGCCCTAGTGACAAGCATTAAGCATAACAAGTCGCAACAAAGTCATAAAGCACTAATCAAAGATACTAGGCACCATGCCCTAACAATCTGATGCTATTACATGAAAGATCTCATCCAATCCCTACCATCCCCATAGCCTACAGCGGGGGATTACTCACTCATAGATGGGGGAAACATGGATGGTCGATAGAGAAGCGATGGCGATAATGATGGCGATGATCTCCTCCAATTCCCCGTCCCGGCAGGCTGCCAGAATGGAGTTTCTGGTGCTGTTTCATGGAATCTGGTGGTGGCGGCGGAGCGGAACTCCTTCTAGAAAAACATCGAACCCCCGGGAGTTTTTAGGTCAGAAGGCTCCTTATAGGCAAAGAGAGAGGCCGAGGGGGAGCCTAGGGGCCCACACCACCCCCTGGCGCGGCCTGGCAGCCAGCGCCACTGTGTGGTGTGGCCACCCCTGGCTCTTCTCCATCTCGTATTCTGGCTCCTGGAGTCTTCGGGTGAAATAGGATTTTTGGCATATTTTCCAGGATTTTTCCTGATAGTTGATTTTCTGCACAAAAAGTAGACACCAAGGCAATTCTTCTGAAAACAGCGTCAGTTTGCATTAGTTGCATCCAAATCACACAAGTATAGATTAGAAATAATAGCAAAAGTGTTCAGGAAAGTAGATACGTTTTGGACGTATCAGCTGCACAGCTAACTCGGCAGTGCGTAACCTTATTTTGCTCCCCTAGTAGCACATCTACCATTAGAGACCGACACGAGCAATCCCAGCTATACCCATTGTCCTTATAGCGCGTCTATAAGGGTAGCGGGTGAGACATGCGGGGTAATCTCGCTTGGACTCAAGTCCTGCACAACTAACTCAACAACATGTAGCCTTATTCTGGAGCTCCATACAGGTAGAATCTGCGAAGATGGTACTCGTGCAGGTTCTCGATATTCCACGAGCTTTGGAGACTGGTACCACCCTATATGGGGCTTGTTCGTTTGTGGTACCAAAGTTCCCGGGCGAGTGCACCGCAGTACCTAAGTTGCCTGAAATTGCCGCGTTTCAAAATGCTGGGCTGCCAACTACCGAGAGGGGCCATTTCGAGGCAAACTCATCTCACCCTACCAAATCCAAACATTCAGTGAAACTGCCCCGTGAAGTAGACGGTCGGGACCCCCATGTCAGTAATATTTCCGTGACGCGAGCGCCAACGTGGCAACCACGTAGGAAAAACGAGGGACTAAAGGAGCATGGTGTGTTGGCCAAATTCACAAATCCACTCCCTCCCTCCTTTCGCATGAACCCTAGCACCGGCGGTGTCGAAATCCCCTCTCCAACCAGAATGATCTCTTCGGGCATTTGACTTCCGACGCCAAGTTGTTGCGCCTACTCGCTAGTACCAAGCTCTAATTCTAAATGCTATGCCAGCCGTTGCGACGATCTAGCCTGCCTCTACCGCTGACGAGATGAGCAACACGAAGGATGACAGATCCTATTGCTGAGGAAGAAGTACTTCTAGCTAATTGCGGGTGAGCTACTCTTCTCTTTGCTATTCGCACTACCTATAACTGCTAGATGTCTATTGGCATTACAGAGATAGATTGAACCTAGAATTGTTCGCTAGAAAGACGCTGACAAACAATTCTTATCTTTTGTCCCCAATTTTCTATCAAGTAGGATTTCCGCTGAACCCAAATACACGGTTACGGTCACCTATGCGGCTAGCACATTAAATTAACAGATGGGAAGAGCAAGTGGAATCAAGCTTGCTGTCTGAAGATGGAAGTAGCGCCTGTGCACTATCCCTGGTATGGTTCCTGCTGTGCGTGAACTTGCTGAAATGGGGTCGGAGCAGACTACACGGTTCAGCTTCATTGATGAACGAGGCTTCACAGTTCCTATAGCGTGTGACAGTCAGCTAATTGGGTTGATGAAACAGTTTGCTAGGCTTCGCGTGGTTATGCTGATTTGTAACATACTGGATGTGGAAGCTCCTGCTACTAGGAGTCCCCCAGCTATTATTGGACAGGGTGGTCTAACTCGAACCCCTGCTATTGTTGAGAAAAATGTGGTTCCACGTCTACGACATGCTTCTATTAGGTAACCTCCTCGTAGGAGTCCCTGTATTGCTGTTGTGGAAAACTCTGCTCTAAAATCTGTTGGTACTAGTCCTCCGCGTGGTGTTGTTGCTCCGGCTGCTGCTGACCCAATCCATGCCGCTGTTGAGCAAACTAAGGCTTCTAGAGGATGCCCCACTGTTGTTGCCAAGACTGCTGCCTTGTGTGCTGCTCCTCCTTGACACCGTGCTCAAGTTGTGTGAACCCGTGCTCTGGAATCTACTGGTACTAGTCGTCCTAGTGTTCTTGTTGATTTAGCCGTTGTTGACCCAATCCCTGCCGCTGTTGAGAAAACTAAGGCTTCCGGAGGCTGCCATACTGTTGTTGCAAAGATTGTTGCCTTGTGTCCTCCTCGAATCCGTGCTCAGGTTCAGCGAGCTGCTGGTATGGAGCTAGCTCTAGGTCTGGACTCTGCTAGCACTCGAAACAGTGATGTTTTGGGAATTGCTCCTAATCATCGATGTGGCATGGCAACGGCTGATCATATTGTGGCTGCCGTTAGAAGGGGCCCTGCCTATCCACCATGTAATGTAGCTCCCGCTGCTAAGGGCCCTCGCCTTCCTCCTGGTCCTGGTACTTCCACCGAGGTTGATCCAGCTAACGATGACGCTGCTGATGGCGACAGTGGCATTGTGGCTGGGTCTGATGGTGCCGCTCCACCTCTCGAACCTCTCGGAGGTTTCTATCCTATAGAACCTGATGATGGCAAAGTAATCGTTCGTATCGGTGTCGTGGATTATACTGCAAAATTAGATGATGCCACAGAAAAATTCTACGACGAGTTTGATGTAATCCTTGGCAGATACGATCCTGAAGTGGTAGAGTTATCTGACCTGATGGCATCGTTACGTGTGAAGGTGTTGTGGGGGTCCTCCCAGGAAGCACGTTTGTTATATTTTGGTTACAAGATCAAAAAGGCTATCGAAGTGAAAGATACCAGGGATTTAGTTGTACCGTTTACAAGGAAACATTATAGAGGTGAAGTGTACTTCCACTTGATAGTGTAAATGGTTGGAGAGGAATTGGATCTCGACAATAGAGATGATGGACTTTTAGAAGGCATGCGTGACCTGATCCATGGCATCACCGGGGCTGGTGCGACTGAGGGTAGCTTCGAACAGAGGAGAGTCTTACAGAGCAGCGTCATAAAGAGGAGCAGGAAGTGCATCCCTAGAAAGGGAACCCCGAAGAACAACGTCACCAAGGAGACCACACCAGAGAAGAGGACGCCCAAGAGTCACATGAAAAAAGGCACCACGTCGCAGAGTACACCCCTGAGATCCAGTCAAAATTCCACACCGAAAGGTAGCAACAAAAATGCTAAGAGGGCTAGCACGGTGGTGAACACTCCCAGGAGTGGTAGCAAAGAGGCAAAGATGGCCAGCACAGAGGCTACCACACCCAGTGGGAGCAGAAAAAATACTAATTTGGAGCAGAACACGCCGCTGAGGTCAGGCAATAATGCCAGCACGAAGGAGAACACGCCCAATAGTAGCAGCAAAAGGGCTAATTTGGAGCGGAACACGCCGCTAAGGTCAGGCAATAATGCCAGTACGAAGGAGAACACGCCTAATAGTAGCAGCAAAAGGGCTAATTCGAAGAAGAACACGCCGCAGAGGTCAGGCAATAATGCCAACATCCTGGAGCCAACAACCGTGAGGGGAGGCAGGAAGGAGATCACACCCAAGAGCGGCAGCAAAAACCTAGTTCGATGGGGAATGGAACTCGGATGTCCAGCCCTCCTACTGATACCATCAGGAAATATTACATCAAGGAGGAGGATGTACATAGGAAGAGTAAGAGGGTTCTGTACAGTCAAGATGAAATTGATTCTTACTGCTGTTTATCTACTGAAGTACCTGGGATGCGTGCAATCGTAAGACCACCCCATGTGGTTGCAGCAGAACCAACCGAGTGTCTTGGAGAAAACAGAGTTGCCGGTGAGGTGGATTGGAGCAATGTTCTGGTCCATCTGGGTGGAGACGATGGTGCAGCCCCACCCATGGGAGTCAATATGATGTGTGTAGTACTAGGCTTTAGGGACGATGGCAAGGATTCTGAATCAGATGAAGAAGAAGGCACTGTAGAGGATCAAGAATCTGGTGATGATGAAATAGACGAGGAACGTAACAATGAGGCTGGTATTCCAGTCGATGATTTGGGTGTTGAAGTAGAAGAAATGAAACATGACCACGAGTATCCTATAATTTTGGTCGGTACCATGTTCAGGAGCATGCATGAGTTCAGGATGTCATTCCGACATTTTTGTATCAAGGGGGAGTTCGACGTTTATCGACTGAAGAACACTACCCAGAGGTATGAGGCCATTTGCAAGTTAACATGGATGAATGGTCAGGCCGAGGTACATTGTCCATGGAGGATCACAGCAAGAGCCTTACCTGCGTCAAAGGAAATTAGGGTACTGGGGCAATGAATGCAGCAAACCATTAGAACTTTCTCTCTTTTCACTCTATAACTACAATTATTGTGCGATATCTTTCTGGCAACTAGTCGACTCCGCTTATCTTTTAAATGAATCTATGTTGCAGGTGAACAGAATGGTCCCTCCACACATGTGTCCGACAGGCAGCAAACTAAAATCCTCAATGGCTGATACGGAGTGGGTGGCAATAACATCTATGTCCATACTAAAGGATAACCCTAAGGAGACCACAAAGAATATTCAGACTAGCCTCGGTTCTAAATACAACATTGTCCTCCCGTATTACACGGTTTGGAAAGGTAAAGAGAATTCTCTGGGGGTCTTGCACGGGGATTGGACCAATAGCTTCAGGATGCTGTACAACTTCAAGGCGGAGGTACAAGCTAGGTGTCCGGGGAGTGTTGTGGGTGTTGACACTCAATCAGTACGTGGTAAAATTTATTTCAAAAGATTTTTCATGGCGCTTAAACCTTGCATCCATGGATTCAAGGATGGCTGTAGGCCGTATCTGAGTGTAGACAGAACTGTCCTAACTAGCAAATGGAAAGGTTTCCTGCCATCTGCCACAACACTTGATGATCACAACTGGATGTTCGCAGTGGCATTCGGGCTGTTTGAAACAGAAACGGAGGAAAACTGGGTCTGGTTTATGAGGCAGCTCAGGAGATCGATACGCCACATGGATCCATTGGCTATATCCACGGATGCATGCAAAGGGCTGACGAATGCATTGAAGGAGGTGTTCCCGCGAGCTGAAGGTAGAGAATGCCATGCCCATATGATGCTCAACTTGTACTCACACTACGCAGGAAGCGTATTTCGTTACATGTTTCCTGCTGCTAGAGTTTACAAACCTAGTAGCAACGAATATTTCATGAGCAAGATTTTTGTGGAAGCCCCTGAACTTCCAGAGTACTTAGCCATCCATCATTCGCAGCTATAGAAGAGGAGTCAATTCAACCCTGACATCAAAGTTGATTAGATAAACAACAACCTTGCAGAATGCCTGAATAACTGGGTGAAGGACATAAAAGTGCGTCATGTTCATATCTTGATGGACAGCATACGTGGTATGATCATGAAGCTATTAAATATAAGGAGAGAGATCGGTATGAGACTTAGAGGACATATGCTACCGTCAGTTGTACAGCAACTGCACAAGAGAAGCCAAGGACTTCCTCATCATAAGGTTCTCTCGTCAACCAGCAACAGCTGTGAGGTGGTCGATATGTCCAAGAGTGGCAAAAGGGATGTTCTGAACATCCAGCTACGAGAATGCACCTGCTTAGAGTGGCAGCATACCGGGAAACCTTGCGACCATGCCTTGGCCTTCTTGGTGAAGAAAAGAACTCTACCACATTTGGGTCAGTATTTGTCAGACTACTACTCTATGGACAAGTTTAGAGTTGCATACGCTGGATCCATCGAGCCATTTACAGACCCATCTCAGTGGCCTCAAGTCCAACTGTCTTTCGAGCTTTGCCAGCCCGTTACAAAAAGGGGAAGAGGAAGACCTCAGGTGAATACGTTTAAGAATTTTCTCGAGAAGAAGGGTTTGGCATTCTGTGCTACCAAGAAGGGTAAAAATAGATGCAAGACCTAGCATCTTATAGGCCATAGAGCAGTGGGTTGTCCCCTTAATGCTCCCAAACCTAGGTATAAGATGGTACATTCACAAAAAAATTGTTTATAGTATGTAGATATAAGGTAGTAATCCATGTACTGTTTTTTTACAGGAAGCGCAAGGTAAGAAACAAGACAGCCGACTCAGTGATTTTGCTGCGGGAAGAAAACCAAAACGAGTGATGATGCTGGACAAGATTCTGGTGCTGATTGGCCTGACTTCCCTCGACCCGGAGATGCAGGGTACGTGAAGGTAAGAAAATTGGCACCCCGGAAGAGGAAGAAGGAAGGAGATGAAGAAGCTAGTGGATGTGAAGGCAAGAGGAAGAAAGTTGGCACCCAAGCAGAGAAAGAAGGCTAGAAGTGTAGAAGCCTAATGATGTATTGAACTTGAACCTATATATGTTGTTCGGTTAAACTCTGGAGCTGTGTGCGTGGAACTTGTCGGGCGAAACAATCTGCCTCCCGTACTCGGAGTAAAATGTATCGCGACTTTAGGTTTGGATACGGCTGAGGCCACTAGTTGAATCCGAAATTGTGACTGTGCCACTACTATCCATCTCGGCATCTTCTCACCACACAAACACAGCATATCGGGGTAGTAATCGTAGGGCACCCTCCGGTACCTGATGGGGGCACCCTCCTGACGGCGTTGAGCCGACCCTGATTCCGCCTGTCATGAACTGCATGAGTTGCAAGCAATGAGCGAGGGGAGTGAGGGCAGAGCAAAGAGGAGCCTTTGGATGTCAGGGTAGTGGTCAAGCGTGATTTATACCCACTTAATAACTCAGGCAGAATCCTACCATCCACATTCAGCGAGGGGAGTGAGGGCAGAGGAAAGAGGAGCATGCGGACTTCTTAACCAAACCTCGCGTCTTCGTGGTTCAAAGGCCCTCTCGCGCGCATTGGACGAATTTTTTTGGCACCTTGCCCGCGTACATATCACTGGGAGGCCTTGCTCAGGAACCAGACACGCCTGGCCCACAATCTTACTCCCTCCTAGGAACTTGTCATGGCTCGCACCGGCAGATCCATCCGCTCCACCGCTTCCTATAGGGCTCGCCACGGGGGATCCACCCCAAGATCCTACCGCTGCAGTATCAAATGGCCATGGTTTCTTGAGAGGAGCGATGACGCTACGTCTCTGAGCTCGGACCCTCCTACATGTAGAAGAATTGATGCGGCATCGAGCTCGATCAGGAGTCGCCAGGCGCGGCGACGCTCAGTCCATGCCAACCCCGTCACCTTTGTCATTGTCGATTCCGATGTGGAGGACGACAAGGATGAAGCTATGCAGAACGCCATTGTTGCCTCCTTGGAGAAGGGCAAGCCACGAGCGGGAGTGGATGTCGCTGGGAAGGGCACGGCGGTGTCACCAATCGAGGTGGACTCTGACAACAGCGTCGTGATTTGGGTTTAGATGTTGTTTAGGATGGTTGCAATTTCAGTTGTCTTTAGTGCGAGTATAATTATTGTAATGGGTTTGTCGAGCTATATTGAGAAATATGTGCAATAGTAGCGTGTGAGTGATTCCACTTTAGAAATTGTGTCTGTGCCATTTGCATGTTGCATTATCAACGTAGATTACATGTAAACAATCCAATGAAAATCAGATTACAACCATCAGATGGGAGTGGAAGGATGGAAGAGAAGTGGGGACAGTGGCTTCAAGGGGAAGGAAGAGAAGTAAGGGGGGCATGACACTGACAGGTGGGCCCACGGAACATGTGACGCTGACATGCGGGAGCGGGAGCACGCGGTATTACCAGTCTATCTAGAGCAAGCGGACTTTGCAACGTGACAACAGCAAGCTGATTGGACCAATAACTCGTCAAATTATTAAGGAGTACTAAAAAATTACAACTAGGGTACATTCGCACAACACGTATGCTCTACGCACCTGAGAAGCATCACTTAAGTCTAACAGTAATGATAGCATAAGTACTACATTTCCCTGTCGGTCTTCTCGATACAAATGTAGAAATGCATCTGCCTGTTTGTTCCAGCACCGACAAGGTACTAAGATGGAACACATAGGATCGACCATAGGTCCGCATACTCCACCTCCCGCGGAGTCGGGCAGCTCGGCGCCTCGGCTAGTAGAAGAATGCAATCAGATGACGGCAGATACCGAAAGTGCCGAAAATTAGGCGTCATGCCGAGTCAGTGAACGGCACCTGCCCTTGGAGAAGTTGGGCTTGCCCGTACAAGATACTAATCACTTCGATCAAGTGCTCCTCTACAAGGTGGACGACGAGCTCTGTCGGTGGGGCGGTGTAGTTGCAGCCCAGCTCCTTGCAGGAGCACACGCCGTGCGGGCACGCGAGCTCGTGGAGCGGGAGCTCGTGGTAGGAGTAACGGCAAAAGCATCCTGGGTGGGAGCACACGAGCGGGAACGTCGCTACGAAGTTGCGCGCGAGGATCTCTAGATTCCTGGGCTGCAACATCTGCCACATATGAAGTTCGTCAAGAAATCAGAAAAAAGATCAGTAGTTAGATCGGCGAATAGCAGGAATATGTAGGATAAATTCAAAAGCTTATAAAATGATTTCTTAGCATGAAGGTAGCGACCCGAGAATTAGCGGATGTCGTTCGGGAACGGCGCACAAAAGCCGGTGGCGTCGTATGGGCACAGTGACGTGTGATGGATGAGGGGGCTGCGGAGTAGACGTGCTCACTCACGAGCTCTATGATATTACTAGTAGGCTATAGGGAAGTGGAAATAATAGTAATATAAGTGAAAATGTAAGCACGCCCAATCATGTCGCGGAACAGCCTACTCGCGGATCTCTCTTACGAAGAACCATCTTATTCGTCCACGCGCCCCAATCGAACGGTCTGCAACAATCAGATCGGACAACTAGTTCTTCAGGGGGGCTTCTAGAAAACGCGATCTTACGTGGTTTAGTGGAAAGAACACACATGCAATGACCCTAATGGATCCATATGTGGTTTGTGGAAAGAACACACATGCAATGACTCTAGTGGATCCATAAGTGGTTTGTGGAAAAGAACACACATGCAATTACTCTAGTGGGTACATATGTGGTTTGTGGAAAAGAACACACATGTAAGGACATTGGTTGATCCATATGTGGTTTGTGAAAAGAACACGCATGCAATGACATTGGTTGATCCATATGTGGTTTGTGCAAAGAACACACATGCAATGACTCTAGTGAGTCCATATGTGGTTTGTGAAAAGAAAACACATGCAATGACTCTAGTGGATCCATATGTGGTTTATGGAAAGAACACACATGCAATGACTCTAGTGGATCCATATGTGGTTAGTGAAAAGAACACACATGCAATGACTCTAGTGGATCCATATGTGGTTAGTGAAAAGAACGCACATGCAATGGCATTGGTGGATCGATGTGTGGTTCATGACAAGAACATACATGCAATGACATTTTTTGATCCATATGTGGTTTGTGACAATAACACACATGGAATGCCATTGGTTGATCCATGTGGATTGTGGAAAAGAACACACATACAATAACTCTAGTGGATCCATGTATAGTTTGTGGAAAGAACACACATGCAATGACTCTAGTGGATCCATGTATGGTTCGTGGAAAGAACACACATGCAATGACTCTGGTGGATCCATGTGTGGATTGTGGAAAGAACACACATGCAACGACTCTAGTGGATCCATATGTGGTTTTTGGAAAAGACCACACATGCAATTACTCTAGTGGGTACATATGTGGTTTGTGGAAAGAACACACATGCAATGACATTTGTTGATCCATATGTGGTTTGTGAAAAGAACACACATGCAATTACTCTGGTGGATACATATGTGGTTTGTGGAAAGAACACACATGTAATGAACACTGGTGGATCCATGTGTGGTTCATGACAAGAACATACATGTAATGACATTGGTTGATCCATGTGGTTTGTGGAAAGAACACACATGCAATGACTCTGGTGGATCCATGTGTAGTTTGTGAAAAGAACACACATGCAATGATATTGGTTGATCCATATGAGGTTAGTGAAAGGAACACATATGAAATGACTCTAGTGGATCCATATGTGCTTTGTGGAAAGAACACACATGCAATGCCATTGGTTGATCCATGTGGTTTGGGGAAAGAACACACATGGAATGACTCTGGTGGATCCATGTGTAGTTTGTGAGAAGAACACACATGCAATGACTCTTGTGCTGGTTTTAGTATAAGAACACACATGCAATGAATCTAGTGCGTCCATATGTGGTTTGTGAAAAGAACACAAATGCAATGACATTGGTGGATCCATATGTGGTTTGTGAAAAGAACACACATGCAATGATATTGGTTGATCCATATTTGGTTAGTGAAAGGAACACATATGAAATGACTCTAGTGGATCCATATGTGGTTTGTGGAAAGAACACACATGCAATGACTCTAGTAGATCCATATGTGGTTTGTGAAAATAACACACATGCAATAACATTGGTGGATACATATGTGGTTTGTGCAAAGAACACACATGCAATGACATTTGCTGATCTATATGTGGTTTGTGAAAAGAACACACATGCAATTACTCTAGTGGATACATATATGGTTTGTGGAAAGAACACACATGCAATGACATTGGTGGATCCATATGTGGTTTGTGAAAATTACATACATGCAATGACATTTGTTGATCCATATGTGGTTTGTGAAAAGAACACACATGCAATTACTCTGGTGGATACATATGTGGTCTGTGGAAAGAACACACATGTAATGAACACTGGTGGATCCATGTGTGGTTCATGACAAGAACATACATGTAATGACATTGGTTGATCCATATGTGGTTTATGGAAAGAACACACATGCAATGCCATTGGTTGATCCACGTGGTTTGTGGAAAGAACACACATGCAATGACTCTGGTGGATCCATGTGTAGTTTGTGAAAAGAACACACATGCAATGACTCTAGTGCTGGTTTTAGTATAAGAACACACTTGCAGTGACTCTAGTGACTACATATGTGGTTTGTGGAAATAACACACATGCAATGGCATTGGTTTATCCATATGTGGTTTGTGAAAAGAACACACATGCAATGACATTGGTTAATCCATATGTGGTTTGTGGAAAGAACACACATGCAATGACTCTGGTGGGTCCATATGTGGTTTGTGAAAAGAACACACATGCAATGACTCTAGTGGATCCATATGTGTTTCATGAAAAGAACACACATGCAATGACATTGGTGGGTCCATATGTGGTTTGTGGAAATAACACACATGCAATGACATTTGTTGATCCATATGTGGTTTCCGAAAAGAACACACATGCAATTACTCTGGTGGATACATATGTGGTTTGTGGAAAGAACACACATGCAATGAACACTAGTGGATCCATGTGTGGTTCATGACAAGCATACATGCAATGACATTGGTTGATCCATATGCAGTTTGTGACAATAACACAGAAGCAATGCCATTTGTTGATCCATGTGGTTTGTGCAAAAGAACACACATGCAGTGACATTGGTGGATCCATATGTGTTTTGTGGGAAGAACACACATGCAATGACATTGGTGGATCCATATGTGGTTTGTGAAAACAACACACATGCAATGAAATTGGTTGATCAATATGTGGTTTGTGACAATAAAACACATGCAATGCCATTGGTTGATCCATGTGGTTTATGGAAAAAACAGCCATGCAATGACTCTGGTGGATCCATATGTGGTTTGTGGAAAGAACACACATGCAATGCCATTGGTTGATCCATGTGGTTTGTGGAAAGAACACACATGGAATGACTCTGGTGGATCCATGTGTAGTTTGTGAGAAGAACACACATGCAATGACCCTTGTGCTGGTTTTAGTATAAGAACACACATGCAATGAATCTAGTGGGACCATATGTGGTTTGTGAAAAGAACACAGATGCAATGACATTGGTGGATCCATATGTGGTTTGTGAAAAGAACACACATGCAATGATATTGGTTGATCCATATGTGGTTAGTGAAAGGAACACATATGAAATGACTCTAGTGGATCCATATGTGGTTTGTGGAAAGAACACACATGCAATGACTCTAGTAGATCCATATGTGGTTTGTGAAAAGAACACACATGCAATAACATTGGTGGATCCATATGTGGTTTGTGCAAAGAACACACATGCAATGACATTTGCTGATCCATATGTGGTTTGTGAAAAGAACACACATGCAATTACTCTAGTGGATACATATATGGTTTGTGGAAAGAACACACATGCAATGACATTGGTGGATCCATATGTGGTTTGTGAAAATTACATACATGCAATAACATTTGTTGATCCATATGTGGTTTGTGAAAAGAACACACATGCAATTACTCTGGTGGATACATATGTGGTCTGTGGAAAGAACACACATGTAATGAACACTGGTGGATCCATGTGTGGTTCATGACAAGAACATACATGTAATGACATTGGTTGATCCATATGTGGTTTATGGAAAGAACACACATGCAATGCCATTGGTTCATCCACGTGGTTTGTGGAAAGAACACACATGCAATGACTCTGGTGGATCCATGTGTAGTTTGTGAAAAGAACACACATGCAATGACTCTAGTGCTGGTTTTAGTATAAGAACACACTTGTAGTGACTCTAGTGACTACATATGTGGTTTGTGGAAAGAACACACATGCAATGGCATTGGTTTATCCATATGTGGTTTGTGAAAAGAACACACATGCAATGACATTGGTTAATCCATATGTGGTTTGTGGAAAGAACACACATGCAATGACTCTGGTGGGTCCATATGTGGTTTGTGAAAAGAACACACATGCAATGACTCTAGTGGATCCATATGTGTTTCATGAAAAGAACACACATGCAATGACATTGGTGGGTCCATATGTGGTTTGTGGAAAGAACACACATGCAATGACATTTGTTGATCCATATGTGGTTTCCGAAAAGAACACACATGCAATTACTCTGGTGGATACATATGTGGTTTATGGAAAGAACACACATGCAATGAACACTGGTGGATCCATGTGTGGTTCATGACAAGCATACATGCAATGACATTGGTTGATCCATATGCAGTTTGTGACAATAACACAGAAGCAATGCAATTTTTGATCCATGTGGTTTGTGCAAAAGAACAAACATGCAATGACATTGGTGGATCCATATGTGTTTTGTGGGAAGAACACACATGCAATGACATTGGTGGATCCATATGTGGTTTGTGAAAACAACACACATGCAATGACATTGGTTGATCAATATGTGGTTTGTGACAATAAAACACATGCAATGCCATTGGTTGATCCATGTGGTTTATGGAAAAAACAGCCATGCAATGACTCTGGTGGATCCATATGTGGTTTGTGGAAAGAACACACATGCAATCACATTGGTTGATCCATATGTGGGTTGTGAAAATAACACACATGCAATGACTCTTGTGCTGGTTTGAGTATAAGAACACACATGCAATGTTTCTACTGGGTCCATATGTGGTTTGTGAAAAGAACACACATGCAGTGACATTGGTGGATCCATATGTGGTTTGTGAAAAGAAGACATATGCAATGACATTGGCTGATTCATATGTGGTTTGTGAAAAGAACACACATGCAATAACTCTAGTGGATCCATATGTGGTTTGTGGAAAGAACAGACATGCATTGATTCTAGTGGATCCATATGTGGTTTGTGAAAAGAACAAGCATGCAATGACATTTGTTGATATATATGTGGTTTGTGAAAAGAACACACATGCAATTACTATTTTGGATACATATGTGGTTTTTTGAAAGAACACACATGCAATGAAAACTTGAGGATCCATGCGTGGTTCATGACAAGAACATACATGCAATGACACTAGTTGATCCATATCTGGTTTGTGACAATAACACACATGCATGCCATTGGATGATCCATGTGGTTCGTGGAAAGAACACATTTGCAATGACTCTGGTGGATCCATCTGTGGTTTGTGAAAAGAACACACATGCAATGACTCTAGTGCTGGTTTTAGTATAAGAACACATATGCAATGACTCTAGTGGGTAGATATGTGGTTTGTGGAAAGAACACACATGCAATGGCATTGGTTAATCCATATGTCGTTTGTGAAAAGAACACACATGCAATGACATTGGTTGATCCATCTGTGGTTTGTGGAAAGAACACACATGCAATGACTCTGGTGGGTCCATATGTGGTTTGTGAAAAGAACACACATGCAATGACACTGGTGGATCCATATGTGGTTTGTGAAAAGAACAC
The DNA here is from genome assembly GCA_023614405.1 of Avena insularis. Lineage (NCBI taxonomy): Eukaryota > Viridiplantae > Streptophyta > Magnoliopsida > Poales > Poaceae > Avena > Avena insularis. The sequence continues at coordinate 285,450,248 of CM042690.1, forward strand.
ACATGCAATAACTCTAGTGGATCCATATGTGGTTTGTGGAAAGAACACACATGCAATGACATTTGTTGATCCATATGTGGTTTCCGAAAAGAACACACATGCAATTACTCTGGTGGATACATATGTGGTTTGTGGAAAGAACACACATGCAATGAACACTGGTGGATCCATGTGTGGTTCATGACAAGCATACATGCAATGACATTGGTTGATCCATATGCAGTTTGTGACAATAACACAGAAGCAATGCAATTTTTGATCCATGTGGTTTGTGCAAAAGAACAAACATGCAATGACATTGGTGGATCCATATGTGTTTTGTGGGAAGAACACACATGCAATGACATTGGTGGATCCATATGTGGTTTGTGAAAACAACACACATGCAATGACATTGGTTGATCAATATGTGGTTTGTGACAATAAAACACATGCAATGCCATTGGTTGATCCATGTGGTTTATGGAAAAAACAGCCATGCAATGACTCTGGTGGATCCATATGTGGTTTGTGGAAAGAACACACATGCAATCACATTGGTTGATCCATATGTGGGTTGTGAAAATAACACACATGCAATGACTCTTGTGCTGGTTTGAGTATAAGAACACACATGCAATGTTTCTACTGGGTCCATATGTGGTTTGTGAAAAGAACACACATGCAGTGACATTGGTGGATCCATATGTGGTTTGTGAAAAGAAGACATATGCAATGACATTGGCTGATTCATATGTGGTTTGTGAAAAGAACACACATGCAATAACTCTAGTGGATCCATATGTGGTTTGTGGAAAGAACAGACATGCATTGATTCTAGTGGATCCATATGTGGTTTGTGAAAAGAACAAGCATGCAATGACATTTGTTGATATATATGTGGTTTGTGAAAAGAACACACATGCAATTACTATTTTGGATACATATGTGGTTTTTTGAAAGAACACACATGCAATGAAAACTTGAGGATCCATGCGTGGTTCATGACAAGAACATACATGCAATGACACTAGTTGATCCATATCTGGTTTGTGACAATAACACACATGCATGCCATTGGATGATCCATGTGGTTCGTGGAAAGAACACATTTGCAATGACTCTGGTGGATCCATCTGTGGTTTGTGAAAAGAACACACATGCAATGACTCTAGTGCTGGTTTTAGTATAAGAACACATATGCAATGACTCTAGTGGGTAGATATGTGGTTTGTGGAAAGAACACACATGCAATGGCATTGGTTAATCCATATGTCGTTTGTGAAAAGAACACACATGCAATGACATTGGTTGATCCATCTGTGGTTTGTGGAAAGAACACACATGCAATGACTCTGGTGGGTCCATATGTGGTTTGTGAAAAGAACACACATGCAATGACACTGGTGGATCCATATGTGGTTTGTGCAAAGAACACACATGCAATGAGTCCAGTGGAGCCATATGTGGTTCATGAAAATAACACACATGCAAGGACATTGGTGGATCCATATGTGTTTTGTGGAAAGAACACACATGGAATGACATTTGTTGATCCATCTGAGGTTTCTGAAAAGAACACACATGCAATTACTCTGGTGGATACATATGTGGTTTGTGGAAAGAACACACATGCAATGAACACTAGTGGATCCATGTGTGGTTCATGAAAAGAACATACATGCAATGACATTGGTTGATCCATATGTGATTTGTGACAATTACACACATGCAATGCCATTGGTCGATCCATGTGGTTTGTGGAAAAGAACACACATGCAATGACATTGGTGGATCCATATGTGGTTTGTGGAAAAACACAAATGCAATGACATTGGTGGATCCATATGTGGTTTGTGAAAATAACACACATGCAATGACATTGGTTGATCCATATGTGGTTTGTGACAATAACACACATGAAATGTCATTTGTTGATCCATGTGGCTTGTGGAAAAAACAGACATGCAATGACTCTGGTGGATCCATAAGTGGTTTGTGAAAAGAACACACATGCAATGTCATTGGTGGACCCATATGTGGTTTGTGAAAAGAACACACCTGCAATGTCATTGGTTGATCCATATGTGGTTTGTGAACAGAACACAAATGCAATGACTCTAGTGGATCCATATGTGGTTTGTGGAAAGAACACACATGCAATGACTCTAGTGGATCCATATGTGGTTTGTGAAAAGAACACACATGCAATGACATTGGTGGATCCATATGTGGTTTGTGGAAAGAACGCACATGCAATGACATTAGCTGATCCATATGTGGTTTCTGAAAAGAACACACATGAATTACTCTAGTGGATACATTTGTGGTTTGTGGAAATAACACACATGCAATGGAATTGATGGATCCATGTGTGGTTCATGACAAGAACATACATGCAATGACATTAGCTGATCCATATGTGGTTTGTGACAATAACACACATGCAATGCCATTAGTTGATCCATGTGGTTTGTGGAAAAGAACGCAGATGCAATAACTCTGGTGGATGCATGTGTGGTTTGTCGAAAGAACACACATGCAATGACTCTGGTGGATCCATGTGTGGTTTGTAGAAAGAACACACATGCAATGACTCTAGTGGATCTATATGTGGTTTGTGGAAAAGAAAACACATGCAATTACTCTAGTGGGTACATATGTGGTTTGTGGAAAGAACACACATGCAATGACATTGGTGGATCCATGTGTGGTTCATGACAGGAACACACATGCAATGACATTGGTTGATCTATAGGTGGTTTGTGACAATAACACACATGCAATGTCATTGTTTCATCCATGTGGTTTGTGGAAAGAACACATTTGCAATGACTCTGGTGGATCCATGTGTGGTTTGTGAAAAGAACACACATGCAATGACTCTAGTGCTGGTTTTAGTATAAGAACACATATGCAATGAGTCTAGTGGGTAGATATGTGGTTTGTGGAAAGAACACACATCCAATGGCATTGGTTAATCCATATGTGGTTTGTGCAATGAACACACATGCAATGACATTGGTTGATCCATATGTGGTTTGTGGAAAGAACACACATGCAATGACTCTGGTGGGTCCATATGTGGTTTGTGAAAACAACACACATCCAATGACACTGGTGGATCCATATGTGGTTTGTGCAAAGAACACACATGCAATGACTCTAGCGGATCCATATGTGGTTCATGAAAATAACACACATGCAAGGACATTGGTGGATCCATATGTGTTTTGTGGAAAGAACACACATGGAATGACATTTGTTGATCCATATGAGGTTTCTGAAAAGAACACACATGCAATCACTCTGGTGGATACATATGTGTTTTGTGGAAAGAACGCACATGCAATGAACACTGGTGGATCCATGTGTGGTTCATGAAAAGAACATACATGCAATGACATTGGTTGATCCATATGTGGTTTGTGACAATAACACACATGCAATGCCATTGGTTGATCCATGTGGTTTGTGGAAAAGAACACACATGCAATGACATTGGTGGATCCATATGTGGTTTGTGGAAAGAACACAAATGCAATGACATTGGTGGATCCATATGTGGTTTGTGAAAATAACACACATGCAATGACATTGGTTGATCCATATGTGGTTTGTGACAATAACACACATGCAATGCCATTGGTTGATCCATGTGGTTTGTGGAAAAAATACATGCAATGACTCTGGTGGATCCATATGTGGTTTGTGAAAAGAACACACATGCAATGTCATTGGTGGATCCATATGTGGTTTGTGAAAAGAACACACCTGCAATGACATTGGTTGATCCATAAGTGGTTTTTGAACGGATCACAAATGCAATGACTCTAGTGGATCCATATGTGGTTTGTGGAAAGAACACACATGCAATGACTCTAGTGGATCCATATGTGGTTTGAAAATAACACACATGCTATGACATTGGTGGATCCATATGTGGTTTGTGGAAAGAACACACATGCAATGACATTTGTTGATCCATATGTGGTTTCTGAAAAGAACACACATGCAATTACTCTAGTGGATACATATGTGGTTTGTGGAAAGAACACACATGCAATGGCATTGGTTGATCCATATGTGGTTTGTGAAAAGAGCACACATGCAATGACATTGGTTGATCCATATGTGGTTGTGGAAAGAACACACATGCAATGCCATTGGTTGATCCATGTGGTTTGTGGAAAAAACACACATGCAATTACTCTAGTGGATTCATATGTGGTTTGTGGAAAGAACAAACATGCAATGACTCTAGTGGATCCATATGTAGTTTGTGAAAAGAACACACATGCAATCACATTGGTAGATCTATATTAGGTTTGTGGAAAGAATAGACATGCAATGACATTTGTTGACCCATATGTGGTTTGTGAAAAGAACACACATGAAATTACTCTGGTGGATACATATGTGGTTTGTGGAAAGAACACACATGAAATGGAATTGGTGGATCCATGTGTGGTTCATGTTAAGAACATACATGCAATGACATTGGTTTATCCATATGTGGTTTGTGACAATAACACACATGCAATGCCATTTGCTGATCCATGTGGTTTGTGGAAAAGAACGCACATGCAATAACTTTGGTGGATCCATATGTGGTTTGTGGAAAAGAACACACATGCAATGACTCTGGTGGATCCATGTGTGGTTTGTAGAAAGAACACACATGAAGTGACTCTAGTGGATCCATATGTGGTTTGTGGAAAAGAAAACACATGCAATTACTCTAGTGGGTACATATGTGGTTTGTGGAAAGAACACACATGCAATAACATTGGTGGATCCATGTGTGGTTCATGACAGGAACACACATGCAATGACATTGGTGGATCCATATGTGGTTTGTGACAATAACACACATGCAATGCCATTGGTTGATCCAAGTGATTTGTCAAAAGAATACACATCCAACGACTCTGGTGGATCCATGTGTGGTTTTTGAAAAGAACACACATGCATTTACTCTAGTGCTGGTTTTAGTATAAGAACACACATGCAATGACTATAGTGGGTCCATATTTGGTTTGTGAAAAGAGAACACATGCAATGACTCTAGTGGATCCATATGTGGTTCATGAAAACAACACACATGCATTGACATTGGTTCATCCATATGTGGTTTGTGAAAGGAACACACATGCAATGACTCTAGTGGATTCATATGTGGTTTTTGGAAAGAACACACATGCAATGACTCTAGTGGATCCATAAGTGGTTTGTGGAAAAGAACACACATGCAATTACTATAGTGGGTACATATGTGGTTTGTGGAAAGAACACACATGCAATGACATTGGTGGATCCATATGTGGTTTGTGAAAAGAACACACATGCAATGATATTAGTTGATCCATATGTGGTTTGTGAAAAGAACACACATGCAATTACTCTAGTGGATCCATATGTGGTTTGTGGAAAAGAACACACATGCAATGACATTAGTTGATCCATATGTGGTTTGTGAAAAGAACACACATGCAATGACTCTGGTGGGTCCATATGTGGTTTGTGAAAAGAACACACATGCAATGACTCTAGTGGATCCATATGTGGTTTGTGGAAATAACACACATGAAATGATATTGGTGGATCCATATATGGTTCATGGAAATAACACACATGCAATGAAATTGGTGGATCCATATGTGGTTTGTGAAAAGAACACAAATGCAATGAAATTGTTCATCCATATGTGGTTTTCGAACAGAACACACATGTAATTACACTGGTGGATCCATGTGTGGTTTGTGGAAAGAACACATGTAATGACTCTGGTGAATCCATGTGTGGTTTGTGAAAAGAACACACATGCAATGACATCCATATGTGGTTTGTGGAAAGAACACACATGCAATGGCTCTGGTGGATCCATGTGTGGTTTGTGAAAAGAACACACATGCAATGACATTTGTTGATACATATGTGGTTTGTGAAAAGAACACACATACAATTACTCTAGTGGATCCATATGTAGTTTTGGAAAAGAACACACATGCAATGACATTGGTTGATCCATGTGTGGTTCATGACAAGAACACCAATGCAATGACATTGGTTCATCCATATGTGGTTTGTGACAATAACACACATGCAATGCCATTGGTTGATCCATGTGATTTCTGAAAAGAACACACATACAATGACATTGGTTAATCCAAGTGGTTTGTGGAAAGAACACACATGCAATGGCTCTGGTGGATCCATGTGTGGTTTGTCAAAAGAACACGCATGCAAATGACTCTAGTGCTGGTTTTAGTATAAGAACACACATGCAATGACTATAGTGGGTCCATATGTGGTTTGTGAAACGAACACACATGCAATGACTCTAGTGGATCCATATGTGGTTCATGAAAAGAACACACATGCAATGACATTGGTTGATCCATATGTGGTTTGTGAAAGTAACACACATGCAATGACTCTAGTGGATCCATATGTGGTTTGTGGAAAGAACACACATGCAATAACTCTAGTGGATCCATAAGTGGTTTGTGGAAAAGAACACACATGCAATTACTCTAGTGTTTACATATGTGGTTTGTGGAAAGAACACACATGCAATGACATTGGTGGATCCATATGTGGTTTGTGAAAAGAACACACATGCAATGACATTTGTTGATCCATATGTGGTTTGTGAAAAGAACACACATGCAATTACTCTAGTGGATCCATATGTAGTTTTGGCAAATAACACACATGCAATGACATTGGTTGATCCATATGTGGTTTGTGAAAAGAACACACATGCAATGACATTGGTTGACCCATATGTGGTTTGTGGAAAGAACACACATGCAATGACTCTGGTGGGTCCATATGTGGTTTGTGAAAAGAACACACATGCAATGACTCTAGTGGATCCATATGCGCTTTGTGGAAAAGAACACACATGCAATGACTCTGGTGGATCCATTTGTGGTTTGTGGAAAGAACACACATGCAGTGACTCTGGTGGATCCATGTGTGGTTTGTGGAAAGAACACACATGCAATGACTCTAGTGGATCCATATGTGGTTTGTGGAAAAGAACACACATGCAATTACTCTAGTGGGAACATATGTGGTTTGTGGAAAGAACACACATGCAATGACATTGGTGGATCCATATGTGGCTTGTGAAAAGAACACACATGCAATGACATTTGTTGATCCATATGTGCTTTGTGAAATGAACAGACATGCAATTACTCTAGTGGATCCATATGTGGTTTGTGGAAAAGAACACACATGCAATGACTTTGGTTGATCCATATGTGATTTGTGGAAAAGAACACACATGCAATGACTCTCGTGGATCCATTTGTGGTTTGTGGAAAGAACACACATGCAATAACTCTAGTGGATCCATAAGTGGTTTGTGGAAAAGAACAGACATGCAATTACTCTAGTGTTTACACATGTGGTTTGTGGAAAGAACACACATGCAATGACATTGGTGGATCCATATGAGGTTTGTGAAAAGAACACACATGCAATGACATTTGTTGATACATATGTGGTTTGTGAAAAGAACACACATGCAATTACTCTAGTGGATCCATATGTAGTTTTGGCAAAGAACACACATGCAATGACATTGGTTGATCCATATGTGGTTTGTGAAAAGAACACACATGCAATGACATTGGTTGACCCATATGTGGTTTGTGGAAAGAACACACATGCCATGACTCTGGTGGGTCCATATTTTGTTTGTGAAAAGAACACACATGCAATGACTCTAGTGGATCCATATGTGGTTTGTGGAAAAGAACACACATGCAATGAATCTGGTGGATCCATGTGTGGTTCGTGGACAAAACACACATGTAATGACTCTGGTCGATCCATGTGTGGTTTGTGGAAAGAACACACATGCAATAACTCTAGTGGATCCATATTTGGTTTGTGGAAATGAACACACATGCAATTACTCTAGTGGGTACATATGTGGTTTGTGGAAAGAACACACATGCAATGACATTGGTGGATCCATGTGTGGTTCATGATAGGAACACACATGCAATGACATTGGTTGATCCATATGTGGTTTGTGACAATAACACACATGCAATGCCATTGGTGGATCCATGTGGTTTGTGAAAATAACACACATTCAATGACATTGGTTGATCCATATGGTTTATGGAAAGGACACACATGCAATGACTTTGGTGGATCCATGTGTGGTTTGTGAAAAGAACACACATGCAATGAGTCTAGTGGGTCCATATGTGGTTTGTGAAAACAAGACACATGTAATGACTCTAGTGGATCCATATGTGTTTTGTGGAAAGAACACACATGCAATGACATTGGTGGATACATATGTGGTTCATGGAAATATCACACATGCAATGAAATTGGTGGATCCATATGTGGTTTGTGAAAAGAACACACATGCAATGAAATTGTTCATCCATATGTGGTTTGTGAAAGGAACACACATGTAATTACTCTGGTGGATCCATGTGTGGTTTGTGGAACGATCACATGCAATGACTCTGGTGGATCCATGTGTGCTTTTGGAAAAGAACACACATGCAATGACTCTAGTGCTGGTTTTAGTATAAGAACACGCATGCAATGACTCTAGTGGGTCATGGATCCATATGTGGTTTGTGAAAAGAACGCACATGCAATGACATTGGTTTATCCATATGTGGTTTGTGGAAAGAACACACATGCAATGACATTGGTTCATCCATATGTGGTGTGTGACAATTACACACATGCAATGCCATTGGTTGATCCATGTGGTTTGTGGAAAGAACACACATGCAATGACTCTAGTGGATCCATATGTGGTTTCTGAAAAGAACACACATGCAATGACATTGGTGGATCCATATTTGGTTTATGGAAAGAACACAGATGCAATGACATTTGTTGATCCATATGTGGTTTGTGAAAAGAACACACATGCGATTACTCTTGTGGATGCATATGTGGTTTGTGGAAAGAACACACATGCAATGGCATTGGTCGATCCATGTGTGGTTCATGACAAGAACATACATGCAGTGACATTGTTTGATCAATATGTGGTTTGTGAAAATAGCAAACATGCAATTCCATTGGTTGATCTGTGTCGTTTGTGGAAAATAACACACATGCAATGACTCTGGTGGATCCATGTGTGGTTTGTGGAAAGAACACACATGAGATGACTCTGGTGGATCCATGTGTGGTTTGTGGAAAGAACACACATGCAATAACTCTAGTGGATCCATATGTGGTTTGTGGAAAAGAACACACATGCAATTGCTCTAGTGGGTACATATTTGGTTTGTGGAAAGAACACACATGCAATGACATTGGTTGATCCATATCCTGTTTGTGACAGTAACACACATGCAATGCCATTGGTTGATCCATGTGGTTTGTGAAAAGAACACACATTCAATGACATGGGTTGATCCATGTGGTTTGTAGAAAGAACACACATGCAATGACTTTGGTGGATCGATGTGGTTTGTGAAAAGAACACATATGCAATGACTCTAGTGCTGGTTTTAGTATAAGAACACACATGCAATGACTCTAGTGGGTCCATATGTGGTTTGTGAAAAGAACACACATGCAATGACTCTACTGGATCCATATGTGGTTTGTTAAAAAATCACACATGCAATGACTCTAGTGGATCCATATGTGGTTTGTGGAAAGAATACACATGTAATGACTCTAGTGGATCCATAAGTGGTTTGTGGAAAAGAACACACAAGCATTTACTCTAGTGGGTACATATGTGGTTTGTGGAAAGAACACACATGCAATGACATTGGTGGATCCATATGTGGCTTGTGAAAAGAACACACATGCAATGACATTTGTTGATCCATATGTGCTTTGTGAAAAGAACGCACATGCAATTACTCTGGTGGATCCATATGTGGTTTGTGGAAAAGAACACACATGCAATGACATTGGTTGATCCATATGTGATTTCTAGAAAAGAACACACATGCAATGACTCTGGTGGATCCATTTGTGGTTTGTGGAAAGAACACACATGCAGTGACTCTGGTGGATCCATGTGTGGTTTGTGGAAAGAACACACATGCAATGACTCTAGTGGATCCATATGTGGTTTGTGGAAAAGAACATACATGCAATTACTATAGTGGGTACATATGTGGTTTTGGAAAAAAACACATGCAATGACATTGGTGGATCCATGTGTGGTTCATGACAGGAACACCAATGCAATGACATTGGTTCATCCATATGTGGTTTGTGACAATAACACACATGCAATGCCATTGGTTGATCCATGTGATTTCTGAAAAGAACACACATACAATGACATTGGTTAATCCAAGTGGTTTGTGGAAAGAACTCACATGCAATGGCTCTGGTGGATCCATGTGTGGTTTGTCAAAAGAACACGCATGCAATGACTCTAGTGCTGGTTTTAGTATAAGAACACACATGCAATGACTATAGTGGGTCCATATATGGTTTGTGAAAATAACACACATGCAATGACTCTAGTGGATCCATATGTGGTTCATGAAAAGAACACACATGCAATGACATTGGTTGATCCATATGTGGTTTGTGAAAGTAACACATGCAATGACTCTAGTGGATCCATATGTGGTTTGTGGAAAGAACACACATATAACTCTAGTGGATCCATAAGTGGTTTGTGGAAAAGAACACACATGCAATTACTCTAGTGTTTACATATGTGGTTTGTGGAAAGAACACACATGCAATGACATTGGTGGATCCACATGTGGTTTGTGAAAAGAACACACATGCAATGACATTTGTTGATCCATATGTGGTTTGTGAAAAGAACACACATGCAATTACTCTAGTGGATCCATATGTAGTTTTGGCAATAACACACATGCAATGACATTGGTTGATCCATATGTGGTTTGTGAAAAGAACACACATGCAATTACATTGGTTGACCCATATGTGGTTTGTGGAAAGAACACACATGCAATGACACTGGTGGGTCCATATGTGGTTTGTGAAAAGAACACACATGCAATGACTCTAGTGGATCCATATGCGGTTTGTGGAAAAGAACACACATGCAGTGACTATAGTGGGTCCATATGTGGTTTGTGGAAAGAACACACATGAAATGACACTGGTGGATCCATGTGTTGTTTGTGGAAAGAACACACATGCAATGACTCTAGTGGATCCATATGTGGTTTGTGGAAAAGAACACGCATGCAATTACTCTAGTGGGTACATATGTGGTTTGTGGAAAGAACACACATGCAATGACATTGGTGGATCCATGTGTGGTTCATGACAGGAACACACATGTAATGACATTGGTTAATACATATGTGGTTTGTGACAATAACACACATGCAATGCCATTGGTTGATCCATGTGGTTTGTGAAAAGAACACACATTCAATGACATGGGTTGATCCATGTGGTTTGTGGGAAGAACACACCTGCAATGACTCTGGTGGATCCATGTGTGGTTTTTGAAAAGAACACATATGCAATGACTCTAGTGCTGGTTTTAGTATAAGAACACACATGCAATGACTCTAGTGGGTCCATATGTGGTTTGTGAAAAGAACACACGTGCAATAACTCTAGTGGATCCATATGTGGTTCATGAAAAGAACACACATGCAATGACATTGGTTGATCCATATGTGGTTTGTGAAAAGAACACACATGCAATGACATTGGTTGACCCATATGTGGTTTGTGGAAAGAACACACATGCCATGACTCTGGTGGGTCCATATTTTGTTTGTGAAAAGAACACACATGCAATGACTCTAGTGGATCCATATGTGGTTTGTGGAAAAGAACACACATGCAATGACTCTGGTGGATCCATGTGTGGTTTGTGGACAAAACACACATGTAATGACTCTGGTCGATCCATGTGTGGTTTGTGGAAAGAACACACATGCAATAACTCTAGTGGATCCATATTTGGTTTGTGGAAATGAACACACATGCAATTACTCTAGTGGGTACATATGTGGTTTGTGGAAAGAACACACATGCAATGACATTGGTGGATCCATGTGTGGTTCATGATAGGAACACACATGCAATGACATTGGTTGATCCATATGTGGTTTGTGACAATAACACACATGCAATGCCATTGGTGGATCCATGTGGTTTGTGAAAATAACACACATTCAATGACATTGGTTGATCCATATGGTTTATGGAAAGGACACACATGCAATGACTTTGGTGGATCCATGTGTGGTTTGTGAAAAGAACACACATGCAATGAGTCTAGTGGGTCCATATGTGGTTTGTGAAAACAAGACACATGTAATGACTCTAGTGGATCCATATGTGTTTTGTGGAAAGAACACACATGCAATGACATTGGTGAATACATATGTGGTTCATGGAAATATCACACATGCAATGAAATTGGTGGATCCATATGTGGTTTGTGAAAAGAACACACATGCAATGAAATTGTTCATCCATATGTGGTTTGTGAAAGGAACACACATGTAATTACTCTGGTGGATCCATGTGTGGTTTGTGGAACGATCACATGCAATGACTCTGGTGGATCCATGTGTGCTTTTGGAAAAGAACACACATGCAATGACTCTAGTGCTGGTTTTAGTATAAGAACACGCATGCAATGACTCTAGTGGGTCATGGATCCATATGTGGTTTGTGAAAAGAACGCACATGCAATGACATTTGTTTATCCATATGTGGTTTGTGGAAAGAACACACATGCAATGACATTGGTTCATCCATATGTGGTGTGTGACAATTACACACATGCAATGCCATTGGTTGATCCATGTGGTTTGTGGAAAGAACACACATGCAATGACTCTAGTGGATCCATATGTGGTTTCTGAAAAGAACACACATGCAATGACATTGGTGGATCCATATTTGGTTTATGGAAAGAACACAGATGCAATGACATTTGTTGATCCATATGTGGTTTGTGAAAAGAACACACATGCGATTACTCTTGTGGATGCATATGTGGTTTGTGGAAAGAACACACATGCAATGGCATTGGTCGATCCATGTGTGGTTCATGACAAGAACATACATGCAGTGACATTGTTTGATCAATATGTGGTTTGTGAAAATAGCAAACATGCAATTCCATTGGTTGATCTGTGTCGTTTGTGGAAAATAACACACATGCAATGACTCTGGTGGATCCATGTGTGGTTTGTGGAAAGAACACACATGAGATGACTCTGGTGGATCCATGTGTGGTTTGTGGAAAGAACACACATGCAATAACTCTAGTGGATCCATATGTGGTTTGTGGAAAAGAACACACATGCAATTGCTCTAGTGGGTACATATTTGGTTTGTGGAAAGAACACACATGCAATGACATTGGTTGATCCATATCCTGTTTGTGACAGTAACACACATGCAATGCCATTGGTTGATCCATGTGGTTTGTGAAAAGAACACACATTCAATGACATGGGTTGATCCATGTGGTTTGTAGAAAGAACACACATGCAATGACTTTGGTGGATCGATGTGTGGTTTGTGAAAAGAACACATATGCAATGACTCTAGTGCTGGTTTTAGTATAAGAACACACATGCAATGACTCTAGTGGGTCCATATGTGGTTTGTGAAAAGAACACACATGCAATGACTCTACTGGATCCATATGTGGTTTGTGAAAGGAACACACATGCAATGACTCTAGTGGATCCATATGTGGTTTGTGGAAAGAATACACATGTAATGACTCTAGTGGATCCATAAGTGGTTTGTGGAAAAGAACACACAAGCATTTACTCTAGTGGGTACATATGTGGTTTGTGGAAAGAACACACATGCAATGACATTGGTGGATCCATATGTGGCTTGTGAAAAGAACACACATGCAATGACATTTGTTGATCCATATGTGCTTTGTGAAAAGAACGCACATGCAATTACTCTAGTGGATCCATATGTGGTTTGTGGAAAAGAACACACATGCAATGACATTGGTTGATCCATATGTGATTTCTAGAAAATAACACACATGCAATGACTCTGGTGGATCCATTTGTGGTTTGTGGAAAGAACACACATGCAGTGACTCTGGTGGATCCATGTGTGGTTTGTGGAAAGAACACACATGCAATGACTCTAGTGGATCCATATGTGGTTTGTGGAAAAGAACATACATGCAATTACTATAGTGGGTACATATGTGGTTTTGGAAAAAAACACATGCAATGACATTGGTGGATCCATGTGTGGTTCATGACAGGAACACCAATGCAATGACATTGGTTCATCCATATGTGGTTTGTGACAATAACACACATGCAATGCCATTGGTTGATCCATGTGATTTCTGAAAAGAACACACATACAATGACATTGGTTAATCCAAGTGGTTTGTGGAAAGAACACACATGCAATGGCTCTGGTGGATCCATGTGTGGTTTGTCAAAAGAACACGCATGCAATGACTCTAGTGCTGGTTTTAGTATAAGAACACACATGCAATGACTATAGTGGGTCCATATATGGTTTGTGAAAATAACACACATGCAATGACTCTAGTGGATCCATATGTGGTTCATGAAAAGAACACACATGCAATGACATTGGTTGATCCATATGTGGTTTGTGAAAGTAACACACATGCAATGACTCTAGTGGATCCATATGTGGTTTGTGGAAAGAACACACATGCGATAACTCTAGTGGATCCATAAGTGGTTTGTGGAAAAGAACACACATGCAATTACTCTAGTGTTTACATATGTGGTTTGTGGAAAGAACACACATGCAATGACATTGGTGGATCCACATGTGGTTTGTGAAAAGAACACACATGCAATGACATTTGTTGATCCATATGTGGTTTGTGAAAAGAACACACATGCAATTACTCTAGTGGATCCATATGTAGTTTTGGCAAATAACACACATGCAATGACATTGGTTGATCCATATGTGGTTTGTGAAAAGAACACACATGCAATTACATTGGTTGACCCATATGTGGTTTGTGGAAAGAACACACATGCAATGACTCTGGTGGGTCCATATGTGGTTTGTGAAAAGAACACACATGCAATGACTCTAGTGGATCCATATGCGGTTTGTGGAAAAGAACACACATGCAGTGACTATAGTGGGTCCATATGTGGTTTGTGGAAAGAACACACATGAAATGACACTGGTGGATCCATGTGTTGTTTGTGGAAAGAACACACATGCAATGACTCTAGTGGATCCATATGTGGTTTGTGGAAAAGAACACGCATGCAATTACTCTAGTGGGTACATATGTGGTTTGTGGAAAGAACACACATGCAATTACATTGGTGGATCCATGTGTGGTTCATGACAGGAACACACATGTAATGACATTGGTTAATACATATGTGGTTTGTGACAATAACACACATGCAATGCCATTGGTTGATCCATGTGGTTTGTGAAAAGAACACACATTCAATGACATGGGTTGATCCATGTGGTTTGTGGGAAGAACACACCTGCAATGACTCTGGTGGATCCATGTGTGGTTTTTGAAAAGAACACATATGCAATGACTCTAGTGCTGGTTTTAGTATAAGAACACACATGCAATGACTCTAGTGGGTCCATATGTGGTTTGTGAAAAGAACACACGTGCAATAACTCTAGTGGATCCATATGTGGTTCATGAAAAGAACACACATGCAATGACATTGGTTGATCCATATGTGGTTTGTGAAAAGAACACACATGCAATGACATTGGTTGACCCATATGTGGTTTGTGGAAAGAACACACATGCCATGACTCTGGTGGGTCCATATTTTGTTTGTGAAAAGAACACACATGCAATGACTCTAGTGGATCCATATGTGGTTTGTGGAAAAGAACACACATGCAATGACTCTGGTGGATCCATGTGTGGTTTGTGGACAAAACACACATGTAATGACTCTGGTCGATCCATGTGTGGTTTGTGGAAAGAACACACATGCAATAACTCTAGTGGATCCATATTTGGTTTGTGGAAATGAACACACATGCAATTACTCTAGTGGGTACATATGTGGTTTGTGGAAAGAACACACATGCAATGACATTGGTGGATCCATGTGTGGTTCATGATAGGAACACACATGCAATGACATTGGTTGATCCATATGTGGTTTGTGACAATAACACACATGCGATGCCATTGGTGGATCCATGTGGTTTGTGAAAATAACACACATTCAATGACATTGGTTGATCCATATGGTTTATGGAAAGGACACACATGCAATGACTTTGGTGGATCCATGTGTGGTTTGTGAAAAGAACACACATGCAATGAGTCTAGTGGGTCCATATGTGGTTTGTGAAAACAAGACACATGTAATGACTCTAGTGGATCCATATGTGTTTTGTGGAAAGAACACACATGCAATGACATTGGTGAATACATATGTCGTTCATGGAAATATCACACATGCAATGAAATTGGTGGATCCATATGTGGTTTGTGAAAAGAACACACATGCAATGAAATTGTTCATCCATATGTGGTTTGTGAAAGGAACACACATGTAATTACTCTGGTGGATCCATGTGTGGTTTGTGGAACGATCACATGCAATGACTCTGGTGGATCCATGTGTGCTTTTGGAAAAGAACACACATGCAATGACTCTAGTGCTGGTTTTAGTATAAGAACACGCATGCAATGACTCTAGTGGGTCATGGATCCATATGTGGTTTGTGAAAAGAACGCACATGCAATGACATTGGTTTATCCATATGTGGTTTGTGGAAAGAACACACATGCAATGACATTGGTTCATCCATATGTGGTGTGTGACAATTACACACATGCAATGCCATTGGTTGATCCATGTGGTTTGTGGAAGAGAACACATCAATGACTTCTAAGGATCCATATTCCTAAAGAACACACATGCAATGACATTGGTGGATCCATATTTGGTTTATGGAAAGAACACAGATGCAATGACATTTGTTGATCCATATGTGGTTTGTGAAAAGAACACACATGCGATTACTCTTGTGGATGCATATGTGGTTTGTGGAAAGAACACACATGCAATGGCATTGGTCGATCCATGTGTGGTTCATGACAAGAACATACATGCAGTGACATTGTTTGATCAATATGTGGTTTGTGAAAATAGCAAACATGCAATTCCATTGGTTGATCTGTGTCGTTTGTGGAAAATTAAAAACATGCAATGACTCTGGTGGATCCATGTGTGGTTTGTGGAAAGAATACACATGAGATGACTCTGGTGGATCCATGTGTGGTTTGTGGAAAGAACACACATGCAATAACTCTAGTGGATCCATATGTGGTTTGTGGAAAAGAACACACATGCAATTGCTCTAGTGGGTACATATTTGGTTTGTGGAAAGAACACACATGCAATGACATTGGTTGATCCATATCCTGTTTGACACATGCAATGCCATTGGTTGATCCATGTGGTTTGTGAAAAGAACACACATTCAATGACATGGGTTGATCCATGTGGTTTGTAGAAAGAACACACATGCAATGACTTTGGTGGATCGATGTGTGGTTTGTGAAAAGAACACATATGCAATGACTCTAGTGCTGGTTTTAGTATAAGAACACACATGCAATGACTCTAGTGGGTCCATATGTGGTTTGTGAAAAGAACACACATGCAATGACTCTACTGGATCCATATGTGGTTTGTGAAAGGAACACACATGCAATGACTCTAGTGGATCCATATGTGGTTTGTGGAAAGAATACACATGTAATGACTCTAGTGGATCCATAAGTGGTTTGTGGAAAAGAACACACAAGCATTTACTCTAGTGGGTACATATGTGGTTTGTGGAAAGAACACACATGCAATGACATTGGTGGATCCATATGTGGCTTGTGAAAAGAACACACATGCAATGACATTTGTTGATCCATATGTGCTTTGTGAAAAGAACGCACATGCAATTACTCTAGTGGATCCATATGTGGTTTGTGGAAAAGAACACACATGCAATGACATTGGTTGATCCATATGTGATTTCTAGAAAAGAACACACATGCAATGACTCTGGTGGATCCATTTGTGGTTTGTGGAAAGAACACACATGCAGTGACTCTGGTGGATCCATGTGTGGTTTGTGGAAAGAACACACATGCAATGACTCTAGTGGATCCATATGTGGTTTGTGGAAAAGAACATACATGCAATTACTATAGTGGGTACATATGTGGTTTTGGAAAAAAACACATGCAATGACATTGGTGGATCCATGTGTGGTTCATGACAGGAACACCAATGCAATGACATTGGTTCATCCATATGTGGTTTGTGACAATAACACACATGCAATGCCATTGGTTGATCCATGTGATTTCTGAAAAGAACACACATACAATGACATTGGTTAATCCAAGTGGTTTGTGGAAATAACACACATGCAATGGCTCTGGTGGATCCATGTGTGGTTTGTCAAAAGAACACGCATGCAATGACTCTAGTGCTGGTTTTAGTATAAGAACCCACATGCAATGACTATAGTGGGTCCATATATGGTTTGTGAAAATAACACACATGCAATGACTCTAGTGGATCCATATGTGGTTCATGAAAAGAACACACATGCAATGACATTGGTTGATCCATATGTGGTTTGTGAAAGTAACACACATGCAATGACTCTAGTGGATCCATATGTGGTTTGTGGAAAGAACACACATGCGATAACTCTAGTGGATCCATAAGTGGTTTGTGGAAAAGAACACACATGCAATTACTCTAGTGTTTACATATGTGGTTTGTGGAAAGAACACACATGCAATGACATTGGTGGATCCACATGTGGTTTGTGAAAAGAACACACATGCAATGACATTTGTTGATCCATATGTGGTTTGTGAAAAGAACACACATGCAATTACTCTAGTGGATCCATATGTAGTTTTGGCAAATAACACACATGCAATGACATTGTTTGATCCATATGTGGTTTGTGAAAAGAACACACATGCAATTACATTGGTTGACCCATATGTGGTTTGTGGAAAGAACACACATGCAATGACTCTGGTGGGTCCATATGTGGTTTGTGAAAAGAACACACATGCAATGACTCTAGTGGATCCATATGCGGTTTGTGGAAAAGAACACACATGCAGTGACTATAGTGGGTCCATATGTGGTTTGTGGAAAGAACACACATGAAATGACACTGGTGGATCCATGTGTTGTTTGTGGAAAGAACACACATGCAATGACTCTAGTGGATCCATATGTGGTTTGTGGAAAAGAACACGCATGCAATTACTCTAGTGGGTACATATGTGGTTTGTGGAAAGAACACACATGCAATGACATTGGTGGATCCATGTGTGGTTCATGACAGGAACACACATGTAATGACATTGGTTAATACATATGTGGTTTGTGACAATAACACACATGCAATGCCATTGGTTGATCCATGTGGTTTGTGAAAAGAACACACATTCAATGACATGGGTTGATCCATGTGGTTTGTGGGAAGAACACACCGCAATGACTGGTGGATCCATGTGGTTTTTGAAAGAACACATATGCAATGACTCTAGTGCTGGTTTTAGTATAAGAACACACATGCAATGACTCTAGTGGGTCCATATGTGGTTTGTGAAAAGAACACACGTGCAATAACACTAGTGGATCCATATGTGGTTCATGAAAAGAACACACATGCAATGACATTGGTTGATCCATATGTGGTTTGTGAAAGGAACACAGATGCAATGACTCTAGTGGATCCATATGTGGTTTGTGGAAAGAACACACATGCAATGACTCTAGTGGGTACATGTGTGGTTTGTGGAAAAGAACACATGCAATGACATTGGTGGATCCATATGTGGCTTGTGAAAAGAACACACATGCAATGACATTTGTTGATCCATATGTGCTTTGTGAAATGAACAGACAAGCCATTACTCTAGGGGATCCATATGTAGTTTGTGGAAAAGAACACACCTTCAATGACTTTTGTTGATACATTTGGGCTTTGTTGAAAAGAACACACATGCAATGACTCTTGTGGATCCATTTGTGGTTTGTGGAAAGAACACACATGCAATAACTCTAGTGTATCCATATGTGGTTTGTGGAAAAGGACACACATGCAATGACTTTTGTGGTTACATATGTGGTTTTTGGAAAGAACACACATGCAATGACATTGGTGGATCCATATGTGGTTTGTGAAAAGAACACACATGCAATGACATTTGTTGATACATATGTGGTTTGTGAAAAGAACACAAATGCAATGACTCTAGTGGATCCATATGTGGTTTGTGGAAAGAACACACATGCAATGACTCTAGTGGATCCATATGTGGTTTGTGAAAAACACACATGCAATGACATTGGTGGATCCATATGTGGTTTGTGGAAAGAACACACATGCAATGACATTAGCTGATCCATATGTGGTTTATGAAAAGAACACACATGAATTACTGTGGTTTGTGGAAATAACACATGCAATGGAATTGATGGATCCATGTGTGGTTCATGACAGAACACACATGCAATGACTGGTGGATCCATGTGTGGTTTGTGAAAAGAACACACATGCAATGACTCTAGTGGATCTATATGTGGTTTGTGTAAAGAACACATGCAATTACTCTATTGGGTAAATATGTGGTTTGTGGAAAGAACACACATGCAATGACATTGGTGGATCCATATGTGGTTCATGAAATAACACACATGCAATGAAATTGGTTGATCCATATGTGGTTTGTGAAAAGAACACACATGCAATGCCATTGGTTGATCCATGTGGTTTATGAAAAGAACACACATTCAATGACATGGGTTGATCCATGTGGTTTGTGGAAAGACACGCATGCAATGACTGGTGGATCCATGTGGTTTGTGACAAGAACACACATGCAATGACTCTAGTGCTGATTTTAGTATAAGAACACACATGCAATGACTCTAGTGGGTCCATATGTGGTTTGTGAAAATAACACCGTAAATAACTCTAGTGGATCCATATGTGGTTCATGAAAAGAACACACATGCAATGACATTGGTTTATCCATATGTGGTTTGTGAAAGCAACACACATGCAATGACATTGGTTCATCCATATGTGGTGTGTGGAAAGAACACACATGCAATGACTCTAGTGGATCCATGTGGTTTGTGAAAGAACACACATGCAATGACTCTAGTGGATCCATATGTGGTTTGTGGAAAGAACACACATGCAATGACATTGGTGGATCCATATTTGGTTTATGGAAAGAACACACATGCAATGACATTTGTTGATCCATATGTGGTTTGTGAAAGAACACACATGCGATTACTCTAGTGGATGCATATGTGGTTTGTGGAAAGAACACACATGCAATGCCATTGGTAGATCCATGTGTGGTTCATGAAAGAACACACATGCAATGACATTGTTTGATCAATATGTGGTTTGTGGAAATAACAAACATGCAATTCCATTGGTTGATCCATATGTCGTTTGTGGAAAATAACACACATGCAATGACTCTGGTGGATCCATGTGTGGTTTGTGGAAAGAATACACATGAGATGACTCTGGTGGATCCATGTGTGGTTTGTGGAAAGAACACACATGCAATAACTCTAGTGGATCCATATGTGGTTTGTGGAAAAGAACACACATGCAATTGCTCTAGTGGGTACATATTTGGTTTGTGGAAAGAACACACATGCAACACATGCAATGACATTGGTTGATCCATATCCTGTTTGTGACAGTAACACACATGCAATGCCATTGGTTGATCCATGTGGTTTGTGAAAAGAACACACATTCAATGACATGGGTTGATCCATGTGGTTTGTAGAAAGAACACACATGCAATGACTTTGGTGGATCGATGTGTGGTTTGTGAAAAGAACACATATGCAATGACTCTAGTGCTGGTTTTAGTATAAGAACACACATGCAATGACTCTAGTGGGTCCATATGTGGTTTGTGAAAAGAACACATGCAATGACTCTACTGGATCCATATGTGGTTTGTGAAAGGAACACACATGCAATGACTCTAGTGGATCCATATGTGGTTTGTGGAAAGAATACACATGTAATGACTCTAGTGGATCCATAAGTGGTTTGTGGAAAAGAACACACAAGCATTTACTCTAGTGGGTACATATGTGGTTTGTGGAAAGAACACACATGCAATGACATTGGTGGATCCATATATGGCTTGTGAAAAGAACACACATGCAATGACATTTGTTGATCCATATGTGCTTTGTGAAAGAACACATTCAATTACTCTAGTGGATCCATATGTGGTTTGTGGAAAAGAACACACATGCAATGACATTGGTTGATCCATATGTGATTTCTAGAAAAGAACACACATGCAATGACTCTGGTGGATCCATTTGTGGTTTGTGGAAAGAACACACATGCAATGACTCTTGTGGATCAATGTGTGGTTTGTGTATAGTACACAGTTTAAATGTCTATAGTTGATCGATTTGTGGTTTGTGGAAAAGAACATACATGCAATTACTATAGTGGGTACATATGTGGTTTTGGAAAAAAACACATGCAATGACATTGGTGGATCCATGTGTGGTTCATGACAGGAACACCAATGCAATGACATTGGTTCATCCATATGTGGTTTGTGACAATAACACACATGCAATGCCATTGGTTGATCCATGTGATTTCTGAAAAGAACACACATACAATGACATTGGTTAATCCAAGTGGTTTGTGGAAATAACACACATGCAATGGCTCTGGTGGATCCATGTGTGGTTTGTCAAAAGAACACGCATGCAATGACTCTAGTGCTGGTTTTAGTATAAGAACCCACATGCAATGACTATAGTGGGTCCATATATGGTTTGTGAAAATAACACACATGCAATGACTCTAGTGGATCCATATGTGGTTCATGAAAAGAACACAGATGCAATGACATTGGTTGATCCATATGTGGTTTGTGAAAGTAACACACATGCAATGACTCTAGTGGATCCATATGTGGTTTGTGGAAAGAACACACATGCGATAACTCTAGTGGATCCATAAGTGGTTTGTGGAAAAGAACACACATGCAATTACTCTAGTGTTTACATATGTGGTTTGTGGAAAGAACACACATGCAATGACATTGGTGGATCCACATGTGGTTTGTGAAAAGAACACACATGCAATGACATTTGTTGATCCATATGTGGTTTGTGAAAAGAACACACATGCAATTACTCTAGTGGATCCATATGTAGTTTTGGCAAATAACACACATGCAATGACATTGTTTGATCCATATGTGGTTTGTGAAAAGAACACACATGCAATTACATTGGTTGACCCATATGTGGTTTGTGGAAAGAACACACATGCAATGACTCTGGTGGGTCCATATGTGGTTTGTGAAAAGAACACACATGCAATGACTCTAGTGGATCCATATGGTTTGTGGAAAAGAACACACATGCAGTGACTATAGTGGGTCCATATGTGGTTTGTGGAAAGAACACACATGAAATGACACTGGTGGATCCATGTGTTTGTGGAAAGAACACACATGCAATGACTCTAGTGGATCCATATGTGGTTTGTGGAAAAGAACACATGCAATTACTCTAGGGTACATATGTGGTTTGTGGAAAGAACACACATGCAATGACATTGGTGGATCCATGTGTGGTTCATGACAGGAACACACATGTAATGACATTGGTTAATACATATGTGGTTTGTGACAATAACACACATGCAATGCCATTGGTTGATCCATGTGGTTTGTGAAAAGAACACACATTCAATGACATGGGTTGATCCATGTGGTTTGTGGGAAGAACACACCTGCAATGACTCTGGTGGATCCATGTGTGGTTTTTGAAAAGAACACATATGCAATGACTCTAGTGCTGGTTTTAGTATAAGAACACACATGCAATGACTCTAGTGGGTCCATATGTGGTTTGTGAAAAGAACACACGTGCAATAACACTAGTGGATCCATATGTGGTTCATGAAAAGAACACACATGCAATGACATTGGTTGATCCATATGTGGTTTGTGAAAGGAACACAGATGCAATGACTCTAGTGGATCCATATGTGGTTTGTGGAAAGAACACACATGCAATGACTCTAGTGAATCCATATGTGGTTTGTGGAAAAGAACACACATGCAATTACTCTAGTGGGTACATATGTGGTTTGTGGAAAGAACACACATGCAATGACATTGGTGGATCCATATGTGGCTTGTGAAAAGAACACACATGCAATGACATTTGTTGATCCATATGTGCTTTGTGAAATGAACAGACATGCAATTACTCTAGTGGATCCATATGTAGTTTGTGGAAAAGAACACACATTCAATGACTTTGGTTGATCCATATGTGATTTGTGGAAAAGAACACACATGCAATGACTCTTGTGGATCCATTTGTGGTTTGTGGAAAGAACACACATGCAATAACTCTAGTGGATCCATAAGTGGTTTGTGGAAAAGGACACACATGCAATTACTCTAGTGTTTACACATGTGGTTTGTGGAAAGAACACACATGCAATGACATTGGTGGATCCATATGTGGTTTGTGAAAAGAACACACATGCAATGACATTTGTTGATACATATGTGGTTTGTGAAAAGAACACAAATGCAATGACTCTAGTGGATCCATATGTGGTTTGTGGAAAGAACACACATGCAATGACTCTAGTGGATCCATATGTGGTTTGTGAAAAGAACACACATGCAATGACATTGGTGGATCCATATGTGGTTTGTGGAAAGAACGCACATGCAATGACATTAGCTGATCCATATGTGGTTTCTGAAAAGAACACACATGAATTACTCTAGTGGATACATTTGTGGTTTGTGGAAATAACACACATGCAATGGAATTGATGGATCCATGTGTGGTTCATGACAAGAACATACATGCAATGACATTAGCTGATCCATATGTGGTTTGTGACAATAACACACATGCAATTCCATTAGTTGATCCATGTGGTTTGTGGAAAAGAACGCAGATGCAATAACTCTGGTGGATGCATGTGTGGTTTGTCGAAAGAACACACATGCAATGACTCTGGTGGATCCATGTGTGGTTTGTAGAAAGAACACACATGCAATGACTCTAGTGGATCTATATGTGGTTTGTGGAAAGAACACATGCAATTACTCTAGTGGGTACATATGTGGTTTGTGGAAAGAACACACATGCAATGACATTGGTGGATCCATGTGTGGTTCATGACAGGAACACACATGCAATGACATTGGTTGATACATATGTGGTTTGTGACAATAACACACATGCAATGCCATTGGTTGATCCATGTGGTTTATGAAAAGAACACACATTCAATGACATGGGTTGATCCATGTGGTTTGTGGAAAGAACACGCATGCAATGACATTGGTGGATCCATATGTGGTTTGTGACAATAACACACATGCAATGACTCTAGTGCTGATTTTAGTATAAGAACACACATGCAATGACTCTAGTGGGTCCATATGTGGTTTGTGAAAATAACACACGTGCAATAACTCTAGTGGATCCATATGTGGTTCATGAAAAGAACACACATGCAATGACATTGGTTGATCCATATGTGGTTTGTGAAAGCAACACAAATGCAATGACTCTAGTGGATCCATATGTGGTTTGTGGAAAGAACACACATGCAATGACTCTAGTGGATCCATAAGTGGTTTGTGGAAAAGAACACACATGCAATTACTCTAGTGGGTACATATGTGGTTTGTGGAAAGAACACACATGGAATGACATTGGTGGATCCATATATGGTTTGTGAAAAGAACACACATGCAATGACATTTGTTGATCCATATGTGATTTGTGAAAAGAACACACATGCAATTACTCTAGTGGATCCATATCTGGTTTGTGGAAAAGAACACACATGCAATGACATTGGTTGATCCATATGTGGTTTGTGAAAAGAACACACATGCAATGACATTGGTTGACCCATATGTGGTTTGTGGAAAGAACACACATGCAATGACTCTGGTGGGTCCATATGTGGTTTGTGAAAAGAACACACATGCAATGACTCTAGTGGATCCATATGCGGTTTGTGGAAAATAACACACATGCAATGACTCTGGTGGATCCATGTGTGGTTTGTGGACAAAACACACATGCAATGACTATGTTCGATCCATGTGTGGTTTGTGGAAAGAACACACATGCAATGACTCTAGTGGATCCATATGTGGCTTGTGGAAAAGAACACACATGCAATTACTCTATCAGGTACATATGTAGTTTGTGGAAAGAACACACATGCAATGACATTGGTGGATCCATGTGTGGTTCATGACAGGAACACACATGCAATGACATTGGTTGATACATATGTGGTTTGTGACAATAACACACATGCATTGCCATTGGTTGATCCATGTGGTTTGTGAAAAGAACACACATTCAATGACATGGGTTGATCCATGTGGTTTGTGGAAAGAACACGCATGCAATGACATTGGTGGATCCATATGTGGTTTGTGACAATAACACACATGCAATGACTCTAGTGCTGATTTTAGTATAAGAACACACATGCAATTACTCTAGTGGGTCCATATGTGGTTTGTGAAAATAACACACGTGCAATAACTCTAGTGGATCCATATGTGGTTCATGAAAAGAACACACATGCAATGACATTGGTTGATCCATATGTGGTTTGTGAAAGGAACACAAATGCAATGACTCTAGTGGATCCATATGTGGTTTGTGGAAAGAACACACATGCAATGACTCTAGTGGATCCATAAGTGGTTTGTGGAAAAGAACACACATGCAATTACTCTAGTGGGTACATATGTGGTTTGTGGAAAGAACACACATGCAATGACATTGGTGGATCCATATATGGTTTGTGAAAAGAACACACATGCAATGACAATTGTTGATCCATATGTGGTTTGTGAAAAGAACACACATGCAATTACTCTAGTGGATCCATATCTGGTTTGTGGAAAAGAACACACATGCAATGACATTGGTTGATCCATATGTGGTTTGTGAAAAGAACACACATGCAATGACATTGGTTGACCCATATGTGGTTTGTGGAAAGAACACACATGCAATGACTCTGGTGGGTCCATATGTGGTTTGTGAAAAGAACACACATGCAATGACTCTAGTGGATCCATATGCGGTTTGTGGAAAAGAACACACATGCAATGACTCTGGTGGATCCATGTGTGGTTTGTGGAAAAAACACACATGCAATGACTATGTTCGATCCATGTGTGGTTTGTGGAAATAACGCACATCCAATGACTCTAGTGGATCCATATTTGGTTTGTGGAAAAGAACACACACGCAATTACTCTAGTGGGTACATATGTGGTTTTTGGAAAGAGCACACATGGAATGACATTGGTGGATCCATGTGTGGTTCATGACAGGAACACACATGCAATGACATTGGTTGATACATATGTGGTTTGTGACAATAACACACATGCAATGCCATTGGTTGATCCATGTGGTTTGTGAAAAGAACACACATTCAATGACATGGGTTGATCCATGTGGTTTGTGCGAAGAACACACATGCAATGACTCTGGTGGATCCATGTGTGGTTTTTTAAAAGAAAACATATGCAATGACTCTAGTGCTGGTTTTAGTATAAGAACACACATGCAATGACTCTAGTGGGTCCATATCTGGTTTGTGAAAAGCACACACGTGCAATAACTCTAGTGGATCCATATGTGGTTCATGAAAAGAACACACATGCAATGACATTGGTTGATCCATATGTGGTTTGTGAAAGGAACATAGATGCAATGACTGTAGTGGATCCATATGTGGTTTGTGGAAAGAACACACATGCAATGACTCTAGTGGATCCATATGTGGTTTGTAGAAAATAACACACATGCAATTACTCTAGTGGGTACATATGTGGTTTGTGGAAAGAACACACATGTAATGACATTGGTGGATCCATATGTGGCTTGTGAAAAGAACACACATGCAATGACATTTGGTGATCCATATGTGCTTTGTGAAATGAACAGACATGCAATTACTCTAGTGGATCCATATGTGGTTTGTGGAAAAGAACACACATGCAATGACTTTGGTTGATCCATATGTGATTTGTGGAAAAGAACACACATGCAATGACTCTCGTGGATCCATTTGTGGTTTGTGGAAAGAACACACATGCAATAACTCTAGTGGATCCATAAGTGGTTTGTGGAAAAGAACACACATGCAATTACTCTAGTGTTTACACATGTGGTTTGTGGAAACAACACACATGCAATGACATTGGTGGATCCATATGTGGTTTGTGAAAAGAACACACATGCAATGACATTTGTTGATACATATGTGGTTTGTGAAAAGAACACACATGCAATTACTCTAGTGGATCCATATGTAGTTTTGGCAAAGAACACACATGCAATGACATTGGTTGATCCATATGTGGTTTGTGAAAAGAACACACGTGCAATGACATTGGTTGACCCATATGTGGTTTGTGGAAAGAACACACATGCCATGACTCTGGTGGGTCCATATTTTGTTTGTGAAAAGAACACACATGCAATGACTCTACTGGATCCATATCTGGTTTGTGGAAAAGAACACACATGCAATGACTCTGGTGGATCCATGTGTGGTTTGTGGACAAAACACACATGTAATGACTCTGGTCGATCCATGTGTGGTTTGTGGAAAGAACACACATGCAATAACTCTAGTGGATCCATATGTGGCTTGTGGAAAAGAACACACATGCAATTACTCTAGCGGGTACATATGTAGTTTGTGGAAAGAACACACATGCAATGACATTGGTGGATCCATGTGTGGTTCATGACAGGAACACACATGCAATGACATTGGTTGATACATATGTGGTTTGTGACAATAACACACATGCAATGCCATTGGTTGATCCATGTGGTTTGTGAAAAGAACACACATTCAATGGCATGGGTTGATCCATGTGGTTTGTGGAAAGAACACGCATGCAATGACTCTGGTGGGTCCATCTGTGGTTTGTGAAAAGAACACATATGCAATGACTCTAGTGCTGATTTTAGTATAAGAACACACATGAAATGACTCTAGTGGGTCCATATGTGGTTTGTGAAAAGAACACACGTGCAATAACTCTAGTGGATCCATATGTGGTTCATGAAAAGAACACACATGCAATGACATTGGTTGATCCATATGTAGTTTGTGAAAGGAACATACATGCAATGACTCTAGTGGATCCAAATGTGGTTTGTGGAAAGAACACACATGCAGTGACTCTAGTGGATCCATAAGTGGTTTGTGCAAAAGAACACACATGCAATTACTCTAGTGTGTAGATAGGTGGTTTATGGAAAGAACACACATGCAATGACATTGGTGGATCCATATATGGTCTATGAAAAGAACACACATGCCATGACATTTCTTGATCCATATGTGGTTTGTGAAAAGAACACACATGCAATTACTCTAGTGGATCCATATGTGGTTTGTGGCAAAGAACACGCATGCAATGACATTGGTTGATCCATATGTGGTTTGTCAAAAGAACAGACATGCAATGACATTGGTTGACCCATGTGTGGTTTGTGGAAAGAACACACATGCAATGACTCTGGTGGGTCCATATGTGGTTTGTGAAAAGAACACACATGCAATGACTCTAGTGGATCCATATGCGGTTTGTGGAAAAGAACACACATGCAATGACTCTAGTGGATCCATGTGTGGTTTGTGGAAAAAACACACATGCAATGACTCTGGTCGATCCATGTGTGGTTTGTGGAAAGAACGCACATGCAATGACTCTAGTGGATCCATATGTGGTTTGTGGAAAAGAACACACATGCAATTACTCTAGAGGGTACATATGTGGTTTGTGGAAAGAACACACATGCAATGCCATTGGTGGATCCATGTGTGGTTCATGAAAGGAACACACATGCAATGACATTGGTTGATACATATGTGGTTTGTGACAATAACACACATGCAATGCCATTGGTTGATCCATGTGGTTTGGGAAAAGAACACACATTCAATGACATGGGTTGATCCATGTGGTTTGTGGGAAGAACACACATGCAATGACTTTGGTGGATCCATGTGCGGTTTTTGAAAAGAACACATATGCAATGACTCTAGTGCTGGTTTTAGTATAAGAACACACATTCAATGACTCTAGTGGGTCCATCTATGGTTTGTGAAAATAACACACGTGCAATAACTCTAGTGAATCCGTATGTGGTTCATGAAAAGAACACACATGCAATGACATTGGTTGATCCATATGTGGTTTGTGAAAGGAACACATATGCAATGACTCTAGTGGATCCATATGTGGTTTGTGGAAAGAACACACATGCAATGACTCTAGTGGATCCATAAGTGGTTTGTGGAAAAGAACACACATGCAATTACTCTAGTGGGTACATATGTGGTTTGTGGAAAGAACACACATGCAATGGCATTGGTGGATCCATACATGGTTTGTGAAAAGAACACACATGCACTGACATTTGTTAATCCATATGTGGTTTGTGAAAAGAACACACATGCAATTACTCTAGTGGATCCATATGTGGTTTGTGGCAAAGAACACACATGCAATGACATTGGTTGATCCATATGTGGTTTGTGAAAAGAACACACATGCAATGACATTGGTTGACCCATATGTGGTTTGTGGAAAGAACACACATGCAATGACTCTAGTGGGTCCATATGTGGTTTGTGAAAAGAACACACATTCAATGACTCTAGTGGATCCATATGCGGTTTGTGGAAAAGAACACACATGCAATGACTCTGGTGGATCTGTGGCGCCCCGCAAAAACCACTACTTGAAAATCTCGTTGTTTTTGTGCATTGCATCATCATGACCGCATGCTCATGTCATCATGCCACCTTGCATTTGAGCATCGTCATGTCATTTTGCATGGTTTGCCTAAAACTATTTTTCCAAAAGCCTAGTTTTATTTTCTAAATCTCTCCCGTCTGTATTTAAATAAAACCCGGGTCTCCGGAATATTTTGTTTTGTCTATCAACGGTTTGCTAAAGCCTCGTTTTTAATAAATAAAATATTTAAATTATTATTGGGAGGCAGCCATCCAGGCCCGAAAGCCCAGCCGGCCACCTCCAGATAAAAATCCTATCTAACCCAGATCCCCCCAAACCCTTTTCTACCCAAACCTAATCTACCCAGCCCCTCCACCCCACCACAGCCACTCACGGCACGCCACGTCACCCTGGCCCAATCCCCCATCCAATCAACCACTGCCACCTCACCCAGCTACCTCCACTCACTTGCCACCTCAGCCCCCCACCGCCACCTACCCCGGCCCCCAACCCCTACTGATGGAGCACCCCCACGCCTCACCCCCCCACCGCCCCCCCCCACCTTCAACCTCCCACCCTTTCCCCCCACCCTTCCCACCTCCCCCCTCTCCCGCCCCCCATACCTACACACTCACCTACCCCATCCCTGCGTCCTACCCCCTCCCTTCCCCGCCCCGCACCTGCGTGCCTCGCCCTCTCCCCGCCGCCATCTTCCTCCACTTGACCTCGCACCTCTGCGCACACCCAGCCGCCGGTGCCGATTCCTTCCTCGCTGCTCCAAGCGCCACCGCCACAACCTTCCTCGACCTAGGGCTGCCCTCCGCTCCCCCTCGATCTCGAGCTCCGCCGCCTGCGTGAGGCCCACCCCGGTCGTCCTTCTCGTCACCGACAGAGCCCCGCCGCGCCTCTGCCCTACCTCCTCCTTCGCCGTGGGCCCCCTCTCCACCATGGCTGCCAACGTCGGTCGCCGTCCCCTCTCCGTCACCTGCAGGGGCTCGGGCGCCCTTCTCCTCCATCTGTGCCCCGCTATGGCTGCCCGCAACGTCCCCCGAGCCTCGCCCCAACCCGCGCCAGACACGCGCGTCCTCTCCTGCGACCCGAGCCGCCTGCCCAGCTCGCCGAGCCCGTCCCCTGAGCACCTCCGGCTGACGCGCTCGCGTTCGCCGCCGTCCGTGCCGCCAGGGCCGCCTCCCGCCTCTCCTCGCGAGCGACATCGCGCCCTTCCTCGGCGTCCCGTCTCGTCCGGTCCGCCTCCGCTGCCGCACCTCAAGCCCGCCCCTCGGTCGCGGCCCGCGCGGCCTCGTCCGCAGCGCCGTCACCCGCCGGCCCCGCCTCCTCGTGTTCGACGCCCTCCCGGGCGCTCTCTGCCCCGAACTCGAGATCCTCGGTGCCGTCGTCGCTGCGGTAGATGCCTTCTTCTCCGCCTCGCTTCCTCTGGCCGCATGCGCCCCTTCCTCGTCGATCTTCCGTGCGGCGCCGTCGTACGTCGCTGCCTCCGCGCCGCAAGCCGTCGGTGTGCCTTCTGCAGCACCGCCCGGAGTCGCGTGGCCCTCCCGCCGTCCTCCCGGAAGGCCGCCTCTGGTGCCCCGCATCCAAGGCCGCCGCCCTGGCCCACCCCGCCATCGTCTGCGTCTGACACTGCATGCGCCCCGCCTTCACATTGTTTACCCCCAGCTCCTGTTAAAAACGTGTTGTTTTATCACAATGTGTATATGTGGTGTAGTAGTATTGGAAAGGTGGTGTTGGTGAAACCTCCCTATACTACATGTGTCAAGATCTTCTAAAGACCCGAGGATCTTCGTATTGGACACCAAGATCTTCTTCGCAGACCTGGAGGATCCCTAGGGCGCCAAGTACGCCGTCATGGGACCGACGAGTTCACCGAGTCTGAGCGGCACGATCTCCTACCGAAGATTCCCGGACGCCAAGATCTACCTCACGGAGCATCGAGACCCCCGTAACCGGAGCAGTCCTGGACACCAAGATCTACCGGTGACCCGACCAAGATTCAAAGACCGAACCCTCAGCACGCCCATATCTTCTCCCCGGAACGCCATGATCTCCTTCACGGATCCAAAGACCCTGTCGAACCCCGAACCCTCGAAACCAAGATCTGCCGAACCCCGATGTGTGATCCCCTTTCCGAGACCCCTATTTTTATAATATGACATTATCAACTGTCGCATATTTAATTGTTCATGCATGCATACCTGTCTGTGGTTTGGGGGCCTTATGCCGATTCACCTCATAATTAAATATGGAGTGTTTATGCGGGATATCTTTGTCTTATTCCGGACTCCATTTAAATTGGTATAGCGAACCGATGCCATGTTTCGCCCTGTTAATACAATATTTGAATTGCAGGGGTTCTAAATAACTTGAACCGCGTAATTAATTATCGGGACCCCGGTTCCTCTTAATATTGCCTAATTGCATCGCATCTGTGCCATGCCATGCATCATATCATAAGCATGTCAGATCTTCTGCCGTAGTATTAAATATTGCATCCGGTGTTTCTTCTAGTGTTTGCTTCTTCGCGGATTAGGCCGATGAGTTGATGCGAGTATCGACAAGTTCTCCGGATATGAACCTTCGGTAGTGTTTCCCAGGCGAGCATCTCTCCCTCTTCTACCTATTTTGCATTTATAGTCTTTATTTCCTCCTGTTGATCTACTGCTATCCGTGTCGTGATGCTTTAGCTTTCCGTACCCCAGTTATATCCCGTGCAGCCTCTATATTGCCTTGGACACCTCCTATTACCTGTGTTTGGTAGATAGCTAGCCTTGCGAGTCATAGTTGCTTTCTCAGGTGCGATCTCGTGTTGTCAAGTACCACAGTTGTTGAAATGCTGGCAGATGCTTATTGGTGGAGATGCTTATTGATGGAGATGATCATGACTTTAAATACAACTATTAAAATGCTAGATCTAACTAATGCAGAGGCATCGGTGGGCAATAGATGTTATTTGGTTCTTCCACGCTCACTGGTGTCCCGTAGGACCCCGAGTACTTGATACCTGTTCCTTGACTATTCGCACTATCCACATCCGGGAGGCCTTATGGACCCCACTGAGCCAGAGCTTGATTCATTTCTATTTCTTGGGGCCACAAAGTAGTTTGGGGCTTTATTACTATCCTGTACTTATGCCATGCTATACTGCTTTATTTACGATTGTGCGTGGAGCACCTGTACTATTTTGGATCGCGCCATGTTTTCGCGGTATCGACAAGACCAGTCACACTTTCGGGTTCCCGGTCG
This sequence comes from Avena insularis, assembly GCA_023614405.1. Classification (NCBI taxonomy): domain Eukaryota; kingdom Viridiplantae; phylum Streptophyta; class Magnoliopsida; order Poales; family Poaceae; genus Avena; species Avena insularis. The sequence goes on from CM042690.1 coordinate 285,484,362, forward strand.
TTTATAGCCATCGTCGCAAACCCTGGGTCCGTTCCGGAGCCGGCCAACTTCGTTGCAGGTAGCTTAGTGGGGTGGCCCCCTGAAATATTTCTGAATCCTGTGATCGCTTTGTCGTGAAAGCCTCGTTGGGTTTTGAGTTGGTTGTTCCGAGGTTGATCGAGTGTGTGTTGCTACTTGTGCACCCCTGCAGGGTAAAACTTTCTGAAAGTTGTGTCCGCGGTTATGGACGACTTGGAGCACAGTATCTCGATCATAGACAAGCATAACTAAAGTAGTGCTATAAATTTGACTTATTATGTGACTAGTAAGCAGATGCAACTATAATGGAATGGATAATAAAAATGCCAACAACTGGTGGATCTGTGGTGATCTGTGTCATACTATACCTGCCTAGTAAGTATTACAACTCCAATGGAATGTGATAAAAGTGCCAACAACTGCTGGGTTTTGGGGATTCCTCAGGACAATTATATCTGACTACTAAAGGTTCCAACTACCACAGAATGGTAATTAAAACTGCCCACTACTTATGCTTCAGGATGACTCATCCTATCTATATCTGATTAGTAATTGCTGCAACTATAACAGAATAAGTAAAATTGCCAACTATGTGAGTTCCTTGGTCCGACTTCCTCGTTTGGTCTCGAGGGGGAAATACCAGGATGGGTTTGTTTGGTGTTAGCTTCAGGTTGGATCCGAATAGTTTTCTCTTATCCCTCTCTGATAACCGCCAGTTGTATCGAGTCTCTATAGATTGTTTAGTGCTGCTGCGCTGCCGCTTAAGCCCACCATACCTATGTAGGCGAGAGCCGCCAAATTCTAGCCTCCCCGTGTACTGGCCTCAGTACTGAGGCTCCTCTTTTTCCTTTGCCCTTTGCCGACACCCCTTTTGTTCCAGCAGGTTTCAGCTCGACGTCGTTAGCAGGGTTACCCTTCCGGCTTGGCTTGGGCAGGGTTATGGACGCCATTGGTTATTCTTCAGGGCTCTTAGCCCCATTTGCATCTTGTCTTTAGTCGGACGCTCTATCGTTTTCAAGGTGATTTAGATCTTTCGATATTATATCTGTATTCTTGACTCGTGGAGTCACTGTTGTATATATATATATATATCTGTTCTGTGGGTCCCATCGAGGACTGTTGTGTAATGTTATTACTTCGTTTTCCACCCGCACGAAAATGCCCGATGGGCGTCCTTGAATCGTTTCTATGCGGGTTTGGCGGAAAGGGCTAAAACTTGCATAGGGCCGATTTGAGGGTGTTACAGGATCCATGTGTGGTTTGTGGAAAAAACACACATGCAATGACTCTGGTCGATCCATGTGTGGTTTGTGGAAAGAACGCACATGCAATGACTCTAGTTGATCCATATGTGGTTTGTGGAAAAGAACACACATTCAATTACTCTAGTGGGTACATATGTGGTTTGTGGAAAGAACACACATGCAATGACATTGGTGGATCCATGTGTGGTTCATGACAGCAACACACATGCAATGACATTGGTTGATACATATGTGGTTTGTGACAATAACACACATGCAATGCCATTGGTTGATGCATGTGGTTTGTGCAAAGAACACACATTCAATGACATGGGTTGATCCATGTGGTTTGTGGAAAGAACACACATGCAATGACTCTGGTGGATCCATGTGTGGTTTTTGAAAAGAACACATATGCAATGACTCTAGTGCTGGTTTTAGTATAAGAACACACATGCAATGACTCTAGTGGGAACATATGTGTTTTGTGAAATGAACACACATGCAATGACTCTAGTGGATCCAGAAGTGGTTTGTGGAAAAGAACACACATGCAATTACTCTAGTGGGTACATATGTTGTTTGTTGAAAGAACACACATGCAATGACATTGGTGGATCCATATGTGGTTTGTGAAAAGAACACACATGCAATGAAATTTGTTGATCCATATGTGGTTTGTGAAAAGAACACACATGCAATTACTCTAGTGGATCCATATGTGGTTTGTGGAAAAGAACACACATGCAATGACTCTGGTGGATCCATTTGTGGTTTGTGGAAACAACACACATGCAATGACATTGGTTGATCCAGATGTGGTTTGTGAAAGTAACACAGATGCAATGACTCTAGTGGATCCATATGTGATTTGTGGAAAGAACACACATGCAACAACTCTAGTGGATCCATAAGTGGTTTGTGGAAAAGAACACACATGCAATTACTCTAGTGGGTACATATGTGGTTTGTGGAAAGAACACACATGCAATGACATTGGTGGATCTATATATGGTTTGTGAAAAGAACACACATGCAATGACATTTGTTGATCCATATGTGTTTTATGAAAACAACACACATGCAATTACTCTAGTGGATCCATCTGTGGTTTGTGGCAAAGAACACACATGCAATGACATTGGTTGATCCATATGTGGTTTGTGAAAAGAACACACATGCAATGACATTGGTTGACCCATATGTGGTTTGTGGAAAGAACATACATGCAATGACTCTGGTGGATCCATATGCGGTTTGTGCAAAAGAACACACATGCAATGACTCTGGTCCCTCCATGTGTGGTTCGTGGAAAAAACACACATGCACTGACTCTGGTCGATCCATGTGTTGTTTGTGGAAAGAATGCACATGCAATGACTCTGGTGGATCCATATGTGGTTTGTGGAAAAGAACACACATGCAATTACTCTAGTGGGTACATATATGGTTTGTGGAAAGAACACACATGCAATGACATTGGTGGATCCATGTGTGGTTCATGATAGGAACACACATGCACTGGCATTGGTTGATACATATGTGGTTTGTGACAATAACACACATGCAATACCATTGGTTGATCCATGTAGTTTCTGAAAAGAACACACATTCAATGACATGGGTTGATCCATGTGGTTTTTGGAAAGAACACACATGCAATGACTCTAGTGGATCTATCTGTGGTTTGGGAAAAGAACACACATGCAATGATTCTAGTGCTGGTTTTAGTATAAGAACACACATGCAATGACTCTAGTGGGTCCATATGTGGTTTGCGAAATGAACACAAATGTAACGACTCTAGTGGATCCATATGTGATTCATGAAAAGAACACACATGCAATTACATTGGTTGATCCATATGTGGGTTGTGAAAGGAACACACATGCAATGACTCTAGTGAATCCATATGTGGGTTGTGGAAAGAACACACATGCAATGACTCTAGTGGATCCATCAGTGGTTTGTGGAAAAGAACACACATGCAATTACTCTAGTGGGTACATATGTTGTTTCTGGAAAGAACACACAGGCAATGACATTGGTGTATCCATATGTGGTTTGTGAAAAGAACACACCTGCAATGACATTTGTTGATCCATATGTGGTTTGTGAAAAGAACACACATGCAATTACTCTAGTGGATCCATATGTGGTTTGTGGAAAATACCACACATGCAATGATATTGGTTGATCCATATGTGGTTTGTGGAAAAGAACATACATGCAATGACTCTAGTGGATCTATTTGTAGTTTGTGGAAAGAAGACACATGCAATGACACTGGTGGATCCATGTGTGGTTTGTTGAAAGAAGACACATGCAATGACTCTAGTGGATCCATATGTGGTTTGTGGAAAAGAACACACATGCAATGACATTGTTTGATCCATATGTGGTTTGTGAAAAGAACACACATGCAATGACATTGGTTGATCCATATGTGGTTTGTGGAAAGAACACACATGCAATGACTCTCGTGGGTCCATATGTGGTTTGTGAATAGAACACACATGCAAGGACTCTAGTGGATCCATATGTGGTTTGTGGAAAGAACACACATGCAATGACATTGGTGGATCCATAGGTGGTTCATGGAAATAACACACATGCAATGACATTGGTCGATCCATATGTGGTTTGTGAAAAGAACACACATGCAATGAAATTGTTCATCCATATGTGGTTTGTGAAAAGAACACAAATGTAATTACTCCGGTGGATCCATGTGTGGTTTGAGGAAAGAACACATGCAATGACTCTGGTGGATCCATGTGTGGTTTGGGAAAAGAACACACATGCAATGACTCTAGTGCTGGTTTTAGTATAAGAACACACATGCCATGACTCTAGTTGGTCCATATGTGGTTTGTGAAAAGAACATACATGCAATGAATCTAGTGGAACCATATGTGGTTTGTGAAAAGAACACACATGCAATGACATTGGTTGATCCATATGTGGTTTGTGGAAAGAACTAACATGCAATGACATTGATTGATCCATATGTGGTTTGTGACAATAACACACATGCAATGCCATAGGTTGATCCATGTGGTTTGTGGAAAGAACACACATGCAATGACTCTAGTGGATCCATATGTGGTTTGTGAAAATAACACACATGCAATGACCTTGGTGGATCCATATTTGGTTTATGGAAAGAACACACATGCAATGACATTTGTTGATCCATATGTGGTTTGTGAAAAGAACACACATGCAATTTCTCTGGTGGATACATATGTGGTTTCTGGAAATAACACACATGCAATGGCATTGGGTGATCCATGTGTGGTTCATGACAAGAACATACATGCAATGACATTAGTTGATCAATATGTGGTATGTGATAATAACACACATGCAATGCCATTGGTTGATCCGTGTGGTTTGTGGAAAAGAACACACATGCAATGACTCTGGTGTATCCATGTGTGGTTTGTGGAAAGAACACGCATGCAATGACTCTGGTGGATCCCTGTGTGGTTTGTGGAAAGAACACCCATGCAATGACTCTAGTGGATCCATATGTGGTTTGTGGAAAAGAACACACTTGCAATGACATTGGTTTATCCATATGTGGTTTGTGAAAAGAACACACATGAAATGACTCTAGTGGATCCATATGTGGTTTATGGAAAGAACACACATGCAATGACATTGGTGGATCCATACGTGGTTCTTGGAAATAACACACATGCAATGACATTGGTGGATCCATATGTTGTTTGTGACAAGAACACATATGCAATGAAGTTTTTCATCCATATGTGGTTTGTGAAAAGAACACACATGTAATTACTCTGGTGGATCCATGTGTGGTTTGTGGAAAGAACACATGCAATGACTCTGGTGGATCCATGTGTGGTTTGGGAAAAGAACACACATGCAATGACATTGGTTGATCCATATGTGGTTTGTGGAAAGAACACACATGCAATGCCATTGGTTGATCCATATGTGGTTTGTGACAATAACACACATGCAATGCCATTGCTTGATCCATGTGGTTTGTGGAAAGAACACACATGCAATGACTCTAGTGGATCCATATGTGGTTTGTGAAAAGAACACACATGCAATTACTCTAGTGGATCCATATGTGGTTTGTGGTAAACAACACACATGCAATGACATTGGTTGATCCATATGTGGTTTGTGGAAAAGAACACACATGCAATTACTTTAGTCGGTACATATGTGGTTTGTGGAAAGAACACACATGCAATGACATTGGTGGATCCATGTGTGGTTCATGACAGGAAACACATGCAATGACATTGGTTGATCCGTATGTGGTTTGTGACAATAACACACATGCAATGCCATTGGTTGATCCATGTGGTTTGTGAAAAGAACACACATTCAATGACATGGGTTGATCCATGTGGTTTGTGGAAACAACACACATGCAATGACTCTGGTGGGTCCATGTGTGGTTTGTGAAAAGAACACATATGCAATGACTCTAGTGGATCCATATGTGGTTCATGAAAAGAACACACATGCATTGACATTGGTTGATCCATATATGGTCTGTGAAAGGAACACACATGCAATGACTATAGTGGATCCATATGCTGTTTGTAGAAAGAACACACACGCAATGACTCTAGTGGATCCATAAGTGGTTTGTGGAAAAGAACACACATGCAATTACTCTAGTGGGTACATATCTGGTTTGTGGAAAGAACACACATGCAATGACATTGGCGGATCCATATGTGGTTTGTGAAAAGAACACACATGCAATGACATTTGTTATTCCATATGTGGTTTGTGAACAGAACACATATGCAATTACTCTAGTGGATCCATATGTGGTTAGTGGAAAAGAACACACATTCAGTGACACTGGTTGATCCATATGTGGCATGTGGAAAAGAACACACATGCAATTACTATGTTGGATCCATTTGTCGTTTGTGGAAAGAACACCCATGCAATGACTCTAGTGGATCCATATGTGGTTTGTGGAAAAGAACACACTTGCAATGACATTGGTTTATCCATATGTGGTTTGTGAAAAGAACACACATGAAATGACTCTAGTGGATCCATATGTGGTTTATGGAAAGAACACACATGCAATGACATTGGTGGATCCATACGTGGTTCTTGGAAATAACACACATGCAATGACATTGGTGGATCCATATGTTGTTTGTGACAAGAACACATATGCAATGAAGTTGTTCATCCATATGTGGTTTGTGAAAAGAACACACATGTAATTACTCTGGTGGATCCATGTGTGGTTTGTGGAAAGAACACATGCAATGACTCTGGTGGATCCATGTGTGGTTTGGGAAAAGAACATACATGCAATGACATTGGTTGATCCAGATGTGGTTTGTGGAAATAACACACATGCAATGCCATTGGTTGATCCATATGTGGTTTGTGACAATAACACACATGCAATGCCATTTCTTGATCCATGTGGTTTGTGGAAAGAACACACATGCAATGACTCTAGTGGATCCATATGTGGTTTGTGAAAAGAACACACATGCAATTACTCTAGTGGATCCATATGTGGTTTGTGGTAAACAACACACATGCAATGACATTGGTTGATCCATATGTGGTTTGTGAAAAGAACACACATGCAATTACTCTGGTTGATACATATGTGGTTTGTGGAAAGAACACACATGCAATGGCATTGGTGGATCCATGTGTGGTTCATGACAAGAATATACATGCAATGACATTGGTTGATCAATATGTGGTTTGTGACAACAACACACATGCAATGCCATTGGTTGATCCGTGTGGTTTGTTGAAAAGAACACACATGCAATGACTCTGGTGGATCCATGTGGGGTTTGTGGAAATAACACGCATGTAATGACTCTGGTGGATCCATGTGTGGTTTGTGGAAAGAACTCACATGCAATGACTCTAGTGGATCCATATGTGGTTTGTGGAAAAGAACACACATGCAATTACTTTAGTCGGTACATATGTGGTTTGTGGAAAGAACACACATGCAATGACATTGGTGGATCCATGCGTGGTTCATGACAGGAAACACATGCAATGACATTGGTTGATCCGTATGTGGTTTGTGACAATAACACACATGCAATGCCATTGGTTGATCCATGTGGTTTGTGAAAAGAACACACATTCAATGACATGGGTTGATCCATGTGGTTTGTGGAAACAACACACATGCAATGACTCTGGTGGGTCCATGTGTGGTTTGTGAAAAGAACACATATGCAATGACTCTAGTGGATCCATATGTGGTTCATGAAAAGAACACACATGCATTGACATTGGTTGATCCATATATGGTTTGTGAAAGGAACACACATGCAATGACTCTAGTGGATCCATATGCTGTTTGTAGAAAGAACACACATGCAATGACTCTAGTGGATCCATAAGTGGTTTGTGGAAAAGAACACACATGCAATTACTCTAGTGGGTACATATCTGGTTTGTGGAAAGAACACACATGCAATGACATTGGCGGATCCATATGTGGTTTGTGAAAAGAACACACATGCAATGACATTTGTTATTCCATATGTGGTTTGTGAACAGAACACATATGCAATTACTCTAGTGGATCCATATGTGGTTAGTGGAAAAGAACACACATTCAGTGACACTGGTTGATCCATATGTGGCATGTGGAAAAGAACACACATGCAATTACTATGTTGGATCCATTTGTCGTTTGTGGAAAGAACACACATGTAATGACTCTAGTGGATCCATATGTGGTTTGTGGAAAACAACACACATGCAATGCAATTGGTTGATCCATATGTGGTTTGTGAAAAGAACACACATGCAATGACTCTAGTGGATCCATATGTGGTTTGTGGAAAGAACAAACCTGCAATGACATTGGTGGATCCATATGTGGTTCATGGAAATAACACACATGCAATGAAATTGGTGGATCCATATGTTGTTTGTGACAAGAACACACATGCAATGACATTGGTTGATCCATATGTGGTGTGTGAAAAGAACACACATGCAATGAAATTGTTCATCCATATGTGGTTTGTGAAAAGAACACAAATGTAATTACTCCGGTGGATCCATCTGTGGTTTGTGGAAAGAACACATGCAATGACTCTGGTGGATCCATGTGTGGTTTGGGAAAAGAACACACATGCAATGACTCTAGTGGATCCATATGTGGTTTGTGAAAAGAACACGCATGCAATTAGTCTAGTGGATCCATATGTGGTTTGTGAAAAGAACACGCATGCAATAACATTGGTTGATCCAGATGTGGTTTGTGGAAAGAACACACATGCAATGCCATTGGTTGATCCATATGTAGTTTGTGACAATAACACACATGCAATGCCATTGGTTGATCCATGTGGTTTGTGGAAAGAACACACATGCAATGACTCTAGTGGATCCATATGTGGTTTGTGAAAAGAACACACATGGAATGGCCTTGGTGGATACATATTTGGTTTATGGAAAGAACACACATGCAATGACATTTGTTGATCCATATGTGGTTTTTGAAAAGAACACACATGCAATTACTCTGGTGGATACATATGTGGTTTGTGGAAAAACACACATGCAATGGCATTGGTGGATCTATGTGCGGTTCATGACAAGAACATACATGCAATAACATTGGTTGATCAATATGTGGTTTGTGACAATAATACGCATGCAATGCCATTGGTTGATCCGTGTGGTTTGTGGAAAAGAACACACATGCAATGACTCTGGTGGATCCATGTGTGGTTTGTGGAAAGAACACGCATGTAATGACTCTGGTGGATCCATGTGTGGTTTGTGGAAAGAACACACATGCAATGACTCTAGTGGATCCATATGTGGTTTGTGGAAAAGAACACACATGCAATTACTCTAGTGGGTACATATGTGGTTTGTGAAAGGAACACACATGCAATGACTCTAGTGGATCCATATGTGGTTTGTGGAAAGAACACACATGCAATGACTCTAGTGGATCCATAAGTGGTTTGTGGAAAAGAACACACATGCAATTACTCTAGTGGGTACCTATGTGGTTTGTGGAAAGAACACACATGCAATGACATTGGTGGATCCATATGTGGTTTGTGAAAAGAACACACATGCAATGGCATTTGTTGATCCCTATGTGGTCTGTGAACAGAACACACATGCAATTACTCTAGTGGATCCATATATGGTTTATGGAAAAGAACACACAAGCAATGACATTGGTTGATCCATATGTGGTTTGTGAAAAGAACACACATGCAATGACATTGGTTGATCCATATGTGGTTTGTGGAAAGAACACACATGCAATGACTCTGGTGGGTCCATATGTGGTTTATGAAAAGAAAACACATGCAATGACTCTAGTGGATCCACATGTGGTTTGTGGAAAGAACACACATGCAATGACATTGGTGGATCCATATGTGGCTAATGGAAATAACACACATGCAATGATATTGGTGGATCCATATGTGGTTTGTGACAAGAACACACATGCAATGAAATTGTTCATCCATATGTGGTTTGTGAAAAGAACACACATGTAGTTACTCTGGTGGATCCATGTGTGGTTTGTGGAAAGAACACATACAATGACTCTGGTGGATCCATGTGTGGTTTGGGAAAAGAACACACATGCAATGACTCTAGTGCTGGTTTTAGCATAAGAACACACATGCAATGACTCTAGTGGGTCCATATATGGTTTCTGAAAAGAATACACATGCAATTACCCTAGTGAATCCATATGTGGCTTGTGAAAAGAACACACATGCAATGACATTGGTTGATCCATATGTGGTTTGTGGAAAGAACACGCATGCATTGCCATTGGTTGATCCATATGTGGTTTGTGAAAATAACACACATGCAATGGCATTGGTTGATCCATGTGGTTTGTGGAAAGAACACACATGCAATGACTCTAGTGGATCCATATGTGGTTTGTGAAAAGAACACACATGCAATGACCTAGGTGGATACATATTTGGTTTATGGAAAGAACACACATGCAATGACATTTGTTGATCCATATGTGGTTTGTGAAAATAACACACATGCAATTACTCTAGTGGATACATATGTGGTTTTCGAAAGAACACACATGCAATGGCATTGGTGGATCCATGTGTGGTTCATAATAAGAACATACATGCAATGACATTGGTTGTTCAATTTGTGGTTTGTGACAATAACACACATGCAATGCCATTGGTTGATCCGTGTGGTTTGTGGAAAAGAACACACATGCAATGACTCTGGTGGATCCTTGTGTGGTTTGTGGAAAGAACACGCATGCAATGACTCTGGTGGATCCATGTGTGGTTTGTGGAAAGAACACACATGCAATTACTCTAGTGGGTACATATGTGGTTTGTGGGAAGAACACACTTGCAATGACATTGGTGGATCCATGTGTGGTTCATGACAGGAAACACATGCAATGACATTGGTTGATCCATATGTGGTTTGTGACAATAACACACATGCAATGCCATTGGTTGATCCATGTGGTTTGTGAAAAGAACACACATTCAATTACATGGGTTGATCCATGTGGTTTGTGGAAAGAACACACATGCAATGTCTCTGGTGGGTCTATGTGTGGTTTGTGAAAAGAACACATATGCAATGACTCTATTGGATCCATATGTGGTTCATGAAAAGAACACACATGCAATGAAATTGGTTGATCCATTTGTGGTTTGTGAAAGGAACACACATGCAATGACTCTAGTGGATCCGTATGTGGTTTGTGGAAAGAACACACATGCAATGACTCTAGTGGATCCATAAGTGGTTTCTGGAAAAGAACACACATGTAATTACTCTAGTGGGTACCTATGTGGTTTGTGGAAAGAACACACATGCAATGACATTGGTGGATCCATATCTGGTTTGTGAAAAGAACACACATGCAATGACATTTGTTGATCCATATGTGGTTTGTGAACAGAACACACATGCAATTACTATAGTGGATCCATATGTGGTTTGTGGAAAAGAACACAGATGCAATGACATTGGTTGATCCATATGTGGTTTGTGAAAAGAACACACATGCAATGACATTGCTTGATCCATATGTGGTTTGTGGAAAGAACACACATGCAATGACTCTGGTGGGTCCATATGTGGTTTGTGAAAAGAACACACATGCAATGACTCTAGTGGATCCATATGTGGTTTGTGGAAAGAACACACATGCAATGACATTGGTGGATCCATATATGGTTCATGGAAATAACACACATGCAATGACATTGGTGGATCCATATGTGGTTTATGGAAAGAACACACATGCAATGACATTGGTGTATCCATACGTGGTTCATGGAAAGATCACACATGTAATTACTCTAGTGGATCGATGTGTGGTTTGTGGAAAGAACACATGCAATGACTCTGGTGGATCCATGTGTGGTTTGGGAAAAGAACACACATGCAATGACTCTAGTGCTGGTTTTAGTATAAGAACACACATGCAATGACTCTCGTGGGTCCATATGTGGTTTGTGAAAAGAACACACATGCAATTACTCTAGTGGATCCATATGTGGTTTGTGAAAAGAACACGCATGCAATTAGTCTAGTGGATCCATATGTGGTTTGTGAAAAGAACACGCATGCAATGACATTGGTTGATACATATGTGGTTTGTGGAAAGAACACACATGCAATGCCATTGGTTGATCCATATGTGGTTTGTGACAATAACACACATGCAATGCCATTGTTTGATCCATGTGGTTTATGGAAAGAACACACATGCAATGACTCTAGTGGATCCATATATAGTTTGTGAAAAGAACACACATGGAATGACCTTGGTGGATACATATTTGGTTTATGGAAAGAACACACATGCAATGACATTTGTTGATCCATATGTGGTTTTTGAAAAGAACACACATGCAATTACTCTGGTGGATACATATGTGGTTTGTGGAAAAACACACATGCAATGGCATTGGTGGATCTATGTGTGGTTCATGACCAGAACATACATGCAATAACATTGGTTGATCAATATGTGGTTTGTGACAATAATACGCATGCAATGCCATTGGTTGATCTGTGTGGTTTGTGGAAAAGAACACACATGCAATGACTCTGGTGGATCCATGTGTGGTTTGTGGAAAGAACACGCATGTAATGACTCTGGTGGATCCATGTGTGGTTTGTGGAAATAACACACATGCAATGACTCTAGTGGATCCATATGTGGTTTGTGGAAAAGAACACACATGCAATGACTCTAGTGGGTACATAAGTGGTTTGTGGAAAGAACACACATGCAACGACATTGGTGGATCCATGTGTGGTTCATGACAGGAAACACATGCAATGACATTGGTTGATCCATATGTGGTTTGTGAAAATAACACACATGCAATGCCATTGGTTGATCCATGTGGTTTGTGAAAAGAACACACATTCAATTACATGGGTTTATCCATGTGGTTTGTGGAAAGAATACACATGCAATGACTCAAGTGGGTCTATGTGTGGTTTGTGAAAAGAACACATATGCAATGACTCTAGTGGATCCATATGTGGTTCATGAAAAGAACACACATGCAATGACATTGGTTGATCCATTTGTGGTTTGTGAAAGGAACACACATGCAATGACTAGTGGATCCATATGTGTTTTGTGGAAAGAACACACATGCAATGACTCTAGTGGATCCATAAGTGGTTTGTGGAAAAGAACACACATGCAATTACTATAGTGGGTACCTATGTGGTTTGTGGAAAGAACACACATGCAATGACATTGGTGGATCCATATGTGGTTTGTGAAAAGAACACACATGCAATGACATTTGTTGATCCATATGTGGTTTGTGAACAGAACACACATGCAATTACTCTAGTGGATCCATATGTGGTTTGCGAAATGAACACACATGCAATGACTCTAGTGGATCCAAATGTGGTTCATGAAAAGAACACACATGTAATTACATTGGTTGATCCATATGTGGTTTGTGAAAGGAACAAACATGCAATTACTCTAGTGGATCCATATGTGGGTTGTGGAAAGAACACACATGCAATTAATCTAGTGGATCCATAAGTGGTTTGTGGAAAAGAACACACATGCAATTAATCTAGTGGGTACATATGTTGTTTCTGGAAAGAACACGCATGCAATGACATTGGTGGATCCATATGTGGTTTGTGAAAAGAACACACCTGCAATGGCATTTGTTGATCCATATGTGGTTTGTGAAAAGAACACATGCAATTACTCTAGTGGATCCATATGTGGTTTGTGGAAAATACCACACATGCAATGATATTGGTTGATCCATATGTGGTTTGTGGAAAACAACACACATGCAATAACTCTGGTGGATCCATGTGTGGTTTGTTGAAAGAAGACAGATGCTATGACTCTAGTGGATCCATATGTGGTTTGTGGAAAAGAACACACATGCAATGACATTGGTTGATCCATATGTGGTTTGCGAAAAGAACACACATGCAATGACATTGGTTGATCCATATGTGGTTTGTGGAAAGAACACACATGCAATGACTCTCGTGGGTCCGTATGTGGTTTGTGAATAGAACACACATGCAAGGACTCTAGTGGATCCATATGTGGTTTGTGGAAAGAACACACATGAAATGACATTGGTGGATCCATAGGTGGTTCATGGAAATAACACACATGCAATGACATTGGTCGATCCATATGTGGTTTGTGAAAAGAACACATATGCAATGAAATTGTTCATCCATATGTGGTTTGTGAAAAGAACACAAATGTAATTACTCTGGTGGATCCATGTGTGGTTTGTGGAAAGAACACATGCAATGACTCTGGTGGATCCATGTAAGGTTTGGTAAAAGAACACACATGCAATGACTCTAGTGCTGGTTTTAGTATAAGAACACACATGCAATAACTCTAGTGGGTCCATATGTGGTTTGTGAAAAGAACATACATGCAATGAATCTAGTGGAACCATATGTGGTTTGTGAAAAGAACACACATGCAATGACATTGGTTGATCTATATGTGGTTTGTGGAAAGAACACACATGCAATGACATTGATTGATCCATATGTGGTTTGTGACAATAACACACATGCAATGCCATTGGTTGATCCATGTGGTTTTTGGTAAGAACACACATGCAATGACTCTAGTGGATCCATATGTGGTTTGTGAAAATAACACACATGCAATGACCTTGGTGGATCCATATTTGGTTTATGGAAAGAACACACATGAAATGACATTTGTTGATCCATATGTGTTTTGTGAAAAGAACACACATGCAATTACTCTAGTGTATTCATATTTGGTTTCTTGAAATAACGCACATGCAATGCCATTGGGTGATCCATGTGTGGTTCATGACAAGAACATACATGCAATGACATTAGTTGATCAATATGTGGTATGTGATAATAACACACATGCAATGCCTCTGGTGTATCCATGTGTGGTTTATGGAAAGAACACGCATGCAATGACTCTGGTGGATCCATGTGTGGTTTGTGGAAAGAACACACATGCAATGACTCTAGTGGATCCAAATGTGGTTTGTGGAAAGAACACACATGCAATTACTCTAGTGGGTACATATGTGGTTTGTGGAAAGAACACACATGCAATGACATTGGTGGATCCATGCGTGGTTCACGACAGGAAACACATGCAATGACATTGGTTGATCCATATGTGGTTTGTGACAATAACACACATGCAATGCCATTGGTTCATCCATGTGGTTTGTGAAAATAACACACATTCAATGACATGGGTTGATCCATGTGGTTTGTGGAAAGAACACACATGCAATGACTCTATGGGTCGATGTGTGGTTTGTGAAAAGAACACATATGCAATGACTCTAGTGGATCCATATGTGGTTCATGAAAAGAACACACATGCATTGACATTGGTTGATCCATATATGGTTTGTGAAAGGAACACACATGCAATGACTCTAGTGGATCCATATGTGGTTTGTAGAAAGAACACACATGCAATGACTCTAGTGGATCAACAAGTGGTTTGTGGAAAATAACACACATGCAATTACTCTAGTGGGTACATATCTGGTTTGTGGAAAGAACACACATGCAATGACATTGGTGGATCCATATGGGGTTTGTGAAAAGAACACACATGCAATGACATTTGTTGATCCATATGTGGTTTGTGAACAGAACACACATGCAATTACTCTAGTGGATCCATATGTGGTTTGTGGGAAAGAACACACATTAAATGACATTTGTTGATCCATATGTGGCTTGTGGAATAGAACACACATCCCAAGACTATGGTGGATCCATTTGTGGTTTGTGGAAAGAACACACATGCAATGACTCTAGTGGATCCATATGTGGTTTGTGGAAAAGAACACACATGCAATGACATTGGTTGATCCATATGTGGTTTGTGAAAAGAACACAATGCAATGACATTGGTTTATCCATATGTGGTTTGTGAAAAGAACACACATGCAATGACTCTAGTGGATCCATATGTGGTTTGTGGAAAGAACACACATGCAATGACATTGGTGGATCCATACGTGGTTCATGGAAATAACACACATGCAATGACATTGGTGGATCCATATGTTGTTTGTGACAAGAACACACATGCAATGAAATTGTTCATCCATATGTGGTTTGTGAAAAGAACACACATGTAATTACTCTGGTGGATCCATGTGTGGTTTGTGGAAAGAACACCTGCAATGAATCTGGTGGATCCATGTGTGGTTTGGGAAAAGAACACACATGCAATGACTCTAGTGCTGGTTTTAGTATAAGAACACACATGCAATGACTCTAGTGGGTCCATATGTGGTTTGTGAAAAGAACACACATGCAATGACTCTAGTGGATCCATATGTGGTTTGTGAAAAGAACACACATGCAATGACATTGGTTGATCCATATGTGGTTTGTGGAAAGAACACACATGCAATGCCATTGGTTGATCCATATGTGGTTTGTGACAATAACACACATGCAATGCCATTGGTTGATCTATGTGGTTTGTGGAATGAACACACATGCAATGACTCTAGTGGATACATATGTGGTTTGTGAAAAGAACACACATGCAATTACTCTAGTGGATCCATATGTGGTTTGTGGTAAACAACACACATGCAATGACATTGGTTGATCCATATGTGGTTTGTGAAAAGAACACACATGCAATTACTCTGGTGGATACATATGTGGTTTGTGGAAAGAACACACATGCAATGGCATTGGTGGATCCATGTGTGGTTCATGACAAGAACATACATGCAATAACATTGGTTGATCAATATGTGGTTTGTGACAATAACACACATGCAATGCCATTGGTTGATCCATGTGGTTTGTGAAAAGAACACACATTCAATGACTCTGGTGGATCCATGTGTGGTTTGTGGAAAGAACACACATGTAATGACATTGGTGGATCCATGCGTGGTTCAAGACAGGAAATACATGCAATGACATTGGTTGATCCATATGTGGTTTGTGAAAATAACACACGTGCAATGCCATTGGTTGATCCATGTGGTTTGTGAAAAGAACACACATTCAATGACATGGGCTGATCCATGTGGTTTGTGGAAACAACACACATGAAATGACTCTGGTGGGTCCATGTGTGGTTTGTGAAAAGAACACATATGCAATGACTCTAGTGGATCCATATGTGGTTCATGAAAAGAACATACATACATTGAAATTGGTTGATCTATATATGGTTTGTGAAAGGAACACACATGCAATGACTCTAGTGGATCCATATGTGGTTTGTAGAAAGAACACACATGCAATGACTCTAGTGGATCCATAAGTGGTTTGTGGAAAAGAACACACATGCAATTACTCTAGTGGGTACATATCTGGTTTGTGGAAAGAACACACATGCAATGACATTGGTGGATCCATATGTGGTTTGTGAAAAGAACACACATGCAATGACATTTGTTGATCCATATGTGGTTTGTGAACAGAACACACATGCAATTACTCTAGTGGATCCATATGTGGTTTGTGGAGAAGAACACACATTCAATGACATTGGTTGATCCATATGTGGCTTGTGGAAAAGAACACACATGAAATTACTATGGTGGATCCATTTGTGGTTTGTGGAAAGAACACACATGTAATGACTCTAGTGGATCCATATGTGGTTTGTGGAAAAGAAGACACATGCAATGACATTGGTTGATCCATATGTGGTTTGTGAAAAGAACACACATCCAATTACTCTAGTGGATCCATATGTGGTTTGTGGAAAGAACACACATGCAATGACATTGGTGGATCCATATGGTTTTTGTGACAAGAACACACATGCAATGACATTGGTATATCCATATGTCGTTTGTGAAAATAACAAACATGCAATTACTCTGGTGGATACATATGTGGTTTGTGGAAAGAACACACATGCAATGGCATTGGTGGATCCATGTGTGGTTCATGACAAGAACATACATGCAATGACATTGGTTTATCAATATGTGGTTTGTGACAATAACACACATGCAATGCCATTGGTTGATCTGTGTGGTTTGTTGAAAAGAACACACATGCAATGACTCTGGTGGATCCATGTGTGGTTTGTGGAAAGAACACGCATGCAATGACTCTGGTGGATCCATGTGTGGTTTGTGGAAATAACACCCATGCAATGACTCTAGTGGATCCATATGTGGTTTGTGGAAAAGAACACACATGCAATTACTCTAGTGGGTACATATGTGGTTTGTGGAAAGAACACACATGCAATGACATTGGTGGATCCATGCGTGGTTCAAGACAGGAAACACATGCAATGACATTGGTTGATCCATACGTGGTTTGTGAAAATAACACACATGCAATGCCATTGGTTAATCCATGTGGTTTGTGAAAAGAACACACATTCAATGACATGGGCTGATCCATGTGGTTTGTGGAAACAACACACATGCAATGACTCTGGTGGGTCCATGTGTGCTTTGTGAAAAGAACACATATGCAATGACTCTAGTGGATCCATATGTGGTTCCTGAAAAGAACATACATGCATTGAAATTGGTTGATCCATATATGGTTTGTGAAAGGAACACACATGCAATGGCTCTAGTGGATCCATATGTGGTTTGTAGAAAGAACACACATGCAATGACTCTAGTGGATCCATAAGTGGTTTGTGGAAAAGAACACACATGCAATTACTCTAGTGGGTACATATCTGGTTTGTGGAAAGAACACACATGCAATGACATTGGTGGATCCATATGTGGTTTGTGAAAAGAACACACATGCAATGACATTTATTGATCCATATGTGGTTTGTGAACAGAACACACATGCAATTACTCTAGTGGATCCATATGTGGTTTGTGGAGAAGAACACACATTCAATGACATTGGTTGATCCATATGTGGCTTGTGGAAAAGAACACAAATGAAATTACTATGGTGGATCCATTTGTAGTTTGTGGAAAGAACACACATGTAATGACTCTAGTGGATCCATATGTGGTTTGTGGAAAAGAAGACACATGCAATGACATTGGTTGATCCATATGTGGTTTGTGAAATGAACACACATCCAATGACTCTAGTGGATCCATATGTGGTTTGTGGAAAGAACACACATGCAATGACATTGGTGGATCCATATGTTGTTTGTGACAAGAACACACATGCAATGACATTGGTATATCCATATGTGGTTTGTGAAAATAACACACATGCAATTACTCTGGTGGATACATATGTGGTTTGTGGAAAGAACACACATGCAATGGCATTGGTTGATCCATGTGTGGTTCATGACAAGAACATACATGCAATGACATTGGTTTATCAATATGTGGTGTGTGACAATAACACACATGCAATGCCATTGTTTGATCTGTGTGGTTTGTTGAAAAGAACACACATGCAATGACTCTGGTGGATCCATGTGTGGTTTGTGGAAAGAACACGCATGTAATGACTCTGGTGGATCCATGTGTGGTTTGTATAAAGAACACACATGCAATGACTCTAGTGGATCCATATGTGGTTTGTGGAAATTAAAAAACATGCAATTACTCTAGTGGGTACATATGTGGTTTGTGGAAATAACACACATGCAATGACATTGGTGGATCCATGTGTGGTTCATGGAAGGAAACACATGCAATGACATTGTATGATCCATATGTGGTTTGTGACAATAACACACATGCAATGCCATTGGTTGATCCATGTGGTTTGTGAAAAGAACACACATTCAATTACATGGGTGATCCATGTGGTTTGTGGAAAGAACACACATGCAATGACTCTGGTGGGTCTATGTGTGGTTTGTGAAAAGAACACATATGCAATGACTCTACTAGATCCATATGTGGTTCATGAAAAGAACACACATGCAATGACGTTGGTTGATCCATATGTGGTTTGTGAAAGGAACACACATGCAATGACTATAGTGGATCCATATGTGGTTTGTGGAAAGAACACACATGAAATGACTCTAGTGGATCCATAAGTGGTTTGTGGAAAAGAACACACATGCAATTACTTTAGTGGGTACCTATGTGGTTTTTGGAAAGAACACACATGCAATGACATTGGTGGATCCATATGTGGTTTGTGAAAAGAACACACATGGAATGACATTGGTTGATCCATATGTGGTTTGTGGAAAGAACACATATGCAATGACTCTGGTGGGTCCATATGTGGTTTATGAAAATAACACACATGCAATGACTCTAGTGGATCCACATGTGGTTTGTGGAAAGAACACACATGCAATGACATTGGTGGATCCATATGTGGTTAATGGAAATAACACACATGCAATGACATTGGTGGATCCATATGTGGTTTGTGACAAGAGCACACATGCAATGAAATTGTTTATCCATATGTGGTTTGTGAAAAGAACACACATGTAATTACTCTGGTGGATCCATGTGTGGTTTGTGGAAAGAACACATACAATGACCTTGGTGGATCCATGTGTGGTTTGGGAAAAGAACACACATGCAATGACTCTAGTGCTGGTTTGAGCATAAGAACACACATGCAATGACTCTAGTGGGTCCATATGTGGTTTGTGAAAAGAACACACATGCAATTACCCTAGTGGATCCATATGTGGTTTGTGAAAAGAACACACATGCAATGACATTGGTTGATCCATATGTGGTTTGTGGAAAGAACACACGTGCAATGCCATTGGTTGATCCATATATGGTTTGTGACAATAACACACATGCAATGCCATTGGTTGATCCATGTGGTTTGTGGAAAGAACACACATGCAATGACTCTAGTGGATCCATATGTGGTTTGTGAGAAGAACACACATGCAATGACCTTGGTGGATACATATTTGGTTTATGGAAAGAACACACATGCAATGACATTTGTTGATCCATATGTGGTTTGTGAAAATAACACACATGCAATTACTCTAGTGGATACATATGTGGTTTGTGGAAAAAAAACACATGCAACGGCATTGGTGGATCCATGTGTGGTTCATGACAAGAACATACATGCAATGACATTGGTTAATCAATATGTGGTTTGTGACAATAACACACATGCAATGCCATTGGTTGATCCGTGTGGTTTGTGGAAAAGAACACACATGCAATGACTCTGGTGGATCCTTATGTGGTTTGTGGAAAGAACACGAATGCAATGACTCTGGTGGATCCATGTGTGGTTTGTGGAAAGAACACACATGCAATGCCTCTAGTGGATCCATATGTGGTTTGTGGAAAAGAACACACATGCAATTACTCTAGTGGGTACATATGTGGTTTGTGGAAAGAACACACATGCAATGACATTGGTGGATCCATGTGTGGTTCATGACAGGAAACACATGCAATGACATTGGTGGATCCATATGTGGTTTGTGACAATAACACACATGCAATGCCATTGGTTGATCCATGTGGTTGGTGAAAAGAACACACATTCAATTACATGGGTTGATCCATGTGGTTTGTGGAAAGAACACAGATGCAATGTCTCTGGTGGGTCTATGTGTGGTTTGTGAAAAGAACACATATGCAATGACTCTAGTGGATCCATATGTGGTTCATGAAAACAACACACATGCAATGACATTGGTTGATCCATATGTGGTTTGTGGAAAGAACGCACATGCAATGACTAGTGGATCCATAAGTGGTTTGTGGAAAAGAACACACATGCAATTACTCTAGTGGGTACCTATGTGGTTTATGGAAAGAACACACATGTAATGACATTGGTGGATCCATATATGGTTTGTGAAAAGAACACACATGGAATGACATTTGTTGATCCATATGTGGTTTGTGAATAGAACACACATGCAATTACTCTAGTGGATCCATATGTGGTATGTGGAAAAGAACACACATGCAATGACATTGGTTGATCCATATGTGGTTTGTGAAAAGAACACACATGCAATGACATTGCTTGATCCATATGTGGTTTGTGGAAAGAACACACATGCGATGACTCTGGTGGGTCCATATGTGGTTTGTCCAAAGAACACACATGCAATGACTCTAGTGGATCCATATGTGGTTTGTGGAAAGAACACACATGCAATGACATTGGTGGATCCATATGTGGTTCATGGAAATAACACACATGCAATGACATTGGTGGATCCATATGTGGTTTGTGACAAGAACACACATGCAATGAAATTGTTCATCCATATGTGGTTTGTGAAAAGAACACACATGTAATTACTCTGGTGGATCCATGTGTGGTTTGTGGAAAGAACACATGCAATGACTCTGGTGGATCCATGTGTGGTTTGGAAAAAGAACACACATGCAATGATTCTAGTGCTGGTTTTAGTATAAGAACACACATGCAATGACTCTCGTTGGTCCATATGTGGTTTGTGAAAAGAACACACATGCAATGACTCTAGTGGGTCCATATGTGGTTTGTCAAAATAACACGCATGCAATTACTCTAGTGGATCCATATGTGGTTTGTGAAAAGAACACGCATGCAATGACATTGGTTGATCCATATGTGGTTTGTGGAAAGAACACACATGCAATGCCATTGGTTGATCCATATGTGGTTTGTGACAATAACACACATGCAATGCCATTGGTTGATCCATGTGGTTTGTGGAAAGAACACACATGCAATGACTCTAGTGGATCCATATGTGGTTTGTGAAAAGAACACACATGGAATTACCTTGGTGGATACATATTTGGTTTATGGAAAGAACACACATGCAATGACATTTGTTGATCCATATGTGGTTTTTGAAAAGAACACACATGCAATTACTCTGGTGGATACATATGTGGTTTGTGGAAAAACACACATGCAATGGCATTGGTGGATCTATGTGTGGTTCATGACAAGAACATACATGCAATAACATTGGTTGATCAATATGTGGTTTCTGACAATAATACGCATGCAATGCCATTGGTTGATCCGTGTGGTTTGTGGAAAAGAACACACATGCAATGACTCTGGTGGATCCATGTGTGGTTTGTGGAAAGACCACGCATGTAATGACTCTGGTGGATCCATGTGTGGTTTGTGGAAAGAACACACATGCAATGACTCTGGTGGATCCATGTGTGGTTTGTGGAAAGAACACACATGCAATGACTCTAGTGGATCCATATGTGGTTTGTGGAAAAGAACACACATGCAATTACTCTAGTGGGTACATATGTGGTTTTTGGAAAGAACACACATGACCTTGGTGGATCCATGTGTGGTTCAAGACAGGAAACACATGCAATGACATTGGTTGATCCATATGTGGTTTGTGACAATAACACACATTCAATTACATGGGTTGATCCATGTGGTTTGTGGAAAGTACACACATGCAATGACTCTGGTGGGTCTAATTGTGGTTTGTGAAAAGAACACATATGCAATGACTCTAGTGGATCCATATGTGGTTCATGGAAAGAACACACATGCAATGACATTGGTTGATCCATATGTGGTTTGTGAAAATAACACACATGCAATTACTCTAGTGGATACATATGTGCTTTGTGGAAAGAACACACATGCAATGGCATTGGTGGATCCATGTGTGGTTCATGACAAGAACATACATGCAATGACATTGGTTGATCAATATGTGGTTTGTGACAATAACACACATGCAATGCCATTGGTTGATCCGTGTGGTTTGTGGAAAAGAACACACATGCAATGACTCTGGTGGATCCTTATGTGGTTTGTGGAAAGAACACGCATGCAATGACTCTGGTGGATCCATGTGTGGTTTGTGGAAAGAACACACATGCAATGCCTCTAGTGGATCCATATGTGGTTTGTGGAAAAGAACACACATGCAATTACTCTAGTGGGTACATATGTGGTTTGTGGAAAGAACACACATGCAATGACATTGGTGGATCCATGTGTGGTTCATGACAGGAAACACATGCAATGACATTGGTGGATCCATATGTGGTTTGTGACAATAACACACATGCAATGCCATTGGTTGATCCATGTGGTTGGTGAAAAGAACACACATTCAATTACATGGGTTGATCCATGTGGTTTGTGGAAAGAACACAGATGCAATGTCTCTGGTGGGTCTATGTGTGGTTTGTGAAAAGAACACATATGCAATGACTCTAGTGGATCCATATGTGGTTCATGAAAACAACACACATGCAATGACATTGGTTGATCCATATGTGGTTTGTGGAAAGAACGCACATGCAATGACTAGTGGATCCATAAGTGGTTTGTGGAAAAGAACACACATGCAATTACTCTAGTGGGTACCTATGTGGTTTATGGAAAGAACACACATGTAATGACATTGGTGGATCCATATCTGGTTTGTGAAAAGAACACACATGGAATGACATTTGTTGATCCATATGTGGTTTGTGAATAGAACACACATGCAATTACTCTAGTGGATCCATATGTGGTATGTGGAAAAGAACACACATGCAATGACATTGGTTGATCCATATGTGGTTTGTGAAAAGAACACACATGCAATGACATTGCTTGATCCATATGTGGTTTGTGGAAAGAACACACATGCGATCACTCTGGTGGGTCCATATATGGTTTGTCAAAAGAACACACATTCAATGACTCTAGTGGATCCATATGTGGTTTGTGGAAAGAACACACATGCAATGACATTGGTGGATCCATATGTGCTTCATGGAAATAACACACATGCAATGACATTGGTGGATCCATATGTGGTTTGTGACAAGAACACACATGCAATGAAATTGTACATCCATATGTGGTTTGTGAAAAGAACACACATGTAATTACTCTGGTGGATCCATGTGTGGTTTGTGGAAAGAACACATGCAATGACTCGGGTGGATCCATGTGTGGTTTGGAAAAAGAACACACATGCAATGACTCTATTGCTGGTTTAGGTATAAGAACACACATGCAATGACTCTCGTGGGTCCATATGTGGTTTGTGAAAAGAACACACATGCAATTACTCTAGTGGATCCATATGTGGTTTGTGAAAAGAACACGCATGCAATTACTCTAGTGGATCCATATGTGGTTTGTGAAAAGAACACGCATGCAATGACATTGGTTGATCCATATGTGGTTTGTGGAAAGAACACACATGCAATGCCATTGGTTGATCCATATGTGGTTTGTGACAATAACACACATGCAATGCCATTGGTTGATCCATGTGGTTTGTGGAAAGAACACACATGCAATGACTCTAGTGGATCCATATGTGGTTTGTGAAAAGAACACACATGGAATGACCTTGGTGGATACATATTTGGTTTATGGAAAGAACACACATGCAATGACATTTGTTGATCCATATGTGGTTTTTGAAAAGAACACACATGCAATTACTCTGGTGGATACATATGTGGTTTGTGGAAAAACACACATGCAATGGCATTGGTGGATCTATGTGTGGTTCATGACAAGAACATACATGCAATAACATTGGTTCATCAATATGTGGTTTGTGACAATAATACGCATGCAATGCCATTGGTTGATCCGTGTGGTTTGTGGAAAAGAACACACATGCAATGACTCGGGTGGATCCATGTGTGGTTTGTGGAAAGACCACGCATGTAATGACTCTGGTGGATCCATGTGTGGTTTGTGGAAAGAACACGCATGCAATGACTCTGGTGGATCCATGTGTGGTTTGTGGAAAGAACACACATGCAATGACTCTAGTGGATCCATATGTGGTTTGTGGAAAAGAACACACATGCAATTACTCTAGTGGGTACATATGTGGTTTTTGGAAAGAACACACATGACATTGGTGGATCCATGTGTGGTTCAAGACAGGAAACACATGCAATGACATTGGTTGATCAATATGTGGTTTGTGAAAAGAACACACATTCAATTACATGGGTTGATCCATGTGGTTTGTGGAAAGTACACACATGCAATGACTCTGGTGGGTCTATTTGTGGTTTGTGAAAAGAACACATATGCAATGACTCTAGTGGATCCATATGTGGTTCATGAAAAGAACACACCTGCAATGACATTGGTTGATCCATATGTGGTTTGTGAAAATAACACACATGCAATTACTCTAGTGGATACATATGTGCTTTGTGGAAAGAACACAAACCACATGCAATGGCATTGGTGGATCCATGTGTGGTTCATGACAAGAACATACATGAAATGACATTGGTTGATCAATATGTGGTTTGTGACAATAACACACATGCAATGCCATTGGTTGATCCGTGTGGTTTGTGGAAAAGAACACACATCCAATGACTCTGGTGGATACTTGTGTGGTTCGTGGAAAGAACACGCATGCAATGACTCTGGTGGATCCATGTGTGGTTTGTGGAAAGAACACACATGCAATGCCTCTAGTGGAAACATATGTGGTTTGTGGAAAAGAACACACATGCAATTACTCTAGTGGGTACATATGTGGTTTGTGGAAAGAACACACATGCAATGACATTGGTGGATCCATGTGTGGTTCATGACAGGAAACACATGCAATGACATTGGTGGATCCATATGTGGTTTGTGACAATAACACACATGCAATGCCATTGGTTGATCCATGTGGTTGGTGAAAATAACACACATTCAACTACATGGGTTGATCCATGTGGTTTGTGGAAAGAACACACATGCAATGTCTCTGGTGGGTCTATGTGTGGCTTGTGAAAATAGCACATATGCAATGACTCTAGTGGATCCATATATGGTTCATGAAAACAACACACATGCAATGACATTGGTTGATCCATATGTGGTTTGTGGAAAGAACACACATGCGATGACTCTGGTGGGTCCATATGTGGTTTGTGAAAAGAACACACATGCAATGACTCTAGTGGATCCATATGTGGTTTGTGGAAAGAACACACATGCAATGACATTGGTGGATCCATATGTGGTTCATGGAAATAACACACATGCAATGACATTGGTGGATCCATATGTGGTTTGTGACAAGAACACACATGCAATGAAATTGTTCATCCATATGTGGTTTGTGAAAAGAACACACATGTAATTACTCTGGTGGATCCTTGTGTGGTTTGTGGAAAGAACACATGCAATGACTCTGGTGGATCCATGTGTGGTTTGGGAAAAGAACACACATGCAATGACTCTAGTGCTGGTTTTATTATAAGAACACACATGCAATGACTCTCGTGGGTCCATATGTGGTTTGTGAAAAGAACACACATGAAATTACTCTAGTGGATCCATATGTGGTTTGTGAAAAGAACACGCATGCAATTACTCTAGTGGATCCATATGTGGTTTGTGAAAAGAACACGCATGCAATGACATTGGTTGATCCATATGTGGTTTGTGGAAAGAACACACATGCAATGCCATTGGTTGATCCATATGTGGTTTGTGACAATAACACACATGCAATGCTATTGGTTGATCCATGTGGTTTGTGGAAAGAACACACATGCAATGACTCTAGTGGATCCATATGTGGTTTGTGAAAAGAACACACATGGAATGACCTTGGTGGATACATATTTGGTTTATGGAAATAACACACATGCAATGACATTTGTTGATCCATATGTGGTTTTTGAAAAGAGAACACATGCAATTACTCTGGTGGATACATATGTGGTTTATGGAAAGAACACACATGCAATGGCATTGGTGGATCTATGTGTGGTTCATGACAAGAACATACATGCAATGACATTGGTTGATCAATATGTGTTTTGTGAAAATAACACGCATGCAATGCCATTGGTTGATCCGTGTGGTTTGTGGAAAAGAACACACATGCAATGACTCTGGTGGATCCATGTGTGGTTTGTGGAAAGAACAGGCATGCAATGACTCTGGTGGATCCATGTGTGGTTTGTGGAAAGAACACGCATGCAATGACTCTGGTGGATCCATGTGTGGTTTGTGGAAAGAACACACATGCAATGACTCTAGTGGATCCATATGTGGTTTGTGGAAAAGAACACACATGCAATTACTCTAGTGGGTACATATGTGGTTTGTGGACAGAACACACATGACATTGGTGGATCCATGTGTGGTTCAAGACAGGAAACACATGCAATGACATTGGTTGATCCATATGTGGTTTGTGAAAATAACACACATGCAAAGCCATTGGTTGATACATGTGGTTTGTGAAAAGAACACACATTCAATTACATGGGTTGATCCATGTGGTTTGTGGAAAGAACACACATGCAATGACTCTGGTGGGTCTATGTGTGGTTTGTGAAAAGAACACATATGCAATGACTCTAGTGGATCCATATGTGGTTCATGAAAAGAACAAACC
Organism: Avena insularis; assembly: GCA_023614405.1. Classification (NCBI taxonomy): domain Eukaryota; kingdom Viridiplantae; phylum Streptophyta; class Magnoliopsida; order Poales; family Poaceae; genus Avena; species Avena insularis. Next base: position 285,512,433 of record CM042690.1, read on the forward strand.
TGCAATGACATTGGTTGATCCATATGTGGTTTGTGAAAATAAGACACATGCAATTACTCTAGTGGATACATATGTGGTTTGTGGAAAGAACACACATGCAATGGCATTGGTGGATCCATGTGTGATTCATGACAAGAACATACATGCAATGACATTGGTTGATCAATATGTGGTTTGTGACAATAACACACATGCAATGCCATTGGTTGATCCGTGTGGTTTGTGGAAAAGAACACACATGCAATGACTCTGGTGGATCCTTGTGTGGTTTGAGGAAAGAACACGCATGCAATGACTCTGGTGGATTCATGTATGGTTTGTGGAAAGAACACACATGCAATGCCTCTAGTGGATCCATATGTGGTTTGTGGAAAAGAACACACATGTAATTACTCTAGTGGTTACATATGTGGTTTGTGGAAAGAACACACATGCAATGACATTGGTGGATCCATGTGTGGTTCATGACAGGAAACACATGCAATGACATTGGTTGATCCATATGTGGTTTGTGACAATAACACACATGCAATGCCATTGGTTGATCCATGTGGTTGGTGAAAAGAACACACATTCAATTACATGGGTTGATACATGTGGTTTGTGGAAAGAACACACATGCAATGTCTCTGGTGGGTCTATGTGTGGTTTGTGAAAAGAACACATATGCAATGACTCTAGTGGATCCATATGTGGTTCATGAAAAGAACACACATGCAATGACATTGGTTGATCCATATGTGGTTTGTGGAAAGAACACACATGCAATGACTAGTGGATCCATAAGTGGTTTGTGGAAAAGAACACACATGCAATTACTCTAGTGGGTACCTATGTGGTTTGTGGAAAGAACACACATGCAATGACATTGGTGGATCCATATCTGGTTTGTGAAAAGAACACACATGCAATGTCATTTGTTGATCCATATGGGTTTGTGAACAGAACACACATGCAATTACTCTAGTGCATCCATATGTGGTTTGTGGAAAAGAACACACATGCAATGACATTGGTTGATCCATATGTGGTTTGTGAAAAGAACACACATGCAATGACATTGCTTGATCCATATGTAGTTTGTGGAAAGAACACACATGCGATGACTCTGGTGGGTCCATATGTGGTTTGTGAAAAGAACACACATGAAATGACTCTACTAGATCCATATGTGGTTTGTGGAAAGAACGCACATGCAATGACTCTAGTGGATCCATATGTGGTTTGTGAAAAGAACACACATGGAATGACCTTGGTGGATACATATTTGGTTTATGGAAAGAACACACATGTAATGACATTTGTTGATCCATATGTGGTTTTTGAAAAGAACACACATGCAATTACTCTGGTGGATACATATGTGGTTTATGGAAAGAACACACATGCAATGGCATTGGTGGATCTATGTGTGGTTCATGACAAGAACATACATGCAATGACATTGGTTGATAAATATGTGTTTTGTGAAAATAACACGCATGCAATGCCATTGGTTGATCCGTGTGGTTTGTGGAAAAGAACACACATGCAATGACTCTGGTGGATCCATGTTTGGTTTGTGGAAAGAACGGGCATGCAATGACTCTGGTGGATCCATGTGTGGTTTGTGGAAAGAACACGCATGCAATGACTCTGGTGGATCCATGTGTGGTTTGTGGAAAGAACACACATGCAATGACTCTAGTGGATCCATATGTGGTTTGTGGAAAAGAACACACATGCAATTACTCTAGTGGGTACATATGTGGTTTGTGGAAAGAACACACATGACATTGGTGGATCCATGTGTGGTTCAAGACAGGAAACACATGCAATGACATTGGTTGATCCATATGTAGTTTGTGAAAATAACACACATGCAATGCCATTGGTTGATACATGTGGTTTGTGAAAAGAACACACATTCAATTACATGGGTTGATCCATGTGGTTTGTGGAAAGAACACACATGCAATGACTCTGGTGGGTCTATGTGTGGTTTGTGAAAAGAACACATATGCAATGACTCTAGTGGATCCATATGTGGTTCATGAAAAGAACAAACCTGCAATGACATTGGTTGATCCATATGTGGTTTGTGAAAATAACACACATGCAATTACTCTAGTGGATACATATGTGGTTTGTGGAAAGAACACACATGCAATGGCATTGGTCGATCCATGTGTGATTCATGACAAGAACATACATGCAATGACATTGGTTGATCAATATGTGGTTTGTGACAATAACACACATGCAATGCCATTGGTTGATCCGTGTGGTTTGTGGAAAAGAACACACATGCAATGACTCTGGTGGATCCTTGTGTGGTTTGTGGAAAGAACACGCATGCAATGACTCTGGTGGATCCATGTGTGGTTTGTGGAAAGAACACACATGCAATGCCTCTAGTGGATCCATATGTGGTTTGTTGAAAAGAACACACATGTAATTACTCTAGTGGGTACATATGTGGTTTGTGAAAAGAACACACATGCAATGACATTGGTGGATCCATGTGTGGTTCATGACAGGAAACACATGCAATGACATTGGTTGATCCATATGTGGTTTGTGACAATAACACACATGCAATGCCATTGGTTGATCCATGTGGTTGGTGAAAAGAACACACATTCAATTACATGGGTTGATCCATGTGGTTTGTGGAAAGAACACACATGCAATGTCTCTGGTGGGTCTATGTGTGGTTTGTGAAAAGAACACATATGCAATGACTCTAGTGGATCCATATGTGGTTCATGAAAAGAACACACATGCAATGACATTGGTTGATCCATATGTGGTTTGTGGAAAGAACACACATGCAATGACTAGTGGATCCATAAGTGGTTTGTGGAAAAGAACACACATGCAATTACTCTAGTGGGTACCTATGTGGTTTGTGGAAAGAACACACATGCAATGACATTGGTGGATCCATATCTGGTTTGTGAAAAGAACACACATGCAATGTCATTTGTTGATCCATATGGGTTTGTGAATGAACACACATGCAATTACTCTAGTGCATCCATATGTGGTTTGTGGAAAAGAACACACATGCAATGACATTGGTTGATCCATATGTGGTTTGTGAAAAGAACACACATGCAATGACATTGCTTGATCCATATGTAGTTTGTGGAAAGAACACACATGCGATGACTCTGGTGGGTCCATATTTGGTTTGTGAAAAGAACACACATGAAATGACTCTACTAGATCCATATGTGGTTTGTGGAAAGAACACACATGCAATGACTCTAGTGGATCCATATGTGGTTTGTGAAAAGAACACTCATGGAATGACCTTGGTGGATACATATTTGGTTTATGGAAAGAACACACATGTAATGACATTTGTTGATCCATATGTGGTTTTTGAAAAGAACACACATGCAATTACTCTGGTGGATACATATGTGGTTTATGGAAAGAACACACATGCAATGGCATTGGTGGATCTATGTGTGGTTCATGACAAGAACATACATGCAATGACATTGGTTGATCAATATGTGTTTTGTGAAAATAACACGCATGCAATGCCATTGGTTGATCCGTGTGGTTTGTGGAAAAGAACACACATGCAATGACTCTGGTGGATCCATGTGTGGTTTGTGGAAAGAACGGGCATGCAATGACTCTGGTGGATCCATGTGTGGTTTGTGGAAAGAACACGCATGCAATGACTCTGGTGGATCCATGTGTGGTTTGTGGAAAGAACACACATGCAATGACTCTAGTGGATCCATATGTGGTTTGTGGAAAAGAACACACATGCAATTACTCTAGTGGGTACATATGTGGTTTGTGGAAAGAACACACATGACATTGGTGGATCCATGTGTGGTTCAAGACAGGAAACACATGCAATGACATTGGTTGATCCATATGTAGTTTGTGAAAATAACACACATGCAATGCCATTGGTTGATACATGTGGTTTGTGAAAAGAACACACATTCAATTACATGGGTTGATCCATGTGGTTTGTGGAAAGAACACACATGCAATGACTCTGGTGGGTCTATGTGTGGTTTGTGAAAAGAACACATATGCAATGACTCTAGTGGATCCATATGTGGTTCATGAAAAGAACAAACCTGCAATGACATTGGTTGATCCATATGTGGTTTGTGAAAATAACACACATGCAATTACTCTAGTGGATACATATGTGGTTTGTGGAAAGAACACACATGCAATGGCATTGGTCGATCCATGTGTGATTCATGACAAGAACATACATGCAATGACATTGGTTGATCAATATGTGGTTTGTGACAATAACACACATGCAATGCCATTGGTTGATCCGTGGTTTGTGGAAAAGAACACACATGCAATGACTCTGTGGATCCTTGTGTGGTTTGTGGAAAGAACACGTGCAATGACTCTGGTGGATCCATGTGTGGTTTGTGGAAAGAACACACATGCAATGCCTCTAGTGGATCCATATGTGGTTTGTGGAAAAGAACACACATGTAATTACTCTAGTGGGTACATATGTGGTTTGTGAAAAGAACACACATGCAATGACATTGGTGGATCCATGTGTGGTTCATGACAGGAAACACATGCAATGACATTGGTTGATCCATATGTGGTTTGTGACAATAACACACATGCAATGCCATTGGTTGATCCATGTGGTTGGTGAAAAGAACACACATTCAATTACATGGGTTGATCCATGTGGTTTGTGGAAAGAACACACATGCAATGTCTCTGGTGGGTCTATGTGTGGTTTGTGAAAAGAACACATATGCAATGACTCTAGTGGATCCATATGTGGTTCATGAAAAGAACACACATGCAATGACATTGGTTGATCCATATGTGGTTTGTGGAAAGAACACACATGCAATGACTAGTGGATCCATAAGTGGTTTGTGGAAAAGAACACACATGCAATTACTCTAGTGGGTACCTATGTGGTTTGTGGAAAGAACACACATGCAATGACATTGGTGGATCCATATCTGGTTTGTGAAAAGAACACACATGCAATTACATTTGTTGATCCATATGGGTTTGTGAACAGAACATACATGCAATTACTCTAGTGCATCCATATGTGGTTTATGGAAAAGAACACACATGCAATGACATTGGTTGATCCATATGTGGTTTGTGAAAAGAACACACATGCAATGACATTGCTTGATCCATATGTGGTTTGTGGAAAGAACACACATGCGATGACTCTGGTGGGTCCATATGTGGTTTGTGAAAAGAACACACATGAAATGACTCTACTGGATCCATATGTGGTTTGTGGAAAGAACACACATGCAATGACTCTAGTGGATCCATATGTGGTTTGTGAAAAGAACACACATGGAATGACCTTGGTGGATACATATTTGGTTTATGGAAAGAACACACATGTAATGACATTTGTTGATCCATATGTGGTTTTTGAAAAGAACACACATGCAATTACTCTGGTGGATACATATGTGGTTTATGGAAAGAACACACATGCAATGGCATTGGTGGATCTATGTGTGGTTCATGACAAGAACATACATGCAATGACATTGGTTGATCAATATGTGTTTTGTGAAAATAACACGCATGCAATGCCATTGGTTGATCCGTGTGGTTTGTGGAAAAGAACACACATGCAATGACTCTGGTGGATCCATGTGTGGTTTGTGGAAAGAACAGGCATGCAATGACTCTGGTGGATCCATGTGTGGTTTGTGGAAAGAACATGCATGCAATGACTCTGGTGGATCCATGTGTGGTTTGTGAAAAGAACACACATGCAATGACTCTAGTGGATCCATATGTGGTTTGTGGAAAAGAACACACATGCAATTACTCTAGTGGGTACATATGTGGTTTGTGGAAAGAACACACATGACATTGGTGGATCCATGTGTGGTTCAAGACAGGAAACACATGCAATGACATCGGTTGATCCATATGTGGTTTGTGAAAATAACACACATGCAATGCCATTGGTTGATACATGTGGTTTGTGAAAAGAACACACATTCAATTACATGGGTTGATCCATGTGGTTTGTGGAAAGAACACACATGCAATGACTCTGGTGGGTCTATGTGTGGTTTGTGAAAAGAACACATATGCAATGACTCTAGTGGATCCATATGTGGTTCATGAAAAGAACAAACCTGCAATGACATTGGTTGATCCATATGTGGTTTGTGAAAATAACACACATGCAATTACTCTAGTGGATACATATGTGGTTTGTGGAAAGAACACACATGCAATGGCATTGGTGGATCCATGTGTGATTCATGACAAGAACATACATGCAATGACATTGGTTGATCAATATGTGGTTTGTGACAATAACACACATGCAATGCCATTGGTTGATCCGTGTGGTTTGTGGAAAAGAACACACATGCAATGACTCTGGTGGATCCTTGTGTGGTTTATGGAAAGAACACGCATGCAATGACTCTGGTGGATCCATGTGTGGTTTGTGGAAAGAACACACATGCAATGCCTCTAGTGGATCCATATGTGGTTTGTGGAAAAGAACACACATGTAATTACTCTAGTGGGTACATATGTGGTTTGTGAAAAGAACACACATGCAATGACATTGGTGGATCCATGTGTGGTTCATGACAGGAAACACATGCAATGACATTGGTTGATCCATATGTGGTTTGTGACAATAACACACATGCAATGCCATTGGTTGATCCATGTGGTTGGTGAAAAGAACACACATTCAATTACATGGGTTGATCCATGTGGTTTGTGGAAAGAACACACATGCAATGTCTCTGGTGGGTCTATGTGTGGTTTGTCAAAAGAACACATATGCAATGACTCTAGTGGATCCATATGTGGTTCATGAAAAGAACACACATGCAATGACATTGGTTGATCCATATGTGGTTTGTGGAAAGAACACACATGCAATGACTAGTGGATCCATAAGTGGTTTGTGGAAAAGAACACACATGCAATTACTCTAGTGGGTACCTATGTGGTTTGTGGAAAGAACACACATGCAATGACATTGGTGGATCCATATCTGGTTTGTGAAAAGAACACACATGCAATGACATTTGTTGATCCATATGGGTTTGTGAACAGAACACACATGCAATTACTCTAGTGTATCCATATGTGGTTTGTGGAAAAGAACACACATGCAATGACATTGGTTGATCCATATGTGGTTTGTGAAAAGAACACACATGCAATGACATTGCTTGATCCATATGTGGTTTGTGGAAAGAACACACATGCGATGACTCTGGTGGGTCCATATGTGGTTTGTGAAAAGAACACACATGAAATGACTCTACTGGATCCATATGTGGTTTGTGGAAAGAACACACATGCAATGACTCTAGTGGATCCATATGTGGTTTGTGAAAAGAACACACATGGAATGACCTTGGTGGATACATATTTGGTTTATGGAAAGAACACACATGTAATGACATTTGTTGATCCATATGTGGTTTTTGAAAAGAACACACATGCAATTACTCTGGTGGATACATATGTGGTTTATGGAAAGAACACACATGCAATGGCATTGGTGGATCTATGTGTGGTTCATGACAAGAACATACATGCAATGACATTGGTTGATCAATATGTGTTTTGTGAAAATAACACGCATGCAATGCCATTGGTTGATCCGTGTGGTTTGTGGAAAAGAACACACATGCAATGACTCTGGTGGATCCATGTGTGGTTTGTGGAAAGAATAGGCATGCAATGACTCTGGTGGATCCATGTGTGGTTTGTGGAAAGAACACGCATGCAATGACTCTTTTGGATCCATGTGTGGTTTGTGGAAAGAACACACATGCAATGACTCTAGTGGATCCATATGTGGTTTGTGGAAAAGAACACACATGCAATTACTCTAGTGGGTACATATGTGGTTTGTGGAAAGAACACACATGACATTGGTGGATCCATGTGTGGTTCAAGACAGGAAACACATGCAATGACATTGGTTGATCCATATGTGGTTTGTGAAAATAACACACATGCAATGCCATTGGTTGATACATGTGGTTTGTGAAAAGAACACACATTCAATTACATGGGTTGATCCATGTGGTTTGTGGAAAGAACACACATGCAATGACTCTGGTGGGTCTATGTGTGGTTTGTGAAAAGAACACATATGCAATGACTCTAGTGGATCCATATGTGGTTCATGAAAAGAACACACCTGCAATGACATTGGTTGATCCATATGTGGTTTGTGAAAATAACACACATGCAATTACTCTAGTGGATACATATGCGGTTTGTGGAAAGAACACACATGCAATGCCATTGGTGGATCCATGTGTGGTTCATGACAAGAACATACATGCAATGACATTGGTTGATCAATATGTGGTTTGTGACAATAACACACATGAAATGCCATTGGTTGATCCGTGTGGTTTGTGGAAAAGAACACACATGCAATGACTCTGGTGGATCCTTGTGTGGTTTGTGGAAAGAACACGTATGCAATGACTCTGGTGGATCCATGTGTGGTTTGTGGAAAGAACACACATGCAATGCCTCTAGTGGATCCATATGTGGTTTGTGGAAAAGAACACACATGTAATTACTCTAGTGGGTACATATGTGGTTTATGGAAAGAACACACATGCAATGACATTGGTGGATCCATGTGTGGTTCATGACAGGAAACACATGCAATGACATTGGTTGATCCATATGTGGTTTGTGACAATAACACACATGTAATGCCATTGGTTGATCCATGTGGTTGGTGAAAAGAACACACATTCAATTACATGGGTTAATCCATGTGGTTTGTGGAAAGAACACACATGCAATGTCTCTGATGGGTCTATGTGTGGTTTGTGAAAAGAACACATATGCAATGACTCTAGTGGATCCATATGTGGTTCATGAAAAGAACACACATGCAATGACATTGGTTGATCCATATGTGGTTTGTGGAAAGAACACACATGCAATGACTAGTGGATCCATAAGTGGTTTGTGGAAAAGAACACACATGCAATTACTCTAGTGGGTACCTATGTGGTTTGTGGAAAGAACACACATGCAATGACATTGGTGGATCCATATCTGGTTTGTGAAAAGAACACACATGCAATGACATTTGTTGATCCATATGGGTTTGTGAACAGAACACACATGCAATTACTCTAGTGCATCCATATGTGGTTTGTGGAAAAGAACACACATGCAATGACATTGGTTGATCCATATGTGGTTTGTGAAAAGAACACACATGCAATGACATTGCTTGATCCATATGTGGTTTGTGGAAAGAACACACATGCGATGACTCTGGTGGGTCCATATGTGGTTTGTGAAAAGAACACACATGAAATGACTCTAGTGGATCCATATGTGGTTTGTGGAAAGAACACACATGCAATGACATTGGTGGATCCATATGTAGTTCATGGAAATAACACACATGCAATGACATTAGTGGATCCATATGTGGTTTGTGACAAGAACACACATGCAATGAAATTGTTCATCCATATGTGGTTTCTGAAAAGAACACACATGTAATTACTCTGGTGGATCCATGTGTGGTTTGTGGAAAGAACACATGCAATGACTCTGGTGGATCCATGTGTGGTTTGGGAAAAGAACACACATGCAATGACTCTAGTGCTGGTTTTAGTATAAGAACACACATGCAATGACTCTCGTGGGTCCATATGTGGTTTGAGAAAAGAACACACATGCAATTACTCTAGTGGATCCATATGTGGTTTGTGAAAAGAACACGCATGCAATTAATCTAGTGGATCCATATGTGGTTTGTGAAAAGAACACGCATGCCATGACATTGGTGGATCCATATGTGGTTTGTGGAAAGAACACACATGCAATGCCATTGGTTGATCCATATGTGGTTTGTGACAATAACACACATGCAATGCCATTGGTTGATCCATGTGGTTTGTGGAAAGAACACACATGCAATGACTCTAGTGGATCCATATGTGGTTTGTGAAAAGAACACACGTGGAATGACCTTGGTGGATACATATTTCGTTTATGGAAAGAACACACATGCAATGACATTTGTTGATCCGTATGTGGTTTTTGAAAAGAACACACATGCAATTACTCTGGTGGATACATATGTGGTTTATGGAAAGAACACACATGCAATGGCATTGGTGGATCTATGTGTGGTTCATGACAAGAACATACATGCAATGACATTGGTTGATCAATATGTGGTTTGTGAAAATAACACACATGCAATGCCATTGGTCGATCCGTGTGGTTTGTGGAAAAGAACACACATGCAATGACTCTGGTGGATCCATGTGTGGTTTGTGGAAAGAACACGCATGCAATGACTCTGGTGGATCCATGTGTGGTTTGTGGAAAGAACACGCATGCAATGACTCTGGTGGATCCATGTGTGGTTTGTGGAAAGAACACACATGCAATGACTCTAGTGGATCCATATGTGGTTTGTGGAAAAGAACACACATGCAATTACTCTAGTGGGTACATATGTGGTTTGTGGAAAGAACACACATGACATTGGTGGATCCATGTGTGGTTCAAGATAGGAAACACATGCAATGACATTGGTTGATCCATATGTGGTTTGTGAAAATAACACACATGCAATGCCATTGGTTGATCCATGTGGTTTGTGAAAAGAACACACATTCAATTACATGGGTTGATCCATGTGGTTTGTGGAAAGAACACACATGCAATGACTCTGGTGGGTCTATGTGTGGTTTGTGAAAAGAACACATATGCAATGACTCTAGTGGATCCATATGTGGTTCATGAAAAGAACACACCTGCAATGACATTGGTTGATCCATATGTGGTTTGTGAAAGGAACACACATGCAATGACTCTAGTGGATCCATATGTGGTTTGTGGAAAGAACACACATGCAATGACTCTAGTGGATCCATAAGTGGTTTGTGGAAAAGAAGACACATGCAATTACTATAGTCGGTACCTATGTGGTTTGTGGAAAGAACACACATGCAATGACATTGGTGGATCCATATGTGGTTTGTGAAAATAACACACATGAAATGACATTTGTTGATCCATATGTGGTTTGTGAACAGAACACACATGCAATTACTCTAGTGGATCTATATGTGGTTTGTGGAAAAGAACACACATGCAATGACATTGATTGATCCATATGTGGTTTGTGGAAAAGAACCTATATGCAATGACTCTGGTGGATCCATTTGTGGTTTGTGGAAAGAACACACATGCAATGACTCTAGTGGATCCATGTGTGGTTTGTGGAAAGAAGACACATGCAATGACTCTAGTGGATCCATATGTGGTTTGTGGAAAAGAACACACATGCAATGACATTACTTGATCCATATGTGGTTTGTGAAAAGAACACACATGCAATGACATTGATTGATCCATATGTGGTTTGTGGAAAGAACACACATGCAATGACTCTGGTGGGTCCATATGTGGTTTGTGAAAAGAACACACATGCACTGACTCTAGTGGATCCATGTGTGGTTTGTGGAAAGAACACACATGCAATGACATTGGTGGATCCATATGTGGTTCATGGAAATAACACACATGAAATGACATTGGTGGATTCATATGTAGTTTGTGAAAAGAACACACATGCAATGAAATTGTTCATCCATATGTGGTTTGTGAAAAGAACACACATGTAATTACTCTGGTGGACCCATGTGTGGTTTGTGGAAAGAACACATGCAATGACTCTGGTGGATCCATGTGTGGTTTGGGAAAAGAACACACATGCAACGACTCTAGTGCTGGTTTTAGTATAAGAACACACATGCAATGACTCTAATGGATCCATATGTGGTTTGTGAAAAGAACACACATGCAATGACATTGGTTGATCCATATGTGGTTTGTGGAAAGAACACACATGCAATGCCATTGGTTGATCCATATGTGGTTTGTGGAAATAACACACATGCAATGCCATTGGTTGATCCATATGTGGTTTGTGACAATAACACACATGCAATGCCATTGGTTGATCCATGTGGTTTGTGGAAAAGAACACACATGCAATGACTCTAGTGGATCCATATGTGGTTTGTGAAAAGAACACACATGCAATGACCTTGGTGGATACATATTTGGTTTATGGAAAGAACACACATGCAATGACATTTCTTGATCCATATGTGGTTTGTGAAAAGAACACACATGCAATTACTCTGGTGGATACATATGTGGTTTATGGAAAGAACACACATTCAATGGCATTGGTGGATCCATGTGTGGTTCATGACAAGAACATACATGCAATGACATTTGTTTGATCAATATGTGGTTTGTGACAACAACACACATGCAATGACATTTCTTTATCCGTGTGGTTTGTGGAAAAGAATAGACATGCAATGACTCTAATGGATCCATGTGTGGTTTGTGGAAATAACACACATGCAATGACTCTGGTGGATCCATGTGTGGTTTGTCGAAAGAACATACATGCAATGACTCTAGTGGATCCATATGTGGTTTGTGGAAAAGAACACACATGCAATTACTCTAGTGGGTACATATGTGGTTTGTGGAAAGAACACACATGCAATGACATTGGTGGATCCATGTGTGGTTCATGACAGGAACACACATGCAATGACATTGGTTGATCCGGATGTGGTTTGTGACAATAACACACATGCAATGCCATTGGTTGATCCATCTAGTTTGTGAAAAGAACACGCATTTAATGACATGGGTTGATCCATGTGGTTTGTGGAAATAACATTCATGCAATGACTCTAGTGGATCCATGTGTGGTTTGTGAAAAGAACACATATGCAATGACTCTAGTGCTAGTTTTAGTATAATAACACACATGCAATGACTCTAGTGTGTCCATATGTGGTTTGTGAAAAGAACACACATGCAATGACTCTAGTGGATCCATATGTGGTTCATGAAAAGGACACACATGCAATGCCATTGGTTGATTCATATGTGGTTTGTGAAAGGAACACACATGCAATGACTCTAGTGGATCCATATGTGGTTGGTGGAATGAACACAGATGCAATGACTCTAGTGGATCCATAAGTGGTTTGTGGAAAATAACACACATGTAATTACTCTATTGGGTACATATGTGGTTTGTGGAAAGAACACACATGCAATGACATTGGTGGATCCATATGTGGTTTGTGAAAAGAACACACATGCAATGACATTTGTTGATCCATATGTGGTTTGTGGAGAAGAACACACATGCAATTACATTGGTTGATCCATATGTGGTTTGTGGAAAAGATCACACATGCAATGACTCTGGTGGATCCAATTGTGGTTTGTGGAAAGAACACACATGCAATGACTCTGGTGGTTCCATGTGTGGTTTGTGGAAAGAACATACATGCAATGACTAGTGGATCCATATGTGGTTTGTGGAAAAGAACACACATGCAATTACTCTAGTGGGTACATATGTGGTTTGTGGAAAGAAGACACATGCAATGACTCTAGTGGATCCATATGTGGTTCATGAAAATAACACACATGCAATGACATTGGTTAATCCATATGTGGTTTGTGAATGGAACACACATGCAATGACTCTAATGGATCCATATGTGGTTTGTGGAAAGAACACACATGCAATGACTCTGGTGGGTCCATATGTGGTTTGTGAAAAGAACACACATGCACTGACTCTAGTGGATCCATATGTGGTTTGTGGAAAGAACACACATGCAATGACATTGGTGGATCCATATGTGGTTCATGGAAATAACACACATGAAATGACATTGGTGGATTCATATGTAGTTTGTGAAAAGAACACACATGCAATGAAATTGTTCATCCATATGTGGTTTGTGAAAAGAACACACATGTAATTACTCTGGTGGATCCATGTGTGGTTTGTGGAAAGAACACATCCAATGACTCTGGTGGATCCATGTGTGGTTTGGGAAAAGAACACACATGCAACGAGTCTAGTGCTGGTTTTAGTATAAGAATACACATGCAATGACTCTAGTGGATCCATATGTGGTTTGTGAAAAGAACACACATGCAATGACATTGGTTGATCCATATGTGGTTTGTGGAAAGAACACACATGCAATGCCATTGGTTGATCCATATGTGGTTTGTGAAAAGAACACACATGCAATGACATTTGTTGATCCATATGTGGTTTGTGGAGAAGAACACACATGCAATTACATTGGTTGATCCATATGTGGTTTGTGGAAAAGATCACACATGCAATGACTCTGGTGGATCCAATTGTGGTTTGTGGAAAGAACACACATGCAATGACTCTGGTGGTTCCATGTGTGGTTTGTGGAAAGAACATACATGCAATGACTAGTGGATCCATATGTGGTTTGTGGAAAAGAACACACATGCAATTACTCTAGTGGGTACATATGTGGTTTGTGGAAAGAAGACACATGCAATGACTCTAGTGGATCCATATGTGGTTCATGAAAATAACACACATGCAATGAAATTGGTTAATCCATATGTGGTTTGTGAATGGAACACACATGCAATGACTCTAATGGATCCATATGTGGTTTGTGGAAAGAACACACATGCAATGACTCTGGTGGGTCCATATGTGGTTTGTGAAAAGAACACACATGCACTGACTCTAGTGGATCCATATGTGGTTTGTGGAAAGAACACACATGCAATGACATTGGTGGATCCATATGTGGTTCATGGAAATAACACACATGAAATGACATTGGTGGATTCATATGTAGTTTGTGAAAAGAACACACATGCAATGAAATTGTTCATCCATATGTGGTTTGTGAAAAGAACACACATTTAATTACTCTGGTGGATCCATGTGTGGTTTGTGGAAAGAACACATGCAATGACTCTGGTGGATCCATGTGTGGTTTGGGAAAAGAACACACATGCAACGAGTCTAGTGCTGGTTTTAGTATAAGAACACACATGCAATGACTCTAGTGGATCCATATGTGGTTTGTGAAAAGAACACACATGCAATGACATTGGTTGATCCATATGTGGTTTGTGGAAAGAACACACATGCAATGCCATTGGTTGATCCATATGTGGTTTGTGGAAAGAACACACATGCAATTCCATTGGTTGATCCATATGTGGTTTGTGACAATAACACACATGCAATGCCATTGGTTGATCCATGTGGTTTGTGGAAAAGAACACACATGCAATGACTCTAGTGGATCCATATGTGGTTTGTGAAAAGAACACACATGCAATGACCTTGGTGGATACATATTTGGTTTATGGAAAGAACACATGCAATGACATTTCTTGATCCATATGTGGTTTGTGAAAAGAACACACATGCAATTACTCTGGTGGATACATATGTGGTTTGTGGAAAGAACACACATGCAATGGCATTGGTGGATCCATGTGTGGTTCATGACAAGAACATACATGCAATGACATTTGTTTGATCAATATGTGGTTTGTGACAATAACACACATGCAATGACATTGGTTTATCCGTGTGGTTTGTGGAAAAGAATAGACATGTAATGACTCTAGTGGATCCATGTGTGGTTTGTGGAAATAACACACATGCAATGACTCTGTTGGATCCATGTGTGGTTTGTCGAAAGAACATACATGCAATGACTCTAGTGGATCCATATGTGGTTTGTGGAAAAGAACACACATGCAATTACTCTAGTGGGTACATATGTGGTTTGTGGAAAGAACGCACATGCAATGACATTGGTGGATCCATGTGTGGTTCATGACAGGAACACACATGCAATGACATTGGTTGATCCAGATGTGGTTTGTGACAATAACACACATGCAATGCCATTGGTTGATCCATGTAGTTTGTGAAAAGAACACTCATTTAATGACATGAGTTGATCCATGTGGTTTGTGGAAAGAACACACATGCAATGACTCTGGTGGATCCATGTGTGGTTTGTGAAAAGAACACATATTCAATGACTCTAGTGCTAGTTTTAGTATAATAACACACATGCAATGACTCTAGTGTGTCCATATGTGGTTTGTGAAAAGAACACACATGCAATGACTCTAGTGGATCCATACGTGGTTCATGAAAAGAACACACATGCAATGACATTGGTTGATTCATATGTGGTTTGTTAAAGGAACACACATGCAATGACTCTAGTGGATCCATATGTGGTTGGTGGAATGAACACACATGCAATGACTCTAGTGGATCCATAAGTGGTTTGTGGAACATAACACACATGCAATTACTCTATTGGGTACATATGTGGTTTGTGGAAAGAACACACATGCAATGACATTGGTGGATCCATATGTGGTTTGTGAAAAGAACACACATGCAATGACATTTGTTGATCCATATGTGGTTTGTGGAGAAGAACACACATGCAATTACATTGGTTGATCCATATGTGGTTTGTGGAAAAGATCACACATGCAATGACTCTGGTGGATCCAATTGTGGTTTGTGGAAAGAACACACATGCAATGACTCTGGTGGTTCCATGTGTGGTTTGTGGAAAGAACATACATGCAATGACTCTAGTGGATCCATATGTGGTTTGTGGAAAAGAACACACATGCAATTACTCTAGTGCGTACATATGTGGTTTGTGGAAAGAACACACATGCAATGACATTGGCGGATCCATGTGTGGTTCATGACAGGAACACACATGCAATGACATTGGTTGATCCAGATGTGGTTTGTGACAATAAGACACATGCAATTCCATTGGTTGATCCATGTAGTTTGTGAAAAGAACACACATTTAATGACATGGGTTGATCCATGTGGTTTTTGGAAGGAACACACATGCAATGACTCTGGTGGATCCATGTGTGGTTTGTGAAAAGAACACATATGCAATGACTCTAGTGCTAGTTTTAGTATAAGAACACACATGCAATGACTCTAGTGTGTCCATATGTGGTTTGTGAAAAGAACACACATGCAATGACTCTAGTGGATCCATATGTCGTTCATGAAAAGAACACACATGCAATGACATTGGTTGATTCATATGTGGTTTGTGAAAGGAACACACATGCAATGACTCTAGTGGATCCATATGTGGTTGGTGGAAAGAACACACATGCAATGACTCTAGTGGATCCATAAGTGGTTTGTGGAAAATAACACACATGCAATTACTCTATTGGGTACATATGTGGTTTGTGGAAAGAACACACATGCAATGACTTTGGTGGATCCATATGTGGTTTGTGAAAAGAACACACATGCAATGACATTTGTTGATCCATATGTGGTTTGTGGAGAAGAACACACATGCAATGTCATTGGTTGATCCATATGTGGTTTGTGGAAAAGAACACACATGCAATGACTCTGGTGGATCCATTTGTGGTTTGTGGAAAGAACACACATGCAATGACTCTGGTGGATCCATGTGTGGTTTGTGGAAAGAACACACATGCAATGACTCTAGTGGATCCATATGTGGTTTGTGAAAAAAAAACATGCAATGACTCTAGTGGATCCATATGTGGTTCATGAAAGTAACACACATGCAATGACATTGGTTAATCCATATGTGGTTTGTGAAAGGAACACACATGCAATGACTCTAGTGGATCCATATGTGGTTTGTGGAAAGAACACACATGCAATGACTCTAGTGGATCCATAAGTGGTTTGTGGAAAAGAACACATGTCGTGGTGGTGTCACGGCAGATGCCATCGATAGGCTAAAGGTGGGGACTAATACACGCTAGGGGAATCCAGGGAGGGATAGTGAAGTGATTCTCCACACAGAAGATTGTATTCCTTTCGTTTCAAGATTACAAGTGCTCCTAGAGCTGTATTGGCGAGAGGAGGAAGAAGGAGCTCTCTTACTCTCACCCTCAGTTCACCCCTAGAACCTTAGCCAAATCGGTATGGAAGAAAACTCAACCCCCTCTACTGAAACCCTAGCCCCCCTTATATAGAGGGGGCTTGGTCTCTACCTAGGGCATACGTGGAGGCATATTCCTAAGAATATGCCTCCTCTTAAAGTGGTAACCCGACCGGGGTGCTTTTCCCCGCGTCACACATGCTTTAGCTACGTGAGCCTCTGCGGCGCCTGCGTCAGCCGACACGGGCGTCGTCACCCTTGTCGGCCATGACCCGGTGGTCCTGCCCTTGCTTGCTTCGCTCATGCAGTGCGTACCGGGCCTTCTTTTTGACCAGAGACATTCCTTCCTTCTCCTAGAAGGTAAACGGGACCCGGATCATAATAGATCCAGCTATACCTGTTCCTGCATATAAGTTAGACAAGCACTTCCGACTTACTTCTTAAGTCGGCTGAGACAATGTTAGGCGACCCCCCTGGTCCATGTTACTCCGTGATCCGGCCTGCCTTGAGGTGACCCGGCCAGCATCCGCTTTGAGCTTGCCGAACCTCGGCTAACTCGGCCTTTATACCCCGGAGTGACCCTACCCGGGGGTATCCCCCCAATATTTGTCCCCGAAGCTAGTGCGGTCTTAGCTGCCTTGGCCGCTAAGGCCACATCAGGTTCATTTATGCTCGAGCTTTGGATGTTATTTCCGAGTTAGATCTTTATCTCGGATTATATGGATTTACGTTCTCTTCGCACGTTCCAAGTTTTCACTTGCTGGCCGGGTCACCACTTTGACTCGTATCTCATGGTTTTACTTTCCCTCTGCACATTCTAAGTTTTTACTCGCCGTCTGGGTTACCATAGTTTGATCCGGGCCTTGTTTCCTTCTTTCATACGCCAACCCATGTGGTGGCTAATCATTACGTTGTCTTATTTTAAGGGCCTGCACGGTAACCGCCGCAGCAATTGTCAGTTATTACTGTGCGAGGGTCACGTCGCGCCCGCCTCCTTGTTTACCGCATCAGCGCGTCACGTCATGGGATCGCCTCTGCCCTGTGGCCCTCCGTGTGGCTCCTCACTGATTGGCTGATGCAGGTGATACATGGCCACACCATGTGGCTCATTTGCAGGGTGCGATCCCACTCACCTTCTTAGGGGGTGGTTAAGTAGCGGAGGGGTGCACCCCTTAGAATTTTTTCCTCTTCTGTGCCCCTCTGCCCATTGCTCTTCTTCTTCGTCTTCCTTGCAACCGCGCCGCCGCCAGTGCTCCTAGCAGCAGCGCCGCCACCGCACTTTTCCCCGTGCCTCTGCGTCGCAGCCACCGCTGCGCAACTTCCTCGCCACGGGTCCTCGCCAATCCAGGCCTCAGATCCCCGCCGCTGCTAGCACCAGCAAGGGTAGCGAGTACGAGATGACGGAGGAGGATCTCGTCGTTGTCGAGCAAGAAATGGAGGAGGACGCCGCTGCGGCGGACCGTGGCGCATGGGCTGGGTCATGGGTCTGTCAAGATGACCTTGACTGGCTCTACCGGACCAGACGCATCCCTGCCGGCGTCGTCTCTCGTCTCCCCTCTACCGAACTGGCCCCCTCACCCAATCTGGGTGAGTTCGTCGTGTTCTTTTCCCACTTCCAACGGGGGTTCGGCTTGCCGGTGAGCGACTTCTTCCGGGATTGGCTTAGCACCTACCACCTGCAGCCGCACCATCTTCCAACCAACGCTATCACCTCTCTCTCTGCTTTTGCTTCTACGATCGAGGGCTACAGCGGACTGTGGCCCATGAAGGAGCTGTGGATCCGGTTTTTTGGCCTTCGTCGTAATGTCATCCCCAACATCCAAGTTGAGTCAGAGGATAAGCAGCTCACCCAATTCGGAGCTGCGTCCATCTCGCCCCGGAGGACTTCCGTTTTCCCCCGGGTCACCGGCCTTGACTCCTGCAAAGGATGGGCCCGGACCTTCTTCTATGTCCGGAACGTGGGCACCGAAGATTTTATTCGGTTGCTCCCCTATACTCCGGGTCCACCTGATCCGGAATTCTGGGAGGTCTCCAAGAAGCCCACGGCTCTTGCCAACCAGGTTAACAACAGGTTCGCGGAACTGAAGAAACTCGTATTGCGCAACGAGGATGCTATGATCACGTTCGTGTGCAACCGAATCTCTCCCCTCCAGGAGAGCACCCACAAGGTGTGCCACATGAGTTTCGGCCGCGACCCCAACCGAACCTCCTCCTTCGAGCTGAGCAACACGGAGATTTTCCGCCGGGTTAAGGCTCTCTTCACCACCCATAAGGATTTATCCGCTGAATGGACGTGGGGAATTGAGCACTTCTGTCGTGACAGGCTCCCTCCCGCGGTAAGCTTCACGGGGCAAACTTACTTCGGATTAAATATATGTCGGTTTTTGTTGTATTTTTGACTCTGTTCTTCATGCTTTTTCTCAACTATTCCTTCAGCAAACCCTTGAGGATGGTACAGATCCAACCCTTAAGTGGGCGCCGGACCGAGAAACCCCGAATGAGGAGGAGCCAGACCAGGAGATGTTTCTCCCTATGACCGACGCTACAAAACGACCCAGCGGTAAATTCTCTTCTCTTAGAGACTGGCCCGATGATGAGGATGACTCGGATGTCGACGTGATTGAACCTATTGAGGCTTTCCCTCTTTCTTTTGCCTTTCCGGCATCAGCTAACCCCGGTAGGCATATCCACGAGGATCCTCCGCTTGCTACGGGCGAACCGGTTCCGGTGGCGTTGAAGAAGAGGCGTGGAGCCGCACCAAGTTCCTCCTCCGAACCTTCTCAGCCCACAAAAAGGCGAAAGAAGGCCGGAGACAAGACTGCCTCCAAGCTGGCAGGCAAAGCCCCGGCACGAAGGGCTCGGAAACCCAAGGAGGCCGAAACCTCGGATGCGTAAGTCATTTTTCGTTGCGTAACTCACTTCTCCTTGCATCGTGGTAATTTCTCTTCTGACATTATTCTCTTCTTCAGGGCTCCGGTGGAGGTCCCTCAGAGTGGATCCAGCATCTCTTCACCACTCCGATCTGGCCCTTCTCCTCCTCATGACGACGAGTCACTTCCGCTGAGCCCTATTCCAGAGGGTTCCGTGGCTGCTCCGGGTTCCGCACTACCTCGTCGAGAGGAATGCAACCTCAGAGCGGGAGAGGCTGGCCCATCCGAGGCGACGGCGTCCATAACTTCGGCATCGCCGCAACCAGTAGCCACCGAGACTACCTCGATACCAGCACCGGCCCCAGCACCAGTAGCAGTTCTAGTACCAGTGACCGAACTGGCACCAGCACCCATTCCGGCACCAAAAAATCAACAACCGCTCCAAGTCCAGCTATAAGAGCTCTAGCTCCAAGTTCTTCCGCCTCGTCCGAGTCATCTCAACCTCGGCGAGGAACTACTCCAGCAGATCCTAAGGGGAAATCCGCTGCAATTACTTCTTCCCAGCAAGCCAAGGGCAAAAAGGCTCCGGATGCTACCAAGTCAGCATTCGTCGAGGCTGGGCAGCGAACCCTATCGTCGATGCTTCCCAAGAAAGCTCCTGCAATGAAGGATGCTCCTACCGAGCCAACTGACGCCCAGCAAATGGTTCTGCATACCAGCCCAGCCCTTGCCTTGGTTGAGAGGAAAGAAGCGCACGCGAAGGGCTTGGTGGCACCCCATATGCCCACCGGTGAGCGGTACCCTCCGAGCCTGATTGAGTTCGTCATGAACTGGAACAAGGCGGAGTTCGTCCAAAACGACGATCTCCCGGAAAAGTTCGGCCCCGCAGAATTTTCCGCCCAAATGAATACAACCGCTAAGGCAATTAACCTCGCGGGGCGGATGATGGAGGTATGTCGCTTCTCCTTTACATGCTGTAGATAGTAACCATTACTCCCCGAGCCTCCGGTGGAGTAACTTGTTACTCGGCCGGATGCTCATTAGAAAACTAACGTAGCTCCATGTGAACTTCGAATATGCACACACCTAGAGCCGGGTTGAGTTCCACTTGGCCCGGATTTTGTACACTTCGAATATGCACACACCTAGAGCCGGGTTAAGTTCCACTTGGTCCGGATCTTGCGCACTTCGAATATGCACACACCTAGAGCCGGGTTAAGTTCCACTTGGCCCGGATTTTGTACACTTTGAATATGCACACACCTAGAGCCGGGTTAAGTTCCACTTGGTCCGGATCTTGCGCACTTCGAATATGCACACACCTAGAGACGGGTTAAGTTCCACCTGGCCTGGATTTTGTACACTTCGAATATCCACACACCTAGAGCCGGGTTAAGTTCCACTTTGTCCAGATCTTGCACACTTCGAATATGCACACACCTAGAGCCGGGTTAAATTCCACTTGGCCCGGATCTTGTACACTTCGAATATGCACACACCTAAAGCCGGGTTAAATTCCACTTGGCCCGGATCTTGTACACTTCGAATATGCACCAAGCTAATTTTACGCTTCTATACCTTTTTTCAGGTAACCACCAATCGCCGGAGTGCTGAATTCCAACACTTGCTGGATACCCACATGATGCTACGCGCAAAGCACGTTGCACTTATTGCAGAACATGAAAAAAGGGGTAAGTTTCTCCCTTGGTGCTTTTCCGTTTCTCTTCATCTTCTTCTGTCGAACTAACCTCCTCATTCGGTTTCTGCAGCTGGGGTGGAGGCTGAGAACAAGATCATGCGAAAGAACCTAGAGCAGATCAAGGGTAAGTCCTTTTTGTCCGACCCTGCTTTGCTTTCCATCTTCTTTTCTTGTTGGCTTGGCAAACATTCATTCCTCGGCTCTGCCGGGTCAACACACTATTTTAGCATCGCTTGAGGATAGTGTGCCCGTGCCTGATATGATGCTGCATTTTCTCGAACAAGCAGGGCAGCATCAAGTCAAGCTGAAGAAAAAGGATGATGAGCTCGCTCTCCTCCGGACCAAGGACAATGAGATTGCCAGGCTCAAGGCTGAGATGGAGAAGATGAAGGCCCAACACCAAACCGAGCTCCAAAAGGTTGGCCAGAACTTCACAAAAGAGCACGAGCGCCTTACTCTCCAGATCTCCAAGGACCAGGACCTACTCAAAGAATCCGACATCCAGCTTGGATCGGCAAACGCTGAGCTTGAGCAACTTCGCAAGAGACGCGATAACTGCATCAAGGAGTTGACCCGGATTCACATCCACATTTCACGTAAGTTCCTTTCCCTTATCCGACATAATTCTCCAGGTTACTTCATATGTCTTTTCTTCAGCTTCTTCCTTTGCCTTGTTTCTAGGCCATTTTCCAGAGGGTACTCCTATTGCGAGTGCTGCTGTTGCCAATTTCCGCCGAGAGAGGGGTACTCCCGTCGCTCTTGATGGTGAGAGCATTCCCTTAGACATGGAGGACCTATTGGTCAGCCTGTCATCTCGCATGGAAATCATCAAGAACTACGGCAAGGATCTCCTCGATGTTTCAGTTCGAGTTTTCAACACGTTCTGGCCTGTTGAGAGCGCTCCGAAGAGAATCACACTTCTTGCTGAAAAGGTCGCTGACATCGAGACCCAGCTCGAGGGAGTCCTCTGGAGCGTGCGTGCCGCAGCTGATACTACCCTTCACCACATACTCACGTGGTATGAGAAGATCGACCTCAGCCTCCTTACACGCCGGCGCACCGGATCCAGATGGACTGATGACCCGGAATGGGTAGCTCGGCGCCAGGCTTGTGCCTACAGCCTCATCGAATATTCTCCTATCCATGAATGGGTTGAAGGACCGAGCTTCCTGGAATCTGCTGGTGACGAGAACGCTGAAGACAGGTCGGATGAGGACGAAGAAGGTGATGCCTCAGATATTGGAGACAGTGAAGACGACGCCGAACTTCCTCCTCCTGCTGCTCCTTAGGTCAAAAAACTTGAAAATTTATCAGATCCCCGGTATGCCGGTGCAAATCAGTATGTTACATGTGATATTTTGCTACTAAGTTCTTATGCCGGGTTAACTTGGGCGTAGTCCTCGAGTTTCTTTTTCTTGTTCGTCCAATCTTTTGGATCGGATCGTGTCTACCTTGATTCGGTTTTATGACTTATGAATCCGAGCTTCAAAAATCATCTTAACAATACTAAGAAACTTTCAGACTTAGCTCAAAAAATAAAGCTGCATAATAACTTGAAAATAAATACAGGGTTAGTCCAAAAAACAAACGTTAGCTCGAATAAATTCGTTTCCTTAGTCGCTTTTCATGTGCTACGCAATTCCAAACTTGTTCTCTTACTTGCCATGAAGCCAATTCTTGTTGGACAGCAGCAAGTCGAAGAGTTGGGTTTTTGGTGCTCACACATTACTAATCCGGGTTAAGTAGAAAACTTATTCCAGCTAACGCACAAGAGACAACAACAAAAATTATTAAGGCAGTCCCCGAGTTACTGCTCGAGGCGCTACTATTTCATTGATAAGCTCATTGCCGACATACATACCGACATATGAGAAGACTCGGATACATACACTTCTTAGCTAAGTGTAGAAAGGACGAAGTAGTGCTACATTCGACGGTCGCTTAGATTCCTCTCCGGATCTGTCCGCCTTGTTCTTTTCCTGTGGCTTTGCATCTATAAGATAGTAAGAATCATTGTGCAATGCTTTGCTCACAATGAATGGCCCTTCCCATGGGGGGGATAATTTATGCATGCCAGTAGTACTTTGTACCAACCAGAGCACCAGATCGCCTTCCCAAAAGACTCGGAGGCACACTTTCCGGCTATGGTAGCATCGGAGATTTTGCTGATATATGGCGGATCTGGACAGTGCCAGTTCTCTCACTTCTTCCAGCAGATCAACATCATTTTGCCGGGCTTCTTGCACTTCGTCCTCTGTGTATTGGGTGACCCTAGGCGAATCATTCTCTATGTCGGCTGGTAATACAGCTTCTGCCCCATATACCAAAAAAAACGGCGTATAGCCTGTTGATCGATTTGGAGTTGTTCTTAAACTCCACAGTACCGCTGGTAGTTCTTCTATCCAGCACCCCACTGATCTTTGCAGCGGCTCAATGAGCCGGGGTTTTATCCCGGATAATACTAATCCGTTGGATCTTTCCACTTGTCCGTTTGATGCGGGGTGGGCTATCGAGGCTATGTCGAGTCGGATCTTCTTGTCCCGGCAGAAGCGTGCAAATGCTCCTTCCGCAAAATTGGTGCCATTGTCAGTTATGATACTGTGAGGATAACCGTATCTCAAGATAATGTCTTTGAGAAATGTCACGGCCATAGCTCCATCACATTTTCTTATAGGCTTCACTTCAATCCATTTTGTAAACTTATCCACCATGACCAAAATGTGTGTCATGTTTCCCCTTGCTGGTTTGAACGGGCCAACCATATCCAAGCACCATACGGCAAATGGCCACGTAATTGGTATGGTCTTGAGTTCCGACATCGGCATATGTGTCTTGGTAGCGTACCTCTGACAACCATTGCATTTTCTCACCAGATCCTCTGCTTGTTCTAAGGCACTTGGCCAGTAGAATCCATGCCGGAACGCTTTTGCCCCCAAGGCTCGGGATGAGGCATAATGCCCGCATTCTCCTTGGTGTATATCTCGGAGGATGTCAAGCCCTTCTTCCGGGTCAACGCATCACTGGAGGACATTGGTTACACTCCGTTTGTACAGCTCGGAATTAATGATTGTGTATGCTTTTGCTCTCCTCTGAGTTTGCCTGGCTAACACCTCCTCAGTGGGTAACGTTCCATCTTTCAGGAATTGCAATATAGGCAGTGCCGAAGCTGGTATTGCTCGTGCAGGGAACATGTCCTCATCAATTTCCATTTGATCTACCGGCATAACTTCAGCCGGATCACGCTGAGCAGTCCCCGGGTTTGCTAAGGCAGTCCCCGGGTTTGCTGATGCAGTCCCCGGGTCTCGCGTACTACCCCACGTGTCAATGTCCATGGTCTCAGCTCCGGACTCTGTATCTTCCGGGACATAGGTCGAGTCGGTTCCTGGGGACGGCCTTATAGATGGTTTTCTGAGGTGTTCCAATGCTACACCCGGTGGAATTGCCTGTCGGGTTGATCCGAGCTTCGATAGCATGTCGGCAGCCTCGTTTTCCACTCGGGGTACATGGTGAAATTCACACCCCTCAAAGTAACCAGATATCTTCTGCACATGAAACTTGTACAGTGCCATGTTTGGATCTAGGGCGTCCCACACTCCGGACACTTGCTGCACCACCAAATCCGAGTCGCCAAAGCATATGATCCGACGTATGCCAATCTCTTTTGCCACTTTGAGCCCATGCACAAGAGCCTCGTACTCAGCGACATTGTTTGATGCCACGAAATGGATCTGTAATACGTATTTTAGCTGGTCCTTCTTCGGTGAGGTAAGCACAACCCTGGCGCCTAATCCGATTTTGGTTTTCGACCCGTCAAAGTGCATCCTCCAGTAGTTCGGATCTGGTGGTGGTGGTTCGTATTGTACCTCGGCCCAATCTACAAAAAAGACCGCCATAGCCTGAGACTTGATTGCTTCTCTTCTGTCATATTGGGGCATAAGGAGCTAGCTCAATTGCCCATTTTGCAATTCTGCCACTCGCATCCTTGTTACCCATTATCTCGGATATGGGAGCTTCACATATCACTTTGATGGGGTGCTCCTCAAAGTAATGCTTTAACTTCTTTGCCGCCATATAGACACCATATGCCACCTTTTGAAAGTGCGGGTAGTTCCGTTTTGAGGCAGATAATACCTCGCTCAAGTAATACACTGGCCTCTGCACCGACTTACCCTCTTCATTGCGCTCTACTACAATCACTGCACTTACAACTCGGTTGGTTGCGGCTACGTAGAGCAACATTGGCTCCTTCGATAGTGTAGAGGCTAACACTGGTGCAGTGGCCAACATCTTTTTTAAGTGGGCAAAGGCTTCATCAGCCTGTGGTGTCCAAACGAACTTATTCGACTTTTTCATGAGTTGGTAGAGAGGCAATGCCTTTTCTCCCAACCGACATACAAACCGACTCAATGATGCTAGGCACCCAGTGAACTTCTGGACATCGTTAAGACACTTCGGCAGCTCCATTCGTTCAATGGCCCGAATCTTAGTTGGATTAACTTCGATACCTCGGCTGGAGACGAGAAATCCGAGTAATTTTCCAGCCGGGACACCGAAGGTACATTTTTCCGGGTTAAGCTTCATCCGGAACCTTCTCAAGTTCATGAATGTCTGCCTGATGTCGTCAAGGAGCATTTTGCTTTCCTTGGTCTTGATAACAACATCATCCACGTATACTTGTACGTTTTGACCTATTTGGTCGTGCAAACATTTTGCATACATCTTTGGTACGTTGCACCTGCATTACGTAAACCAAACGGCATAGTGCGATAGCAATAAGCCCCGTACGGGGTGATAAACGCGGTCTTTATTTGATCATCCGGATTCAGAGGTATCTGGTGGAAACCAGAATATGCGTCAATGAATGACAACAGTTCACATCCCGCAGTTGAGTCTATGACCTGATCTATCCTCGGCAGTGGAAATGGATCTTTTGGACATGCCTTATTCAGGTTCATGTAATCGATACACATACGCCAAACCACTGCCACATTCGGATCATCCTTCTTCTTTTCTACCAGCACCGGATTAGAGAGTCAATACGGATACAGTACTTCCATGATGAATCCTGCTGCTAGAAACCGAGCTATCTCGTCTCCAATGAATTTTCTCCTATCCTCGGCGAAGCGGCGGAGAGGTTGCTTCACCGGCCTTGCTTCGGGTCTTACGTTCAAAGAGTGCTCGGCCAACTCCCTCGGAACACCTTGCAAATCCTGTGTGGACCAAGCAAAAATGTCCCGATTCTCACGGAGGAAGTTGACGAGCTCGCTTTCCTATTTATCAGTTAACCAGGCACCAATTTTTACGGTGCGCTTCGGGAACATGTCATCAACTGGAACCTTCTTGGTATCCTTTGCGGCTTGGAATGAAACGCTACCATGCGGGTTACTCAATGCCGGCATATACTGCTGCGCGGACTGAGCTAATGCCGCCACCTCTTGGATTTTTCTTTTCTCTTGCGCAATCACGAGTGACTCGGCTAGGTTAGACCAAGCTGAGGCACACTCAATGCAACGTCAGAAATCTCCAGCAATGGTAATAACTCCATTTGGCCTGGGCAACTTCATCTTCAAATAACTGATGTGGCAGCTTGCCATGAACTTGTTCAATGCTGGTCTTCCGAGTAACGCGTGATACAGACTATCCAAGTTCACCACGTCAAACTCTAGATTGTCAGTTCGGCAATTATCTCTCGTGCCGAATAGCACGTCAACCCGGACTTTGCCTATGGGCTCACAAGAAATGCCTGGTACAATACCATGGAAAGTTTTCCTTGTAGCCTGGAGCATGTTCTCCGAGATACCCAACTTGCGCATTGTATCCGCATACATGATGTTAATGCTACTGCCGTTGTCAATCAGTACCTTGGAGAACCTCACATTGATGTTCGGCCTAATGAATGTCGGGTCTAGCACTAGCGCAGACGAACCTGGACTCGGCATAAGCTTGGGATGATCTTTGATGTTCCAGGTGATTTCTTGGTCCGACCAAGGCATGTACCTCGTCACTGCTGGATTTACCGCATTGACCTCCATATGTCGGTGCTACAAGCTCTTCCTATCTGTTTCCTCAGTTGTGAACACACAATAGCTTTGATGATGTTCTCTGTACTCATTCCTCCCCTCCTTTCCGGGGTACCTCTGATCCGGCTGGTGCTGATTTTCCACCTGATGCACTGCATCCCTTCTCTCATTGTTGTCATACCTCGGCAGAGGGGGAGGCAACATTAGCTGTTGCGTGTTCGCTCTGGAGAGCAATTGCTGCCGGGGTAACTCCTGCCGAGGTTGATCATTCCGGGGTGCCTGAGCATTGCCCGAACCACCTTGTTCTATCTTACGCATCCACTCACATTGCCTCGTTGTGTGACCCGTCGGGCTACTCGGATTTGGCGTGTTAAACTTACACGGCTGGTCCATCATGAACTCATAGGTATACCTCGGACGGTCTTTATTTTATTGCCATTGTTTCTTTTGCTCCGGCGTCCATGTTTTCTTGCCATCGTTTCTTGGAGTCCATTGCCCTCCAGTTTTCTGGGGCTGGTTGCTTCCTGCTCCGGGTTGATCTTGATTCACAGCTGCAACTTGTTGCGAACCGTAGCGATGATCCGGTCTATCATCTCTTCTTTTTCCTCTGTAGTCATTCCTCCGAGATGACCTGGCTCCATCCCTCTGATAGTATTCCTCGTTTGACTCGTTTGATGTGAGCCTAGGTTGAGTCGGATCACCCAAGGCATACGAATCAGCAATCCGGATCATCTCTGCCAACGTAATTGGCATTTTCCTTTGCAATTTCATCCACAACTCGCTGCCATATCTACACCCTTGCGCAAACCACGCTATGGCCTGTGACTCTATGACTCCCTCACACGAGTTTCTAATGGTACACCACCGGGTCAAGAATTTACGGTCTGTCTCATTAGGTCTTTGCTTGCACATTGCTAGGGTCTGCGGCCTATTCGGCCTCTGATATGTACTTGAGAAGTTGCTGATAAACATTTCTTCAAAATCTATCCAGCAGTTGATGCTTCCGGGTGGCAAATTATTCAACCATACTCTGGCCGGACCTTCTAACATCTGGGGTACGTATTGTACTGCCCATCTCAAGTTGCCAATGCCAATTTTCGCAGCCGTAGCATAGTTTATCAGCCAATCCTCCGGCTTGGTACTGCCGTCATACGTCTTCGTGCCCCTGGGCAGCTGGAAGTTAGGTACCGGTGGCTCCTTCATGATCCGGGGTCCAAAAAACGCTGGACCTTGACACTCGATCTGTTCCGACCTATATAGGCGATCCAGTTTCAATCTTGCATCATCCGGCATCAAATCCCTGCTTCCTAATCTTGACCCTATCACATGATAGTCCGGTCTTGGGTACCCCGCGTTCATCATCTCCGAATCACCGCCGTTGTACCGGTCTTGCTCTTGTGGTGCACCTCTCTGTTGCATACGTCGGCCGACGCCTTGCTCTTGCCTTGGTATATTCCGCTGCTGCGGTTGTCCTGCTCCTGCCGAGTTTCGCTGTCCGGCATTGCCGTTGGCAGCGTTCCCTTGACCGGCATTGCCTTGGTCGTGGTTACCTCGGCCAGCTTCACCTTGGCTCACACTTCGTCGATCATCATTTTTCTGTGCCTCTTTTCCTTTTCCTGCCCGCGTCGGGTCGTACGGGACGATCTGTTTGTTCCGTCTGGCTGAGGTTACTACCTCTTCTCTCCTTGGACCGCCATGAGGAGACGATGCGGCTCCAGCGGATTTATCCGGGTTACCCATCGCCGAATGGACGATTTTGGAAGCTCCAGCTCTCTCCGGATTAGCTCTGAGTAGCTCTTCGTTCTGTCTGTTCGTGATCCGAACTAACTCGTTAACCCTATCTTGCTGTCTTTGACGGGCCTCACCCGTCAGACCCTCTAACTCGGATGCAGCCGCATCCGCTACTCTGAGGTTCTTTGCCGGGGTACTATACTTCGGCAGCCCCACGGACAAATAGTTTTCCGATTCCTCGGCTCCAGTATCACCTTCTTTGTTCATCTCGCTCATGAGATTTCTCCCTTTTACCTTTACCGTATCAACTTTGTTTGCTTTTGCATACTTACGCAATGTCATATTTAACGACTGCTGAGCCGCGGCTATTTTCTTTGCGCCTTCTAGTATTTTTTGCCTAGTTTCCTCTAGCTTGGCCTGTGCCTGAGCCGGATCTACCACTGCTGCTACCGGGTTTGCCAAGCTATCCATAGATTCTCTCGGTACATTCTCAGGCCTCTCTAGCAGGGGTCCTCTACCTTTCCTCGGTGCCTTAGGTGTTACCTCTGGGTCCGGTGCTAGATCCTTGCTTGCACCTGCACCCGGTGCAATCATCATCACTTCTGTACGGTCCGGGGAGCGAGTGATACGCGCCCCGTGAACCACGCTAAGGGGTGGTTCCCCTGCCTCGACGACGCGCTGCGGATGAACGCATGATACGTCCACAACAACGTAGACCTTGTGCGCACCCAACTTGATGAAGAGGCCGTTGCACGGAAGTGGGCACGTGCCAAAGCAGCTAGCGTTGTCGTTGACGAAGTCCAGCGCTCCAAAGCGCTGAACGAGCCCAGAGACGATGCGTTCGCCGGTGCCGACGAGGTTTCCCGTCCGGATCTTCACCCCTACTAGCGCCGCTAGCCCCACGGTGTGCGCCAACTGTCATGGTGGTGTCACGGCAGATGCCATGGATAGGCTAAAGGTGGGGACTAATACACGCTAGGGGAATCCAAGGAGGGATAGTGAAGTGATACTCCACACAGAAGATTGTATTCCTTTCCTTTCAAGATTACAAGTGCTCCTAGAGCTGTATTGGCGAGAGGAGGAAGAAGGAGCTCTCTTACTCTCACCCTCAGTTCACCCCTAGAACCTTAGCCAAATTGGTATCAAAGAAAACTCAACCTCCTCTACTGAAACCCTAGCCCCCCTTATATAGAGGGGGCTTGGTCTCTGCCTAGGGCATACGTGGAGGCATATTCCTAAGAATATGCCTCCTCTCAAAGTGGTAACCCGACCGGGGTGCTTTTCCCCGGCGTCACACATGCTTTAGCTATGTGAGCCTCTGCGGCGCCCGCGTCAGCCGACACGGGCGTCGTCACCCTTGTCGGCCATGACCCGGTGGTCCTGCCCTTGCTTGCTTCGCTCATGCAGTGCGTACCGGGCCTTCTTTTTGACCAGAGAGATTCCTTCCTTTTCCCAGAAGCTAAACGGGACCCGGATCATAATAGATCAGGCTATACCTGTTCCTGCATATAAGTTAGACAAGCACTTCCAACTTACTTCTTAAGTCGGCTGAGACAATGTTAGGCGACCCCCTCCCCCTGGTCCGGGTTACTCCGTGATCCAGCCTGCCTTGAGGTGACCCGGTCAGCATCCGCTTTGAGCTTGCCGAACCTCGGCTAACTCGGCCTTTATACCCCAGAGTGACCCTACCCGGGGGTATCCCCCCAACAACACACATGCAATTACTCTAGTGGGTAAATATGTGGTTTATGGAAAGAACACATATGCAATGACATTGGTGGATCCATATGTGGTTTGTGAAAAGAACACACATGCAATGACAATTGTTGATCCATATGTGGTTTTGTGAAAAGAAGACATGCAATTACTCTAGTGGATCCATTTGTGGTTTGGGGAAAAGAACAACATGCAATGACATTGGTTGATCCAGATGTGGTTTGTGGAAAAGAACACACATGCAATGACTCTGGTGGATCCATGTGTGGTTTGTGGAAAAGAACACACATGCAATTACTCTAGTGGATCCATATGTGGTTGGTGGAAAGAACACACATGCAATGACTCTAGTGGATCCATAAGTGGTTTGTGGAAAAAATAACACACATGCAATTACTCTATTGGGTACATATCTGGTTTGTGGAAAGAACACACATGCAATGACATTGGTGGATCCATATGTGGTTTGTGAAAAGAACACACATGCAATGATATTTGTTGATCCATATGTGGTTTGTGGAGAAGAACACACATGCAATGACATTGGTTGATCCATATGTGGTTTGTGGAAAAGAACACACATGCAATGACTCTGGTGGATCCATTTATGGTTTGTGGAAAGAACACACATGCAATGACTCTGGTGGATCCATGTGTGGTTTGTGGAAAGAACACACATGCAATGACTCTAGTGGATCCATACGTGGTTTGTGGAAAAGAACACACATGCAATTACTCTAGTGGGTACATATGTGGTTTGTGGAAAGAACACACATGGAATGACATTGGTGGATCCATCCATGGTTCCTGATAGGAACACACATGCAATGACATTGGTTGATCCATATGTGGTTTGTGACATAACACACATGCAATGCCATTGGTTGATCCATGTGATTTGTGAAAAGAACACACATACAATGACATTGGTTGATCCAAGTGGTTTTTGGAAAGAACACACATGCAATGACTCTGGTGGATCCATGTGTGGTTTGTGGAAAAAAACACATGCAATGACTCTAGTGCTGATTTGAGTAACAGAACACACATGCAATGACTATAGTGAGTCCATATGTGGTTTGTGAAAAGAACACACATGCAATGACTCTATGGATCCATATGTGGTTCATGAAAAGAACACACATGCAATGATATTGGTTGATCCATATGTGGTTTGTGAAAGTAACACACATGCAATGACTCTAGTGGATCCATATGTGGTTTGTGGAAAGAACACACATGTAATGACTCTAGTGGATCCATTAGTGGTTTGTGGAAAATAACATACATGCAATTACTCTAGTGTTTACATATGTGGTTTGTGGAAAGAACACACATGCAATGACATTGGTGGATCCATATGTGGTTTGTGAAAAGAACACACATGCAATAACATTTGTTGATCCATATGTGGTTTGTGAAAAGAACACACATGCAATTACTCTAGTGTATCCATATGTGGTTTGTGGCAAACAACACACATGCAATGACATTGGTTGATCCATATGTGGTTTGTGAAAAGAACACACATGCAATGACATTGGTTGACCCATATGTGGTTTGTGGAAAGAACACACATGCAATGACTCTGGTGGGTACATATGTGGTTTGTGAAAAGAACACACATGCAATGACTCTAGTGGATCCATATGCGGTTTGTGGAAAAGAACACACATGCAATGACTCTGGTGGATCCATGTGTGGTTTGTGGAAAAACACACATGCAATGACTCTGGTCGATCCATGTGTGGTTTGTGGAAATAACGCACATGCAATGACTCTAGTGGATCCATACGTGGTTTGTGGAAAAGAACACACATGCAATTACTCTAGTGGGTACATATGTGGTTTGTGGAAAGAACACACATGCAATGACATTGGTGGATCCATGTGTGGTCATTGACAGGAACACACATGCAATGACATTGGTTCATACATATGTGGTTTGTGACAATAACACACATGCAATGCCATTGGTTGATCCATGTGGATTGTGCAAAGAACACACATTCAGTGACATGGGTTGATCCATGTGGTTTGTGGAAAGAACACACATGCAATGACTCTGGTGGATCCATGTGGTTTTTGAATAGAACACATATGCAATGACTCTAGTGTTGGTTTTAGTATAAGAACACACATGCAATGACTCTAGTGGGTCCATATGTGGTTTGTGAAATGAACACACATGCAATGACTCTAGTGGATCCATATGTTGTTCATGAAAAGGACACACATGCAATGACATTGGTTGATCCATATGTGGTTTGTAAAAGGAACACACATGCAATGACTCTAGTGGATCCATATGTGGTTTGTGGAAAGAACACACATGCAATGACTCTCGTGGATCCACAAGTGGTTTGTAGAAAAGAACACACATGCAATTACTCTAGTGGGTAAATATGTGGTTTGTGGAAAGAACACACATGCAATGACATTGGTGGATCCATATGTGGTTTGTGAAAAGAACACACATGCAATGACATTTGTTGATCCATATGTGGTTTTGTGAAAAGAAGACATGCAATTAGTCTAGTGGATCCATATGTGGTTTGTGGAAAAGAACAACATGCAATGACATTGGTTGATCCACATGTGGTTTGTGGAAAAGAACACACATGCAATGACTCTGGTTGATCCATTTGTGGTTTGTGGAAAGAACACACATGCAATGCCTCTGGTGGATCCATGTGTGGTTTGTGGAAAGAAGAGACATGCAATGACTCTAGTGGATCCATACGTGGTTTGTGGAAAAGAACAACATGCAATGACATTGGTTGATCCAGATGTGGTTTGTGGAAAAGAACACACATGCAATGACTCTGGTGGATCCATTTGTAGTTTGTGGAAAGAACACACATGCAATGACTCTGGTGGATCCATGTGTGGTTTGTGGAAAGAAGAGACATGCAATGACTCTAGTGGATCCATACGTGGTTTGTGGAAAAGAAAACACATGCAATTACTCTAGTGGATCCATATGTGGTTGGTGGAAAGAACACACATGCAATGACTCTAGTGGATCCATAAGTGGTTTGTGGAAAAATAACACACATGCAATTACTCTATTGGGTACATATGTGGTTTGTGGAAAGAACACACATGCAATGACATTGGTGGATCCATATGTGGTTTGTGAAAAGAACACACATGCAATGACATTTGTTGATCCATATGTGGTTTGTGGAGAAGAACACACATGCAATGACATTGGTGGATCCATGTGTGGTCATTGACAGGAACACACATGCAATGACATTGGTTCATACATATGTGGTTTGTGACAATAACACACATGCAATGCCATTGGTTGATCCATGTGGATTGTGCAAAGAACACACATTCAGTGACATGGGTTGATCCATGTGGTTTGTGGAAAGAACACACATGCAATGACTCTGGTGGATCCATGTGTGGTTTTTGAATAGAACACATATGCAATGACTCTAGTGTTGGTTTTAGTATAAGAACACACATGCAATGACTCTAGTGGGTCCATATGTGGTTTGTGAAATGAACACACATGCAATGACTCTAGTGGATCCATATGTTGTTCATGAAAAGGACACACATGCAATGACATTGGTTGATCCATATGTGGTTTGTAAAAGGAACACACATGCAATGACTCTAGTGGATCCATATGTGGTTTGTGGAAAGAACACACATGCAATGACTCTCGTGGATCCACAAGTGGTTTGTAGAAAAGAACACACATGCAATTACTCTAGTGGGTAAATATGTGGTTTGTGGAAAGAACACACATGCAATGACATTGGTGGATCCATATGTGGTTTGTGAAAAGAACACACATGCAATGACATTTGTTGATCCATATGTGGTTTTGTGAAAAGAAGACATGCAATTAGTCTAGTGGATCCATATGTGGTTTGTGGAAAAGAACAACATGCAATGACATTGGTTGATCCACATGTGGTTTGTGGAAAAGAACACACATGCAATGACTGGTTGATCCATTTGTGGTTTGTGGAAAGAACACACATGCAATGCCTCTGGTGGATCCATGTGGTTTGTGGAAAGAAGAGACATGCAATGACTCTAGTGGATCCATACGTGGTTTGTGGAAAAGAACAACATGCAATGACATTGGTTGATCCAGATGTGGTTTGTGGAAAAGAACACACATGCAATGACTCTGGTGGATCCATTTGTTGTTTGTGTAAAGATCACACATGCAATGACTTTGGTGGATCCATGTGTGGTTTGTGGAAAGTAGAGACCAGCAATGACTCGTCTGGTTCCATTAGTTGTTTGGTGTAAAGAAAACACATGCAATTACTCTAGTGGATCCATATGTGGTTTGTGGAAAGAACACACATGCAATGACTCTAGTGGATCCATAAGTGGTTTGTGAAAAGAACACACATGCAATTACTCTAGTGGGTACATAGGTGGTTTGTGGAAAGAACACACATGCAATGACATTGGTGGATCCATATGTGGTTTGTGAAAAGAACACACATGCAATGACATTTGTTGATCCATATGTGGTTTGTGGAAAGAACACACATGCAATGACATTGATGGATCTATATGTGGTTCATGGACAGGAACACACATGCAATGACTCTGGTTGATCCATATGTGGTTTGTGACAATAACACACATGCAATGCCATTGGTTGATCCATGTGGATTGTGCAAAGAACACACATTCAGTGACATGGGTTGATCCATGTGGTTTGTGGAAAGAACACACATGCAATGACTCTGGTGGATCCATGTGTGGTTTTTGAATAGAACACATATGCAATGACTCTAGTGTTGGTTTTAGTATAAGAACACACATGCAATGACTCTAGTGGGTCCATATGTGGTTTGTGAAATGAACACACATGCAATGACTCTAGTGGATCCATATGTTGTTCATGAAAAGGACACACATGCAATGACATTGGTTGATCCATATGTGGTTTGTAAAAGGAACACACATGCAATGACTCTAGTGGATCCATATGTGGTTTGTGGAAAGAACACACATGCAATGACTCTCGTGGATCCACAAGTGGTTTGTAGAAAAGAACACACATGCAATTACTCTAGTGGGTAAATATGTGGTTTGTGGAAAGAACACACATGCAATGACATTGGTGGATCCATATGTGGTTTGTGAAAAGAACACACATGCAATGACATTTGTTGATCCATATGTGGTTTTGTGAAAAGAAGACATGCAATTAGTCTAGTGGATCCATATGTGGTTTGTGGAAAAGAACAACATGCAATGACATTGGTTGATCCACATGTGGTTTGTGGAAAAGAACACACATGCAATGACTCTGGTTGATCCATTTGTGGTTTGTGGAAAGAACACACATGCAATGCCTCTGGTGGATCCATGTGTGGTTTGTGGAAAGAAGAGACATGCAATGACTCTAGTGGATCCATACGTGGTTTGTGGAAAAGAACAACATGCAATGACATTGGTTGATCCAGATGTGGTTTGTGGAAAAGAACACACATGCAATGACTCTGGTGGATCCATTTGTAGTTTGTGGAAAGAACACACATGCAATGACTCTGGTGGATCCATGTGTGGTTTGTGGAAAGAAGAGACATGCAATGACTCTAGTGGATCCATACGTGGTTTGTGGAAAAGAAAACACATGCAATTACTCTAGTGGATCCATATGTGGTTGGTGGAAAGAACACACATGCAATGACTCTAGTGGATCCATAAGTGGTTTGTGGAAAAATAACACACATGCAATTACTCTATTGGGTACATATGTGGTTTGTGGAAAGAACACACATGCAATGACATTGGTGGATCCATATGTGGTTTGTGAAAAGAACACACATGCAATGACATTTGTTGATCCATATGTGGTTTGTGGAGAAGAACACACATGCAATGACATTGGTTGATCCATATGTGGTTTGTGGAAAGAACACGGATGCAATGACTCTGGTGGATCCATTTGTGGTTTGTGGAAAGAACACACATGCAATGACTCTGGTGGATCCATGTGTGGTTTGTGGAAAGAACACACATGCAATGACTGTAGTGGATCCATACGTGGTTTGTGGAAAAGAACACACATGCAATTACTCTAGTAGGTACATATGTGGTTTGTGGAAAGAACACACATGGAATGACATTGGTGGATCCATCCATGGTTCCTGATAGGAACACACATGCAATGACATTGGTTGATCCATATGTGGTTTGTGACATAACACACATGCAATGCCATTGGTTGATCCATGTGATTTGTGAAAAGAACACACATACAATGACATTGGTTGATCCAAGTGGTTTTTGGAAAGAACACACATGCAATGACTCTGGTGGATCCATGTGTGGTTTGTGGAAAAAACACATGCAATGACTCTAGTGCTGATTTGAGTAACAGAACACACATGCAATGACTATAGTGAGTCCATATGTGGTTTGTGAAAAGAACACACATGCAATGACTCTATGGATCCATATGTGGTTCATGAAAAGAACACACATGCAATGATATTGGTTGATCCATATGTGGTTTGTGAAAGTAACACACATGCAATGACTCTAGTGGATCCATATGTGGTTTGTGGAAAGAACACACATGTAATGACTCTAG
Source organism: Avena insularis (assembly GCA_023614405.1). Taxonomy (NCBI): domain Eukaryota; kingdom Viridiplantae; phylum Streptophyta; class Magnoliopsida; order Poales; family Poaceae; genus Avena; species Avena insularis. The sequence goes on from CM042690.1 coordinate 285,550,892, forward strand.
TGGATCCATAAGTGGTTTGTGGAAAATAACATACATGCAATTACTCTAGTGTTTACATATGTGGTTTGTGGAAAGAACACACATGCAATGACATTGGTGGATCCATATGTGGTTTGTGAAAAGAACACACATGCAATAACATTTGTTGATCCATATGTGGTTTGTGAAAAGAACACACATGCAATTACTCTAGTGGATCCATATGTGGTTTGTGGCAAACAACACACATGCAATGACATTGGTTGATCCATATGTGGTTTGTGAAAAGACCACACATGCAATGACATTGGTTGACCCATATGTGGTTTGTGGAAAGAACACACATGCAATGACTCTGGTGGGTACATAAGTGGTTTGTGAAAAGAACACACATGCAATGACTCTAGTGGATCCATATGCGGTTTGTGGAAAAGAACACACATGCAATGACTCTGGTGGATCCATGTGTGGTTTGTGGAAAAACACACATGCAATGACTCTGGTCGATCCATGTGTGGTTTGTGGAAAGAACGCACATGCAATGACTCTAGTGGATCCATACGTGGTTTGTGGAAAAGAACATACATGCAATTACTCTAGTGGGTACATATGTGGTTTGTGGAAAGAACACACATGCAATGACATTGGTGGATCCATGTGTGGTCATTGACAGGAACACACATGCAATGACATTGGTTCATACATATGTGGTTTGTGACAATAACACACATGCAATGCCATTGGTTGATCCATGTGGATTGTGCAAAGAACACACATTCAGTGACATGGGTTGATCCATGTGGTTTGTGGAAAGAACACACATGCAATGACTCTGGTGGATCCATGTGTGGTTTTTGAATAGAACACATATGCAATGACTCTAGTGTTGGTTTTAGTATAAGAACACACATGCAATGACTCTAGTGGGTCCATATGTGGTTTGTGAAATGAACACACATGCAATGACTCTAGTGGATCCATATGTTGTTCATGAAAAGGACACACATGCAATGACATTGGTTGATCCATATGTGGTTTGTAAAAGGAACACACATGCAATGACTCTAGTGGATCCATATGTGGTTTATGGAAAGAACACACATGCAATGACTCTCGTGGATCCACAAGTGGTTTGTAGAAAAGAACACACATGCAATTACTCTAGTGGGTAAATATGTGGTTTGTGGAAAGAACACACATGCAATGACATTGGTGGATCCATATGTGGTTTGTGAAAAGAACACACATGCAATGACATTTGTTGATCCATATGTGGTTTTGTGAAAAGAAGACATGCAATTAGTCTAGTGGATCCATATGTGGTTTGTGGAAAAGAACAACATGCAATGACATTGGTTGATCCACATGTGGTTTGTGGAAAAGAACACACATGCAATGACTCTGGTTGATCCATTTGTGGTTTGTGGAAAGAACACACATGCAATGCCTCTGGTGGATCCATGTGTGGTTTGTGGAAAGAAGAGACATGCAATGACTCTAGTGGATCCATACGTGGTTTGTGGAAAAGAACAACATGCAATGACATTGGTTGATCCAGATGTGGTTTGTGGAAAAGAACACACATGCAATGACTCTGGTGGATCCATTTGTAGTTTGTGGAAAGAACACACATGCAATGACTCTGGTGGATCCATGTGTGGTTTGTGGAAAGAAGAGACATGCAATGACTCTAGTGGATCCATACGTGGTTTGTGGAAAAGAAAACACATGCAATTACTCTAGTGGATCCATATGTGGTTGGTGGAAAGAACACACATGCAATGACTCTAGTGGATCCATAAGTGGTTTGTGGAAAAATAACACACATGCAATTACTCTATTGGGTACATATGTGGTTTGTGGAAAGAACACACATGCAATGACATTGGTGGATCCATATGTGGTTTGTGAAAAGAACACACATGCAATGACATTTGTTGATCCATATGTGGTTTGTGGAGAAGAACACACATGCAATGACATTGGTTGATCCATATGTGGTTTGTGGAAAGAACACACATGCAATGACTCTGGTGGATCCATTTGTGGTTTGTGGAAAGAACACACATGCAATGACTCTGGTGGATCCATGTGTGGTTTGTGGAAAGAACACACATGCAATGACTCTAGTGGATCCATACGTGGTTTGTGGAAAAGAACACACATGCAATTACTCTAGTGGGTACATATGTGGTTTGTGGAAAGAACACACATGGAATGACATTGGTGGATCCATCCATGGTTCCTGATAGGAACACACATGCAATGACATTGGTTGATCCATATGTGGTTTGTGACATAACACACATGCAATGCCATTGGTTGATCCATGTGATTTGTGAAAAGAACACACATACAATGACATTGGTTGATCCAAGTGGTTTTTGGAAAGTACACACATGCAATGACTCTGGTGGATCCATGTGTGGTTTGTGGAAAAAAACACATGCAATGACTCTAGTGCTGATTTGAGTAACAGAACACACAAGCAATGACTATAGTGAGTCCATATGTGGTTTGTGAAAAGAACACACATGCAATGACTCTATGGATCCATATGTGGTTCATGAAAAGAACACACCTGCAATGATATTGTCTGATCCATATGTGGTCTGTGAAAGTAACACACATGCAATAACTCTAGTGGATCCATATGTGGTTTGTGGACAGAACACACATGCAATGACTCTAGTGGATCCATAAGTGGTTTGTGGAAAATAACATACATGCAATTACTCTAGTGTTTACATATGTGGTTTGTGGAAAGAACACACATGCAATGACATTGGTGGATCCATATGTGGTTTGTGAAAAGAACACACATGCAATGACATTTGTTGATCCATATGTGGTTTGTGAAAAGAACACACATGCAATTACTCTAGTGGATCCATATGTGGTTTGTGGCAAACAACACACATGCAATGACATTGGTTGATCCATATGTGGTTTGTGAAAAGAACACACATGCAATGACATTGGTTGACCCATATGTGGTTTGTGGAAAGAACACACATGCAATGACTCTGGTGGGTACATATGTGGTTTGTGAAAAGAACACACATGCAATGACTCTAGTGGATCCATATGTGGTTTGTGGAAAAGAACACACATGCAATGACTCTGGTGGATCCATGTGTGGTTTGTGGAAAAAACACACATGCAATGACTCTGGTCGATCCATGTGTGGTTTGTGGAAAGAACGCACATGCAATGACTCTAGTGGATCCATACGTGGTTTGTGGAAAGAACACACATGCAATTACTCTAGTGGGTACATATGTGGTTTGTGGAAAGAACACACATGCAATGACATTGGTGGATCCATGTGTGGTCATTGACAGGAACACACATGCAATGACATTGGTTGATACATATGTGGTTTGTGACAATAACACACATGCAATGCCATTGGTTGATCCATGTGGGTTGTTCAAAGAACACACATTCAATGACATGGGTTGATCCATGTGGTTTGTGGAAAGAACACACATGCAATGACTCTGGTGGATCCATGTGTGGTTTTTGAATAGAACACATATGCAATGACTCTAGTGTTGGTTTTAGTATAAGAACACACATGCAATGACTCTAGTGGGTCCATATGTGGTTTGTGAAATGAACACACATGCAATGACTCTAGTGGATCCATATGTTGTTCATGAAAAGGACACACATGCAATGACATTGGTTGATCCATATGTGGTTTGTAAAAGGAACACACATGCAATGACTCTAGTGGATCCATATGTGGTTTATGGAAAGAACACACATGCAATGACTCTCGTGGATCCACAAGTGGTTTGTAGAAAAGAACACACATGCAATTACTCTAGTGGGTAAATATGTGGTTTGTGGAAAGAACACACATGCAATGACATTGGTGGATCCATATGTGGTTTGTGAAAAGAACACACATGCAATGACATTTGTTGATCCATATGTGGTTTTGTGAAAAGAAGACATGCAATTAGTCTAGTGGATCCATATGTGGTTTGTGGAAAAGAACAACATGCAATGACATTGGTTGATCCACATGTGGTTTGTGGAAAAGAACACACATGCAATGACTCTGGTTGATCCATTTGTGGTTTGTGGAAAGAACACACATGCAATGCCTCTGGTGGATCCATGTGTGGTTTGTGGAAAGAAGAGACATGCAATGACTCTAGTGGATCCATACGTGGTTTGTGGAAAAGAACAACATGCAATGACATTGGTTGATCCAGATGTGGTTTGTGGAAAAGAACACACATGCAATGACTCTGGTGGATCCATTTGTAGTTTGTGGAAAGAACACACATGCAATGACTCTGGTGGATCCATGTGTGGTTTGTGGAAAGAAGAGACATGCAATGACTCTAGTGGATCCATACGTGGTTTGTGGAAAAGAAAACACATGCAATTACTCTAGTGGATCCATATGTGGTTGGTGGAAAGAACACACATGCAATGACTCTAGTGGATCCATAAGTGGTTTGTGGAAAAATAACACACATGCAATTACTCTATTGGGTACATATGTGGTTTGTGGAAAGAACACACATGCAATGACATTGGTGGATCCATATGTGGTTTGTGAAAAGAACACACATGCAATGACATTTGTTGATCCATATGTGGTTTGTGGAGAAGAACACACATGCAATGACATTGGTTGATCCATATGTGGTTTGTGGAAAAGAACACACATGCAATGACTCTGGTGGATCCATTTGTGGTTTGTGGAAAGAACACACATGCAATGACTCTGGTGGATCCATGTGTGGTTTGTGGAAAGAACACACATGCAATGACTCTAGTGGATCCATACGTGGTTTGTGGAAAAGAACACACATGCAATTACTCTAGTGGGTACATATGTGGTTTGTGGAAAGAACACACATGGAATGACATTGGTGGATCCATCCATGGTTCCTGATAGGAACACACATGCAATGACATTGGTTGATCCATATGTGGTTTGTGACATAACACACATGCAATGCCATTGGTTGATCCATGTGATTTGTGAAAAGAACACACATACAATGACATTGGTTGATCCAAGTGGTTTTTGGAAAGTACACACATGCAATGACTCTGGTGGATCCATGTGTGGTTTGTGGAAAAAAACACATGCAATGACTCTAGTGCTGATTTGAGTAACAGAACACACAAGCAATGACTATAGTGAGTCCATATGTGGTTTGTGAAAAGAACACACATGCAATGACTCTATGGATCCATATGTGGTTCATGAAAAGAACACACCTGCAATGATATTGTCTGATCCATATGTGGTCTGTGAAAGTAACACACATGCAATAACTCTAGTGGATCCATATGTGGTTTGTGGACAGAACACACATGCAATGACTCTAGTGGATCCATAAGTGGTTTGTGGAAAATAACATACATGCAATTACTCTAGTGTTTACATATGTGGTTTGTGGAAAGAACACACATGCAATGACATTGGTGGATCCATATGTGGTTTGTGAAAAGAACACACATGCAATGACATTTGTTGATCCATATGTGGTTTGTGAAAAGAACACACATGCAATTACTCTAGTGGATCCATATGTGGTTTGTGGCAAACAACACACATGCAATGACATTGGTTGATCCATATGTGGTTTGTGAAAAGAACACACATGCAATGACATTGGTTGACCCATATGTGGTTTGTGGAAAGAACACACATGCAATGACTCTGGTGGGTACATATGTGGTTTGTGAAAAGAACACACATGCAATGACTCTAGTGGATCCATATGTGGTTTGTGGAAAAGAACACACATGCAATGACTCTGGTGGATCCATGTGTGGTTTGTGGAAAAAACACACATGCAATGACTCTGGTCGATCCATGTGTGGTTTGTGGAAAGAACGCACATGCAATGACTCTAGTGGATCCATACGTGGTTTGTGGAAAAGAACACACATGCAATTACTCTAGTGGGTACATATGTGGTTTGTGGAAAGAACACACATGCAATGACATTGGTGGATCCATGTGTGGTCATTGACAGGAACACACATGCAATGACATTGGTTGATACATATGTGGTTTGTGACAATAACACACATGCAATGCCATTGGTTGATCCATGTGGGTTGTTCAAAGAACACACATTCAATGACATGGGTTGATCCATGTGGTTTGTGGAAAGAACACACATGCAATGACTCTGGTGGATCCATGTGTGGTTTTTGAATAGAACACATATGCAATGACTCTAGTGTTGGTTTTAGTATAAGAACACACATGCAATGACTCTAGTGGGTCCATATGTGGTTTGTGAAATGAACACACATGAAATGACTCTAGTGGATCCATATGTTGTTCATGAAAAGGACACACATGCAATGACATTGGTTGATCCATATGTGGTTTGTGAAAGGAACACACATGCAATGACTCTAGTGGATCCATATGTGGTTTATGGAAAGAACACACATGCAATGACTCTCGTGGATCCACAAGTGGTTTGTAGAAAAGAACACACATGCAATTACTCTAGTGGGTAAATATGTGGTTTGTGGAAAGAACACACATGCAATATCATTGGTGGATCCATATGTGGTTTGTGAAAAGAACACACATGCAATGACATTTGTTGATCCATATGTGGTTTTGTGAAAAGAAGACATGCAATTAGTCTAGTGGATCCATATGTGGTTTGTGGAAAAGAACAACATGCAATGACATTGGTTGATCCATATGTGGTTTGTGGAAAAGAACACACATGCAATGACTCTGGTTGATCCATTTGTGGTTTGTGGAAAGAACACACATGCAATGCCTCTGGTGGATCCATGTGTGGTTTGTGGAAAGAAGAGACATGCAATGACTCTAGTGGATCCATACGTGGTTTGTGGAAAAGAACACACATGCAATTAGTCTAGTGGGTAAATATGTGGTTTGTGGAAAGAACACACATGCAATGACATTGGTGGATCCATGTGTGGTTCATGATAGGAACACACATGCAATGCCACTGGTTGATCCATATGTAGTTTGTGACAACAACACACATGCAATGACTCTGGTGGATCCATGTGTGGTTTGTGGAAAGAACACACATGCAATGACTCTAGTGGATCCATATGTGGTTTGTGGAAAAGAACACACATGCAATTACTCTAGTGGGTACATATGTGCTTTGTGGAAAGAACACACATGCAATGACATTGGTGGATCCATGTGTGGTTCATGACAGGAACACACATGCAATGACATTGGTTGATATATATGTGGTTTGTGAAAAGAACACACATGCAATGACTCTAGTGGTTCCATATGTGGTTCATGAAAAGAACACACATGCAATGACATTGGTTGATCCATATGTGGTTTGTGAAAGGAACACACATGCAATGACTCTAGTGGATCCATATGTGGTTTGTGGAAAGAACACACATGCAATGACTCTGGTGGATCCATGTGTGGTTTCTGGAAAGAACACACATGCAATGACTCTAGTGGATCCATATGTGGTTTGTGAAAAGAACACACATGCAATGACATTGGTTGACCCATATGTGGTTTGTCGAAAGAACACAATGCAATGACTCTGGTTGGTCCATATGTGGTTTGTGAAAAGAACACACATGCAATGACTCTAGTGGATCCATATGTGGTTTGTGGAAAAGAACACACATGCAATGACTCTGGTGGATCCATGTGTGGTTTGTGGAAAAAACACACATGCCATGACTCTGGTGGATCCATGTGTGGTTTGTGGAAAGAACACACATGCAATGACTCTAGTGGATCCATATGTGGTTTGTGGAAAAGAACACACATGCAAGTACTCTACTGGGTACATACGTGCTTTGTGGAAAGAACACACATGCAATGACATTGGTGGATCCATGTGTGGTTCATGACAGGAACACACATGCAATGCCATTGGTTGATCCATGTGGTTTGTGAAAAGAACACACATTCAATGACATGGGTTGATCCATGTGGTTTGTGGAAAGAACCCACATGCAATGACTCTGGTGGATCCATGTGTGGTTTGTGAAAAGAACACATATGCAATGACTCTTGTGCTAGTTTTAGTATAAGAACACACATGCAATGACCCTAGTTGGTACATATGTGGTTTGTGAAAAGAATACACATGCAATGACTCTAGTGGATCCATATGTGGTTCAGGAAAAGAAAACACATGCAATGACATTGGTTGATCCATATGTGGTTTGTGAAAGCAACACACATGCAATGACTCTAGTGGATCCATATGTGGTTTGTGGAAAGAACACACATGCAATGACTCTAGTGGATCCATAAGTGGTTTGTGGAAAAGAACACACATGCATTTACTCTAGTGGGTACATATGTGGTTTGTGGAGAGAACACACATGCAGTGACATTGGTGGATCCATATGTGGTTTGTGAAAAGAACACACATGCAATGACATTTGTTGATCCATATGTGGTTTTGTGAAAAGAAGACATGCAATTACTCTAGTGGATCCATATGTGGTTTGTGGAAACGAACAACATGCAATGACATTGGTTGATCCATATGTGGTTTGTGGAAAAGAACACACATGCAATGACTCTGGTGGATCCATTTGTAGTTTGTGCAAAGAACACACATGCAATGCCTCTGGTGGATCCATGTGTGGTTTGTGGCAAGAAGAGACATGCAATGACTCTAGTGGATCCATACGTGGTTTGTGGAAAAGAACACACATGCAATTACTCTAGTGGGTAAATATGTGGTTTGTGGAAACAACACACATGCAATGACATTGGTGGATCCATGTGTGGTTCATGACTGGAACACACATGCAATGCCACAGGTTGATCCATATGTAGTTTTTGACAATAACACACATGCAATGACTCTGGTGGATCCATGTGTTGTTTGTGGAAAGAACACACATGCAATGACTCTAGTGGATCCATATGTGGTTTGTGGAAAAGAACACACATGCAATTACTCTAGTGGGCACATATGTGCTTTGTGGAAAGAACACACATGCAATGACATTGGTGGATCCATGTGTGGTTCATGACAGGAACACACATGCAATGACATTGGTTGATACATATGTGGTTTGTGACAATAACACACATGCAATTACTCTAGTGTTTACATATGTGGTTTGTGGAAAAGAACACACTTGCAATGACATTGGTGGATCCATATGTGGTTTGTGAAAATAACACACATGCAATGACATTTGTTGATCCATATGTGGTTTGTGAAAAGAACACACATGCAATTACTCTAGTGGATCCATATGTGGTTTGTGGAAAACAACACACATGCAATGAGATTGGTTGATCCATATGTGGTTTGTGAAAAGAACACACATGCAATGACATTGGTTGACCCATATGTGGTTTGTCGAAAGAACTCAATGCAATGACTCTGGTGGCTCCATATGTGGTTTGTGAAAAGAACACACATGCAATGACTCTAGTGGATCCATATGTGGTTTGTGGAAAAGAACACACATGCAATGACTCTGGTGGATCCATGTGTGGTTTGTGGAAAAAACACACATGCCATGACTCTGGTGGATCCATGTGTGGTTTGTGGAAAGAACACACATGCAATGACTCTAGTGGATCCATATGTGGTTTGTGGAAAAGAACACACATGCAATTACTCTACTGGGTACATATGTGCTTTGTGGAAAGAACACACATGCAAAGACATTGGTGGATCCATGTGTGGTTCATGACAGGAACACACATGCAATGCCATTGGTTGATCCATGTGGTTTGTGAAAAGAACACGCATTCAATGACATGGGTTGATCCATGTGGTTTGTGGAAAGAACACACATGCAATGACTCTGGTGGATCCATGTGTGGTTTGTGAAAAGAACACATATGCAATGACTCTTGTGCTAGTTTTAGTATAAGAACACACATGCAATGACCCTAGTTGGTACATATGTGGTTTGTGAAAAGAACACACATGCATTTACCCTAGTGGGTACATATGTGGTTTGTGGAGAGAACACACATGCAATGACATTGGTGGATCCATATGTGGTTTGTGAAAAGAACACAGATGCAATGACATTTGTTGATCCATATGTGGTTTTCTGAAAAGAAGACATGCAATTACTCTAGTGGATCCATATGTGGTTTGTGGAAAAGAACAACATGCAATGACATTGGTTGATCCATATGTGGTTTGTGGAAAAGAACACACATGCAATGACTCTGGTGGATCCATTTGTAGTTTGTGCAAAGAACACACATGCAATGCCTCTGGTGGATCCATGTGTGGTTTGTGGAAAGAAGAGACATGCAATGACTCTAGTGGATCCATACGTGGTTTGTGGAAAAGAACACACATGCAATTACTCTAGTGGGTAAATATGTGGTTTGTGGAAAGAACACACATGCAATGACATTGGTGGATCCATGTGTGGTTCATGACAGGAACACACATGCAATGCCAGAGGTTGATCCATATGTAGTTTGTGACAATAACACACATGCAATGACTCTGGTGGATCCATGTGTTGTTTGTGGAAAGAACACACATGCAATGACTCTAGTGGATCCATATGTGGTTTGTGGAAAAGAACACACATGCAATTACTCTAGTGGGTACATATGTGCTTTGTGGAAAGAACACACATGCATTGACATTGGTGGATCCATGTGTGGTTCATGACAGGAACACACATGCAATGACATTGGTTGATACATATGTGGTTTGTGACAATAACACACATGCAATGCCATTGGTTGATCCATGTGGTTTGTGAAAAGAACACACATTCAATGACATGGGTTGATCCATGTGGTTTGTGGAAAGAACACACATCCAATGACTCTGGTGGATCCATGTGTGGTTTGTGAAAAGAACACATATGCAATGACACTAGTGATGGTTTTAGTTTAAGAACACACATGCAATGACTCTAGTGGGTCCATATGTGGTTTGTGAAAAGAACACACATCCAATGACTCTAGTGGTTCCATATGTGGTTCATTAAAAGAACACACATGCAATGACATTGGTTGATCCATATGTGGTTTGTGAAAGGAACACACATGCAATGACTCTAGTGGATCCATATGTGGTTTGTGGAAAGAACACACATGCAATGACTCTGGTGGATCCATGTGTGGTTTCTGGAAAGAACACACATGCAATGACTCTTGTGGATCCATACGTGGTTTGTGGAAAAGAACACACATGCAACTACTCTAGTTGGTAAATATGTGGTTTGTGGAAAGAACACACATGCAATGCCATTGGTTGATCCATATGTAGTTTATGACAATAACACACATGCAATGCCATTGGTTGATCCATGTGAGTTGTGAAAAGAACACACATACAATCACATTGGTTGGTCCATGTGGTTTGTGGAAATATCACACATGCAATGACTCTGGTGGATCCATGTGTCGCTTGTGAAAAGAACACACATGCAATTACTCTAGTGCTGGTTTTAGTATAAGAACACATATGCATTGACTCTAGTGGATCCATACGTGGTTTGTGGAAAAGAACACACATGCAATTACTCTAGTGGGTACATATGTGGTTTGTGGAAAGAACACACATGCAATGACTCTAGTGGATCCATATTTGGTTCATGAAAAGAACACACATGCAATGATATAGGTTGATCCATATGTGGTTTGTGAAAGTAACACACATGCAATGACTCTAGTGGATCCATATGTGGTTTGTGGAAAGAACACACATGCAATGACTCTAGAGGATCCACAAGTAGTTTGTGGAAAATAACACACATGCAATTACTCTAGTGTTTACATATGTGGCTTGTGGAAACAACACACATGCAATGACATTGGTGGATCCATATGTGGTTTGTGAAAATAACACACATGCAATTACTCTAGTGGGTCCATATGTGGTTTGTGGCAAACAACACACATGCAATGACATTGGTTGATCCATATGTGGTTTGTGAAAAGAACACACATGCAATGACATTGGTTGACCCATATGTGGTTTGTGAAAAGAACACACATGCAATGACTCTAGTAGATCCATATGTGGTTTGTGGAAAAGAACAGACATGCAATGCCTCTAGTGGATCCATGTCTGGTTTGTGGAAAAAACACACATGCAATGACTCTGGTGGATCCATGTGTGGTTTTAGTATAAGAACACACATGCAATGACTCTAGTGGATCCATATGTGGTTTGTGGAAAAGAACACACATGCAATTACTCTAGTGGGTACATATGTGGTTTGTGGAAAGAACACACATGCAATGACATTGGTGGATCCATGTGTGGTTCATGACAGGAACACACATGCAATGACATTGGTTGATACATATGTGGTTTGTGACAATAACACACATGCAATGCCATTGGTTGATCCATGTGGTTTGTGAAAAGAACACACATTCAATGACATGGGTTGATCCATGTGGTTTGTGGAAAGAACACACATGCAATGACTCTGGTGGATCCATGTGTGGTTTGTGAAAAGAACACATATGCAATGACTCTAGTGCTGGTTTTAGTATAAGAACACACATGCAATGACTCTAGTGGGTCCATATGTGGTTTGTGAAAAGAACACACATGCAATGACTCTAGTGGATCCATATGTGGTTCATGAAAAGAACACGCATGCAATGACATTGGTTGATCCATATGTGGTTTGTGAAAGGAACACACATGCAATGACTCTAGTGGTTCCATATGTGGTTTGTGGAAAGAACACACATGCAATGACTCTAGTGGATCCATAAGTGGTTTGTGGAAAAGAACACACATGCAATTACTCTAGTGGGTACATATGTGGTTTGTGGAAAGAACACACATGCAATGACATTGGTGGATCCATATGTGGTTTGTGAAAAGAACACACATGCAATGACATTTGTTGATCCATATGTGGTTTGTGAAAAGAAGACATGCAATTACTCTAGTGTATCCATATGTGGTTTGTGGAAAAGAACAACATTCAATGACATTGGTTCATCCATATGTGGTTTGTGGAAAAGAACACACATGCAATGACTCTGGGGGATCTATTTGTGGTTTGTGGAAAGAACGCACATGCAATGACTCTTTTGGATCCATGTGTGCTTTGTGAAAAGAAGACACATGCAATGATTCTAGTGGATCCATATGTGGTTTGTGTAAAAGAACACACATGCAATTACTCTAGTGGGTAAATATGTGGTTTATGGAAAGAACACGAATGCAATGACATTGGTGGATCCGTTTGTGGTTCATGACAGGAACACACATGCAATGCCATTGGTTGATCCATATGTAGTTTGTGACGATAACACACATGCAATGACTCTAGTGGATCCATAAGTGGTTTGTGGAAAATAACACACTTGCAATTACTCTGATGGATCCATATGTGGTTTCTGGCAAAGAACACACATGCAATGACATTGGTTGATCCATATGTGGTTTGTGAAAAGAACACACATGCAATGACATTGGTTGACCCATATGTGGTTTGTGGAAAGAACACAATGCAATGACTCTGGTGTGTCCATATGTGGTTTGTGAAAAGAACACACATGCAATGACTTTAGTGGATCCATATGTGGCTTGTGGAAAAGAACACACATGCAATGACTCTGGTGGATCCATGTGTGGTTTGTGCAAAAAACACACATGCAATGAATCTGGAGGATCCATGTGTGGTTTGTGGCAAGAACACACATGCAATGACTCTAGTGGATCCATATGTGGTTTGTGGAAAAGAACACACATGCAATTACTCTAGTGGGTACATATGTGCTTTGTGGAAAGAACACACATGCAATGACATTGGTGGATCCATGTGTGGTTCATGACAGGAACACACATGCAATGACATTAGTTGATACATATGTGGTTTGTGACACTAACACACATGCAATGCCATTGGTTGATCCATGTGGTTTGTGAAAAGAACACACATTCCGTGACATGGGTTGATCCATGTGGTTTGTGGAAAGAACACACATGCAATGACTCTGGTGGATCCATGTGTGGTTTGTGAAAAGAACACATATGCAATGACTCTAGTGCTGGTTTTAGTATAAGAACACCCATGCAATGACGCTAGTGGGTCCATATGTGGCTTGTGAAAGAACACACATGCAATGACATTGGTGGATCCATATGTGGTTTATAGAAAGAAAACACATGCAATGACACTGCTGGATCCATATGTGGTTTGTGAAAAGAACACACATGCAATGAAATTGTTGATCCATATGTGGTTTGTGAAAAGAACACAAATGCAATTACTCTGGTGGGTCCATATGTGGTTTGTGAAAAGAACACACATCCAATGACTCTAGTGCTGGTTTTAGTATAAGAACACACATGCAATGACTCTTGTGGGTCGATATGTGGTTTGTGAAAAGAACACACATGCAATGACTCTAGTGGATCCATATGTGGTTTGTTAAAAGAACACACATGCAATGACATTGGTTGATCCATATGTGGTTTGTTGAAAGAACACACATGCAATGACATTGGTTGATCCATATGTGGTTTGTGACAATAACACACATGCAATGACATTGGTTGATCCATATGTGGTTTGTGACAATAACCCGCATGCAATGCCATTGGTTGATCCATGTGGTTTGTGGAAAGAACACACATGCAATGATATTGGTGGATCCATATTTGGTTTGTGGAAAGAACACACATGAAATGACATTTGTTGATCCATATGTGGTTTGTGAAAAGAACACACATGCAATTACTCTGGTGGATACGTATGTGGTTTGGGAAAAGAACACACAAGCAATGGCATTGGTGGATCCATGTGTGGTTCATGACAAGAACATACATGCAATGACATTGGTTGATCCATATGTGGTTTGTGGCAATAACACACATGCAATGCCATTGGTTGATCCATGTGGTTTGTGGAAAAGAACACACATGCAATGACTCTGGTGGATCCATGTGTGGTTTGTGGAAAGAACACACATGCATGACTCTGGTGGATCCATGTGTGGTTTGTGGAAAGAACACACATGCAATGACTCTAGTGGATCCATAAGTGGTTTGTGGAAAAGAACACACATGCAATTACTCTAGTGGGTGCATATGTGGTTTGTGGAAAGAACACACATGCAATGACATTGGTGGATCCATATGTGGTTTGTGAAAACAACACTCATGTAATGACATTTGTTGATCCATTTGTGGTTTGTGAAAAGAACACACATGCAATTACTCTAGTGGATCCATATTTAGTTTGCAGAAAAGAACACACATGCAATGACATTGGTTGATCCATATGTGGTTTGTGAAAAGAACACACATGCAATGACATTGGCTGATCCATATGTGGTTTGTTGAAAGAACACACATGCAATGACTCTGGTGGGTCCATATGTGGTTTGTGAAAACAACACACATGCAATGAATCTAGTGGATCCATATGTGGTTTGTGAAAGAACACACATGCAATGACATTGGTGGATCCATATGTGGTTCATGGAAAGGACACACATGCAATGACATTGGTGGATCCATATGTGGTTTGTGAAAAGAACACACATGCAATTACTCTGGTGGGTCCATATGTGGTTTGTGAAAAGAACACACATGCAATAACTCTAGTGGATCCATATGTGGTTTGTGAAAGAACACAGATGCAATGACATTGGTGGATCCATATGTGGTTCATGGAAATAACACACATGCAATGACATTGGTGGATCTATATGTGGTTTGTGAAAAGAGCACACATGCAATGTAATTGTTGATTCATATGTGGTTTGTGAAAAGAACACACATGCAATTACTCTGGTGGATCCATGTGTGGTTTGTGGAAAGAACACACATGCAATGACTCTGGTGGATCCATGTGTGGTTTGTAAAAATAAAACACATGCAATGACTCTAGTGCTGGTTTTAGTATAAGAACAGACATGCAATGACTCTAGTGGGTCCATATGTGGTTTGTGAAAAGAACACACATGCGATGACTCTAGTGGATCCATATGTGGTTTGTTAAAAGAACACACATGCAATGACATTGGTTGATCCGTATGTGGTTTGTGAAAAGAACACACATGCAATGACATTGGTTGATCCATATGTGGTTTGTGATAATAACACACATGCAATGCCATTGGTTGATCCATGTGGTTTGTGGAAAGAACACACATGCAATGACTCTAGTGGATCCATATGTGGTTTGTGAAAAGAACACACATGCAATGACATTGGTGGATCCATATGCGGTTCATGGAAAGAACACACTGTTGGAGATATGCCCAAGAGGCAATAATAAAGTGGTTATTATTATATCTTTATGTTTATGATAAATGTTTAAATCCCATGCTATAATTGTATTAACCGGAAACATTAATACTTGTGTGTTTTGTAAACATAAAAGAGTCCCTTGTAAGCCTCTTGTTAAACTAGCTTGTTGATTAATGGATGATCATGGTTTCCTGATCATGGACATCGGATGTCATTGATGACAAGATCATATCATTAGGAGAATGATGTGATGGACACACACCCATAGTAAGCATAGCATAAGATCAAGTCATTAAGTTCGTTTTGCTACAAGCTATTCAAATGCATAGTAACCTAATCCTTCGACCATGATGTTATGTTAATCACCATCACCGGATAGATATGCTCTGGGCCCTCTCGATGGAATGTCATCTAGTTAGCTTGCAAGCATGTGACTAGGTCACAAGGGGTAGAACTAGGTATGGAGATACCGACGATCAAACCTCGGATAAGTAGAATATCGCGTGACAAAGGGAATTGGTTTCGTATGTTAATGGTTCTATCAATCACGAAGTCATCGTTGAGTATGTGGGAGCCATTATGGATCTCTAGATCCCGCTGATGGTTATTGATCGGAGAGGTGTCTTTATCATGTCTGCATATTCACGAACTGTAGGGTGACACACTTAAGGTTCGAAGTTGTTTTTTAAGTAGATATGGAATATGCGTTGGAGACCGAATGTTGTTCCGAGTCTCGGATTGGATCCGGGACATCACGAGGAGATCCGAAATGGTCCGGAGAATAAGATTCATATATTGGGGATCATTTTCTGAGTTAGGAAATTTTCCGGAGTGTTTGTATGGAGATTCTAGAAGGTTTCAGAATGTTCTGGAAGGTTCTAGAAGAGTTCTTGGTGTTTGCTTGAAGCGACTCGGGCTAACCTTACATGTCATCGCACATGAGACTTGCTCCACGCTTGACGTGTAACTTGCTTTGCACAACTGGCTTTGCGGGTGTCTGTCTCTCCCATCATAGTATAGATCCAATCTACACTTTGCACTTGATAGCACTTGTATCAACGTTGTGGTTCATGTTCGTAGGTAAGATCCGTTCTTATTCGAAAGCCCCAAGCCACGTAAAACATGCAAATAAGATTAGAGGCGTCTAACTCGTTTTTGCAGGGGTTTTGTGATGTGATATGGCCATCATGTGATTGTGATTATATTTGATGTATGCAATGATCCTTGTTGTAATATGGCAACCGGTAGGAGCCTAATGGTTGTCTTTAATTCTGTTAAGACCTGCGTGTCTATTCATCTTGTAATAGCTTTATTCCAAGTAGTTGTAGTAGTTGCTAGTGATGATGGACAACCATGAAGCGGCGTCACTGACCTTGATGCAATGCTGGTGATGATGGAGATCATGTCCGTGCTTTGGAGATGGAGATCAAAGGCATAAGAAGAAAGGTCCATATCATATCACACTAATTATGAATTGCCTGTGATGTTAATCCTTTATGCATCTTGTATTGCTTAGATCATGACGGTAGCATTATAAGATGATCCCTCTCACTAAATATCAAGTAATAAAGTGTTCATCCTTAGTAGGCACTGTTGCTAAGACTCGTCGTTTCGAAGCATCTCGTGATGATCGGGTGTGATAGATTCTACGTGTGCATACGACGGGTGCAAGACAGATTTGCAGATGCGGATACTAAGGTTAATCTTCATGAGCCTAGCATGTACAGACATGGTCTCGGGACACGAAATACCAAAAGGTAAAGCATGAGTCATATGGATGATATGATGAACATGTTGATTGTTCGCCTTTAAAGCTACATCATCTCACGTGATGATCGGACTTGGTGTAGTGGATTTGGTTCGTGTAATCACTAAAACAACTCGAGGGATGTTGTTTTGAGTGGGAGTTCTTTTGTAATTTGGATTAGTCAAACTCATTTTATCATAAAGACAATCAAAGTGAATTTGCATAGTTTGTTGTAGTCATTGGCATCCGTTCACCACCTTACTTTTAGTTATAGTTGAGATAGTAGAACTATAGAAATTCTGGATACTTGCTTTACGAACTAGTATCGTATTCTTTTGAGTGTCAATCTAAAGTTTAAAAGTCATATTGCAAACTTTCAGCAAACTCCATTTACTCTGTGAAGTTTAATAAACAGTATTAAATCAAGAGTAACAATTCCAGTGTTAGTATCTAATGTATCATGTTTGCCTCCATGATTCTTGATACTCAAAAGATTGTTTTTAATATCAAGTTTATCTAAGAGCTGAAAGCAATGTTTCAGAAACCATCATATGTGAAAGGTATTGCGATATCTAAAACAATGTATTGGTTACAACATGATAGAGTATATGTCCTCATATTTGATGAGAATTTGTGAAGGTTGGAGACGATATTCGTCCTAATCCTCCAAAAGTTTTTGGAAAAGAAACATTATACTCGCAATTCACCTTTATAAGCTATAGCAGCTTGATCATGAAAATTTTCATGATAAGGATGAATATAAGATGTAAGTAAAATGTTTACTACACTAAAAGATTACTAAAGAATGGAATTTTGAAAGAATGCCAAACATTTGATGAAGGTGATCCACTTCAAAGTGCAAGTTCAAAGGTATTAGTATTTGACTATACACACTTTGTACTATGTGTCATGTGAATGACACCACTATTAATGTTGATAGATTCTTTTAAAAGAAAAGGAATTGTTGAAAGAGAATCTATAAAATATTTGGCAGGAAAGAAAATATTGGAGATGTCCAACTTAGGTATATAGAAGATACATGTTATGGAAGTATTCCTTGGTTGTTAAACAATGTGGTTCTGCGGTATTGGATACCGAATTGGTTGGTATGAAGTGTCATACAGGACAACACAATTCATGAACTGCAATGGCCTAAGTAACTAGCAAGAGAGTATGTGATGATGTTCATCGAAAACAAACAAAGGGTTGTTGTGTTGCTCATTAACATCAAAGCTTGCCTTCAAGATTTGTTTCAATAATTGTTATTTTGATCAGGTATTATGACGACAAAAGGTTGTTCAAATAATTACCGTATTCCATAATAGATGGATGATATACAAGTCTGGTTGGAGAAATAAACGACCATAAAACTAATGCTAAAATGTCGCAAGACAAATAATTGAAAGATCACTTGCGAAGTGACATCACCGTTTAAATTATATTAGGGATACATGAAGAAACTCCATGTTGATGGATTTTTGGAGTCTTTGATTTTGATCAAATGACGCTTGTGATACTTTCCTGGAGATAATTAAAACTCCGTTCAGAGGACAAAGAAGAGGAAACGACTAACTGATTGGAATTTGTACATATTGATGTATATAGTCCATTATGTGTGATAAATGGCGATGGATTTCAACTTCATATGCTTTCTCCGAAGATTTGAGTGAGTATATGTATATACCTACTCAATAAGGAAGAAGTATGAAACATTTGAAAATGTTCAAAGACTTTTAAGATGAAGTGGAAAATTATTGTAACAAGAAAATAAAAAAGTTTATGATTGGATCATAAAGATGTTTGAGTTACAAGTTTAGCAAAACACCTAAGATTTGAGGAATCGTTCCATGGATTTGGATTTCCCAAAACACCATAGGAGTATGGAGTGTTCAAGATATGTAATGAAACCTTGTTTGACATGGTAAGATCAAAGGTGTCATTCATAAAACTGCCATTATATTTTAAAGATTAAAGCTTTAGTGACTACCGCTTTTACACTGAAAAGAGCTCCATCGTGATCCGTTGAAATGACACCATATAAGTCATGGTTTGGGATAAAACCCAGGTTGTCCTTTATTAAATTTTTGGTATGCTAGGCATAAGTAAAATGTTTACAACCAAAGTCGGATGAGCATGTCTTTGTAGGTTATTTCGAATAACCATTGGGTATTCCTCCATAACACCGAAGACAAAATTGTTTGTCGCTTAGAGTGTCGAGTTTCTTGAGAAGGAATTTTTGGTGAAAAGTCAAGTGGGAGGACAATAGAAATTTGACAAGGTTGTTGAACCTTGGCTAATATGTGCTGAGTTGCGCAGAATCGGTAAGTGTCCCGGAGGCAGCAACAATGCTCATGGCTCACGTGCCTCAAAGGTTGTGGTCACGGAGATCTAAGTTACTATTGAACCAAGTAGGTCAGGTAAGTAATCAAATGCCAAGATTTGAGAGTTAAATCATTGTTGTTTCACAATGATGGACCGACTACATGCAAAGAAGCAATGATGGGCCCTGACTTCGTTAAGTGGCTTGAAGCCATAAAATCCGTGATAATTCCATACACGAGAAATCAAGCTTTGAATTTGAAAGACCCTCTGGAAAGGTGCAAGACCTTACAGTCGTATATGGATCTATAAAGAAATAGACATGGATGTTTCACATCTATGGAATAGTCGACATGTCAGAAAGAGTTTACGACAATGTTCAAGGAATTGACTATGATAAGATTTTATCTTTCATAGCGATATTTAGTCTGGATGGATTAATGTAGCAACCACTACATATATTTTGGTATATGGTAGTTGAACAAACAAAACAAGTTCTTCTAATAGAATGGTTACCTAGGACGTGTACATGACACGATCCAAAGGGTTTTGTTAATTCAAAGGATGCTAAAAGAGTATGCAAAACTTCAATGGTTGAAGTGAGCATCGCGGAGTTCGAATCGTCACCGTGATGAAACCGTTGAAAGGTTTAATTTCATCAGAGACAATGAAGATGTTTGCATTTTGCAAGAAATTAAGTGGGAGCGCTAAGACATATTTCTAATACATTATGTGAAAGACATATTGTTGATTAGAAATGATGTATCTTTTATTGACACAGGTTAAGAATTTCATTTCGATGAAAGACTTAGGCATAACCCAAGAAATAGGCATCAATGTCTATATGGATAGATTGAGGCGCTAATATGGTTTTACCAAATGTACATAAATAAGATGTTGAATGAGTTCAATATGGAAAAAACAAGAAAGGTTCTTGACGCACGGAAAGGACTGAATCAAGATTCAAGTGTGTTGACACGAGATTCAAGTGTTTTGACACTTGCTGAAATCACAAGAATATTTTGATCAATCCTTGAGATGTACACATCCAGATATGTCCTATGCTCTAAATGTTATGAGCATATACCAGAATGACTCATAAGATGATCATTGGACAATAGTAGGGATATTCCTATGATCTTTGGAAGAACTAAGAATATATTATTTATATAGTGGTGAAAAATAGTTCATTGTAAATTGTTGCATTGATACTAGTTTTGTCACAAATTAAGTTTATCTCAATTTAAACTATGGGTGGCACAATGTAATGGAAAGGAAGTTCCATAACGGATTTGGTTGAGTACCAAAGTCAAAACATTGTGACAGATACTACAACAAAAGGCTAAGTATATGAATGCTATTATAGCAGCAAATGAGGTCATTTGCGTCAAGTAGTTTGTTATCAAACTAGGTGTGGTTCATAGCGGGATAATACTATGAAGATACATTGTACGACAATTGTATCAACATGATTTAATCCCAAGGAACTAAACGTCTCACCAAAGGACCAAATTTATACAATGCCATCTCATTGGAGAATGAGTAATGCGTAGAGACGCAAGGACATGCAAATACACACGGACCTGGAAGTGTCAGATCCGAAGATTATGTTTACCACTAGCAATGGTGTCTATACAACACCAGAAAGCCATAGGTGTTGAATGCACAAGTTTTTAACTAGATTATTGACTCTAGTGCAAGTGGGAGACTGTTGGAGATATGCCCAAGAGGCAATAATAAAGTGGTTATTATTATATCTTTATGTTTATGATAAATGTTTACATCCCATGCTATAATTGTATTAACCGGAAACATTAATACTTGTGTGTTTTGTAAACATAAAAGAGTCCCTAGTAAGCCTCTTGTTAAACTAGCTTGTTGATTAATGGATGATCATGGTTTCCTGATCATGGACATTGGATGTCATTGATGACAAGATCATATCATTAGGAGAATGATGTGACGGACACACACCCATAGTAAGCATAGCATAAGATCAAGTCATTAAGTTCGTTTTGCTACAAGCTTTTCAAATGCATAGTAACCTAATCCTTCGACCATGAGGTTATGTTAATCACCATCACCGGATGGGTACTTTGATGGCATCAAACGTCGCTTCGTAACTGGGTGGTTATAAAGGTGACATTGGGTATTCTGAAAGTATGTGTTGAAGCGCATGGACCAAGATTGGGATTTGTCCATCCATATGACAGATAGATATGCTCTGGGCCCTCTCGATGGAATGTCATCTAGTTAGCTTGCAAGCATGTGACTAGGTCACAAGGGATGACATATCATGGAACGAGTAAAGAGTACTTATCAGTAACGAGGTAGAACTAGGTATGGACATACCGACGATCAAACCTCGGATAAGTAGAATATCGCGTGACAAAGGGAATTGGTTTCGTATGTTAATGGTTCTATCGATCACGAAGTCATCGTTGAGTATGTGGGAGCCGCTATGGATCTCCAAATCCCGCTGATGGTTATTGATCGGAGAGGTGTCTTCATCATGTCTGCATATTCACGAACCGTAGGGTGACACACTTAAGGTTTGAAGTTGTTTTTTAAGTAGATATGGAATATGCGTTGGAGACCGAATGTTGTTCGGAGTCTCGGATTCGATCCGGGACATCACGAGGAGATCCGGAATGGTCAGGAGAATAAGATTCATATATTGGGGATCATTTTCTGAGTTAGGAAATTTTCCGGAGTGTTTGTATGGAGATTCTAGAAGGTTTCGGAATGTTCTGGAAGGTTCTAGAAGAGTTCTTGGTGTTTGCTTGAAAACTAAGAAAGGGTCAAGGAAACCTTGTGGGGGCTAGACACGGATTCGTGGGGGAGGAGGACTCCTCCCCCCTTCCCAACCCGCCGGCCAAGGAGGGAGGGGAGTCCTACTAGGACTCCCCCTCCCATGGCGCGCCTCCCTCCTTTAAATAGAGGGGAGGGGGCTCCACCCCCTAGACCTCTACCATAACAAACCCTAGCCGCCGCCTCTCTCCTCTTCCTTCGCTCTGCTCCGGCTTAGTGAAAGCCCTGCAGAAATCTCTACTCCACCACTACCACCACACCGTCGTGCTGCTGGGATTCCGTGGAGAAGATCTACTACCTCCGCTGCTCGCTGGAACGGGGAGAGGAAGGTCTGCTTCGACTCTGCACATGCATCGATCATGGAAGGCTGCCAAGCTCTGCACGGAAGGATCGTCCACACGATCTTGAGATCGGCAAGTGATCGACTACATCAACCCCGAGATCAAATCTCGTAACGCTTTCGGTTCTACGAGGGTTAGTACAGATCTATCTCGTTGCACATATCTAATAGATTAGATCTTGGCTTTTATCTAGATTAGATCTGGGTTTTGTTCGTTCTTGCGGTAGAAATTTTTTGTTTTCATGCTACGAACCCATCACACACATGCAATGACATTGGTTTATCCATATGTGGTTTGTGAAAAGAACACACATGCAATGAAATTGTTGATCCATGTGTGGTTTGTGAAAAGAACACACATGCAATTACTCTGGTGGGTCCATATGTGGTTTGTGAAAAGAACACACATGCAATGACTCTAGTGGATCCATATGTGGTTTGTGAAAGAACACATATGCAATGACATTGGTGGATCCATATGTGGTTCATGGAAAGAACACACATGCAATGACATTGGTGGATCTATATGTGGTTTGTGAAAAGAACACACATGCAATGAAATTGTTGATTGATATGTGGTTTGTGAAAAGAACACACATGCAATTACTCTGGTGTATCCATGTGTGGTTTGTAAAAATAAAACACATGTAATGACTCTAGTGCTGGTTTTAGTATAAGAACAGACATGCAATGACTCTAGTGGGTCCATATGTGGTTTGTGAAAAGAACAAACATGCAATGACTCTAGTGGATCCATATGTGGTTTGTTAAAAGAACACACATGCAATGACATTGGTTGATCCGTATGTGGTTTGTGAAAAGAACACACATGGAATGACATTGGTTGATCCATATGTGGTTTGTGACAATAACACACATGCAATGCCATTGGTTGATCCATGTGGTTTGTGGAAAGAACACACATGCAATGAATCTAGTGGATCCATATGTGGTTTGTGAAAAGAACACACATGCAATGACATTAGTGGATCCATATGTGGTTCATGGAAAGAGCACACATGCAATGGCATTGGTTTATCCATATGTGGTTTGTGAAAAGAACACACATGCAATGAAATTGTTGATCCATGTGTGGTTTGTGAAAAGAACACACATGCAATTACTCTGGTGGGTCCATATGTGGTTTGTGAAAAGAACACATATGCAATGACTCTAGTGAATCCATATGTGGTTTGTGAAAGAACACAGATGCAATGACATCGGTGGATCCATATGTGGTTCATGGAAAGAACACACATGCAATGACATTGGTGGATCTATATGTGGTTTGTGAAAAGAACACACATGCAATGAAATTGTTGATTCATATGTGGTTTGTGAAAAGAACACACATGCAATTACTCTGGTGGATCCATGTGTGGTTTGTGGAAAGAACACACATGCAATGACTCTGGTGGATCCATGTGTGGTTTGTAAAAATAAAACACATGCAAGGACTCTAGTGCTGGATTTAGTATAAGAACATACATGAAATGACCCTAGTGGGTCCATATGTGGTTTGTGAAAAGAACACACATGCAATGACTCTAGTGGATCCATATGTGGTTTGTTAAAAGAACACACATGCAATGACATTGGTTGATCCATATGTGGTTTGTGGAAAGAACACACATGCAATGACATTGGTTGATCCATATGTGGTTTGTGACAATAACACACATGCAATGCCATTGGTTGATCCATGTGGTTTGTGGAAAGAACACACATGCAATGACTCTTGTGGATCCATATGTGGTTTGTGAAAAGAACACACATGCAATGACATTGGTGGATCCATATGTGGTTCATGGAAATAACACACATGCAATGACATTGGTGGATCCATATGTGGTTTGTGAAAAGAATACACATGCAATTACTCTAGTGGGTACATATGTGGTTTGTGGAAAGAACACACATGCAATGACATTGGTGGATCCATATGTGGTTTGTGAAAAGAACACTCATGTAATGACATTTGTGGATCCATATGTGGTTTGTGAAAAGAACACACATGCAATTACTCTAGTGGATCCATATTTGGTTTGCAGAAAAGAACACACATGCAATGACATTGGTTGATCCATATGTGGTTTGTGAAAAGAACACACATGCAATGACATTGGTTAATCCATATGTGGTTTGTGGAAAGAACACACATGCAATGACTCTGGTGGGTCCATATGTGGTTTGTGAAAACAACACACATGCAATGACTCTAGTGGATCCATATGTGGTTTGTGAAAGAACACACATGCAATGACATTGGTGGATCCATACGTGGTTCATGGAAAGAACACACATGCAATGACATTGGTGGATCCATATGTGTTTTGTGAAAAGAACACACATGCAATTACTCTGGTGGCTCCATATGTGGTTTGTGAAAAGAACACACATGCAATGACTCTAATGGATCCATATGTGGTTTGTGATAGAACACAGATGCAATGACATTGGTGGATCCATATGTGGTTCGTGGAAAGAACATACATGCAATGACATTGGTGGATCTATATGTGGTTTGTGAAAAGAACACACATGCAATGAAATTGTTGATTCACATGTGGTTTGTGAAAAGAACACACATGCAATTACTCAGGTGGATCCATGTGTGGTTTGTGGAAATCACACACATGCAATGACTCTGGTGGATCCATGTGTGGTTTGTAAAAATAAAACACACGCAATGAATCTAGAGCTGGTTTTAGTATAAGAACAGACTTGCAATGACTCTAGTGGGTCCATATGTGGTTTGTGAAAAGAACACACATGCAATGACTCTAGTGGATCCATATGTGGTTTGTTAAAAGAACACACATGCAATGACATTGGTTAATCCATATGTGGTTTGTGGAAAGAACACACATGGAATGATATTGGTTGATCCATATGTGGTTTGTGACAATAACACACATGCAATGCCATTGGTTGATCCATGTGGTTTGTGGAAAGAACACACATGCAATGGCTCTAGTGGATCCATATGTGGTTTGTGAAAAGAACACACATGCAATGACATTGGTGGATCCATATGTGGTTCATGGAAAGAGCACACATGCAATGACATTGGTGGATCCATATGTGGTTTGTGAAAAGAACACACATGCAATGAAATTGTTGATCCATGTGTGGTTTGTGAAAAGAACACACATGCAATTACTCTGGTTGGTCCATATGTGGTTTATGAAAAGAACACACATGCAATGACTCTAGTGGATCCATATGTGGTTTGTGAAAGAACACATATGCAATGACATCGGTGGATCCATATGTGGTTCATGGAAAGAACACACATGCAATGACATTGGTGGATCTATATGTGGTTTGTGAAAAGAACACACATGCAATGAAATTGTTGATTCATATGTGGTTTGTGAAAAGAACACACATGCAATTACTCTGGTGGATCCATGTGTGGTTTGTGGAAAGAACACACATGCAATGACTCTGGTGGATCCATGTGTGGTTTGTAAAAATAAAACACATGCAAGGACTCTAGTGCTGGATTTAGTATAAGAACAGACATGCAATGACTCTAGTGGGTCCATATGTGGTTTGTGAAAAGAACACACATGTAATGACTCTAGTGGATCCATATGTGGTTTGTTAAAAGAACACACATGCAATGACATTGGTTGATCCATATGTGGTTTGTGAAAACAACACACATGCAATGACTCTAGTGGATCCATACGTGGTTCATGGAAAGAACACACATGCAATGACATTGGTGGATCCATATGTGTTTTGTGAAAAGAACACACATGCAATTACTCTGGTGGCTCCATATGTGGTTTGTGAAAAGAACACACATGCAATGACTCTAATGGATCCATATGTGGTTTGTGATAGAACACAGATGCAATGACATTGGTGGATCCATATGTGGTTCGTGGAAAGAACATACATGCAATGACATTGGTGGATCTATATGTGGTTTGTGAAAAGAACACACATGCAATGAAATTGTTGATTCACATGTGGTTTGTGAAAAGAACACACATGCAATTACTCAGGTGGATCCATGTGTGGTTTGTGGAAATCACACATGCAATGACTCTGGTGGATCCATGTGTGGTTTGTAAAAAATAAACACACGCAATGAATCTAGAGCTGGTTTTAGTATAAGAACAGACTTGCAATGACTCTAGTGGGTCCATATGTGGTTTGTGAAAAGAACACACATGCAATGACTCTAGTGGATCCATATGTGGTTTGTTAAAAGAACACACATGCAATGACATTGGTTAATCCATATGTGGTTTGTGGAAAGAACACACATGGAATGACATTGGTTGATCCATATGTGGTTTGTGACAATAACACACATGCAATGCCATTGGTTGATCCATGTGGTTTGTGGAAAGAACACACATGCAATGGCTCTAGTGGATCCATATGTGGTTTGTGAAAAGAA
This sequence comes from Avena insularis, assembly GCA_023614405.1. Taxonomy (NCBI): domain Eukaryota; kingdom Viridiplantae; phylum Streptophyta; class Magnoliopsida; order Poales; family Poaceae; genus Avena; species Avena insularis. Next base: position 285,578,722 of record CM042690.1, read on the forward strand.
CACACATGCAATGACATTGGTGGATCCATATGTGGTTCATGGAAAGAGCACACATGCAATGACATTGGTGGATCCATATGTGGTTTGTGAAAAGAACACACATGCAATGAAATTGTTGATCCATGTGTGGTTTGTGAAAAGAACACACATGCAATTACTCTGGTTGGTCCATATGTGGTTTATGAAAAGAACACACATGCAATGACTCTAGTGGATCCATATGTGGTTTGTGAAAGAACACATATGCAATGACATCGGTGGATCCATATGTGGTTCATGGAAAGAACACACATGCAATGACATTGGTGGATCTATATGTGGTTTGTGAAAAGAACACACATGCAATGAAATTGTTGATTCATATGTGGTTTGTGAAAAGAACACACATGCAATTACTCTGGTGGATCCATGTGTGGTTTGTGGAAAGAACACACATGCAATGACTCTGGTGGATCCATGTGTGGTTTGTAAAAATAAAACACATGCAAGGACTCTAGTGCTGGATTTAGTATAAGAACAGACATGCAATGACTCTAGTGGGTCCATATGTGGTTTGTGAAAAGAACACACATGTAATGACTCTAGTGGATCCATATGTGGTTTGTTAAAAGAACACACATGCAATGACATTGGTTGATCCATATGTGGTTTGTGAAAACAACACACATGCAATGACTCTAGTGGATCCATACGTGGTTCATGGAAAGAACACACATGCAATGACATTGGTGGATCCATATGTGTTTTGTGAAAAGAACACACATGCAATTACTCTGGTGGCTCCATATGTGGTTTGTGAAAAGAACACACATGCAATGACTCTAATGGATCCATATGTGGTTTGTGATAGAACACAGATGCCATGACATTGGTGGATCCATATGTGGTTCATGGAAAGAACACACATGCAATGACATTGGTGGATCTATATGTGGTTTATGAAAAGAACACACATGCAATGAAATTGTTGATTCACATGTGGTTTGTGAAAAGAACACACAGGCAATTACTCAGGTGGATCCATGTGTGGTTTGTGGAAAGCACACACATGCAATGACTCTGGTGGATCCATGTGTGGTTTGTAAAAATAAAACACACGCAATGACTCTAGAGCTGGTTTTAGTATAAGAACAGACATGCAATGACTCTAGTGGGTCCATATGTGGTTTGTGAAAAGAACACACATGTAATGACTCTAGTGGATCCATATGTGGTTTGTTAAAAGAACACACATGCAATGACATTGGTTGATCCATATGTGGTTTGTGGAAAGAACACACATGCAATGACATTGGTTGATCCATATGTGGTTTGTGAGAATAACACACATGCAATGCCATTGGTTGATCCATGTGGTTTGTGGAACGAACACACATGCAATGACTCTAGTGGATCCATATGTGGTTTGTGAAAAGAAAACACATGCAATGACATTGGTGGATCCATATGTGGTTCATGGAAAGAACACACATGCAATGACATTGGTGGATCCATATGTGGTTTGTGAAAAGAATACACATGAAATGAAATTGTTGATCCATATGTGGTTTGTGGAAAAGAACACACATGCAATTACTCTGGTGGGTCCATATGTGGTTTGTGAAAAGAACACACATGCAATGACTCTAGTGGATCCATATGTGGTTTGTGAAAGAACACAGATGCAATGACATTGGTGGATCCATATGTGGTTCATGGAAAGAACACACATGCAATGACATTGGTGGATCTATATGTGGTTTGTGAAAAGAACACACATGCAATGAAATTGTTGATTCATATGTGGTTTGTGAAAAGAACACACATGAAATTACTCTGGTGGATCCATGTGTGGTTTGTGGAAAGAACACACATGCAATGACTCTGGTGGATCCATGTGTGGTTTGTAAAAATAAAACACATGCAATGACTCTAGTGCTGGATTTAGTATAAGAACAGACATGCAATGACTCTAGTGGCTCCATATGTGGTTTGTGAAAAGAACACACATGCAATGACTCTAGTGGATCCATATGTGGTTTGTTAAAAGAACACACATGCAATGACATTGGTTGATCCATATGTGGTTTGTGGAAAGAACACACATGCAATGACATTGGTTGATCCATATGTGGTTTGTGACAATAACACACATGCAATGCCATTGGTTGATCCATGTGGTTTGTGGAAAAGAACACACATGCAATGACTCTGGTGGATCCATGTGTGGTTTGTGGAAAGAACACACATGCATGACTCTGGTGGATCCATTTGTGGTTTGTGGAAAGAACACACATGCAATAAATCTAGTGGATCCATAAGTGGTTTGTGGAAAAGAACACACATGCAATTACTCTAGTGGGTACATATGTGGTTTGTGGAAAGAACACACATGCAATGACATTGGTGGATCCGTATGTGGTTTGTGAAAAGAACACTCATGTAATGACATTTGTTGATCCATATGTGGTTTGTGAAAAGAACACACATGCAATTACTCTAGTGGATCCATATTTGGTTTGCAGAAAAGAACACACATGCAATGACATTGGTTGATCCATATGTGGTTTGTGAAAAGAACACACATGCAATGACATTGGTTGATCCATATGTGGTTTGTGGAAAGAAGACACATGCAATGACTCAGGTGGGTCCATATGTGGTTCGTGAAAACAACACACATGCAATGACCCTAGTGGATCCATATGTGGTTTGTGAAATAACACACATGCAATGACATTGGTGGATCCATACGTGGTTCATGGTAAGAACACACATGCAATGACATTGGTGGATCCACATGTGGTTTGTGAAAAGAACACACATGCAATTAGTCTGGTGGGTCCATATGTGGTTTGTGAAAAGAACACACATGCAATGACTCTAGTGGATCCATATGTGGTTTGTGAAAGAACACAGATGCAATGACATTGGTGGATCCATATGAGGTTCATGGAAACAACACACATCCAATGACATTGGTGGATCTATATGTGGTTTGTGAAAAGAACACTCATGCAATGAAATTGTTGATTCACATGTGGTTTGTGAAAATAACACACATGAAATTACTCTGGTGGATCCATGTGTGGTTTGTGGAAAGCACACACATGCAATGACTCTGGTGGATCCATGTGTGGTTTGTAAAAATAAAACACATGCAATGACTCTAGTGCTGGTTTTAGTATAAGAACAGACATGCAATGACTCTAGTGGGTCCATATGTGGTTTGTGAAAAGAACACACATGCAATGACTCTAGTGGATCCATATGTGGTTTGTTAAAAGAACACACATGCAATGACATTGGTTGATCCATATATGGTTTCTGGAAAGAACACACATGCAATGACATTGTTGATCCATATATGGTTTGTGGAAAGAACACACATGCAATGACATTCGTTGATCCATATGTGGTTTGTGACAATAACACACATGCAATGCCATTGGTTGATCCATGTGGTTTGTGGAAAGAACACACATGCAATGACTCTAGTGGATCCATATGTGGTTTGTGAAAAGAACACACATGCAATGACATTGGTGGATCCATATGTGGTTCATGGAAAGAACACACATGCAATGACATTGGTTTATCCATATGTGGTTTGTGAAAAGAACAACATGCAATGAAATTGTTGATCCATGTGTGGTTTGTGAAAAGAACACACATGCAATTACTCTGGTAGGTCCATATGTGGTTTGTGAAAAGAACACACATGCAATGACTCTAGTGGATCCATATGTGGTTTGTGAAAGAACACAGATGCAATGACATCGGTGGATCCATATGTGGTTCATGGAAAGAACACACATGCAATGACATTGGTGGATCTATATGTGGTTTGTGAAAAGAACACACATGCAATGAAATTGTTGATTCATATGTGGTTTGTGAAAAGAACACACATGCAATTACTCTGGTGGATCCATGTGTGGTTTGTGGAAAGAACACACATGCAATGACTCTGGTGGATCCATGTGTGGTTTGTAAAAATAAAACACATGCAAGGACTCTAGTGCTGGATTTAGTATAAGAACATACATGAAATGACCCTAGTGGGTCCATATGTGGTTTGTGAAAAGAACACACATGCAATGACTCTAGTGGATCCATATGTGGTTTGTTAAAAGAACACACATGCAATGACATTGGTTGATCCATATGTGGTTTGTGGAAAGAACACACATGCAATGACATTGGTTGATCCATATGTGGTTTGTGACAATAACACACATGCAATGCCATTGGTTGATCCATGTGGTTTGTGGAAAGAACACACATGCAATGACTCTAGTGGATCCATATGTGGTTTGTGAAAAGAACACACATGCAATGACATTGGTGGATCCATATGTGGTTCATGGAAATAACACACATGCAATGACATTGGTGGATCCATATGTGGTTTGTGAAAAGAATACACATGCAATGAAATTGTTGATCCATATGTGGTTTGTGGAAAAGAACACACATGCAATTACTCTGGTGGGTCCATATGTGGTTTGTGAAAAGAACACACATGCAATGACTCTAGTGGATCCATATGTTGTTTGTGAAAAAACACAGATGCAATGACATTGGTGGATCCATATGTGGTTCATGGAAAGAACACACATGCAATGACATTGGTGGATCTATATGTGGTTTGTGAAAAGAACACACACGCAGTGAAATTGTTGATTCATATGTGGTTTGTGAAAAGAACACACATGAAATTACTCTGGTGGATCCATGTGTGGTTTGTGGAAAGAACACACATGCAATGACTCTGGTGGATCCATGTGTGGTTTGTAAAAATAAAACACATGCAATGACTCTAGTGCTGGATTTAGTATAAGAACAGACATGCAATGACTCTAGTGGGTCCATATGTGGTTTGTGAAAAGAACACACATGCAATGACTCTAGTGGATCCATATGTGGTTTGTTAAAAGAACACACATGCAATGACATTGGTTGATCCATATGTGGTTTGTGGAAAGAACACACATGCAATGACATTGGTTGATCCATATGTGGTTTGTGACAATAACACACATGCAATGCCATTGGTTGATCCATGTGGTTTGTGGAAAAGAACACACATGCAATGACTCTGGTGGATCCATGTGTGGTTTGTGGAAAGAACACACATGCATGACTCTGGTGGATCCATTTGTGGTTTGTGGAAAGAACACACATGCAATGACTCTAGTGGATCCATAAGTGGTTTGTGGAAAAGAACACACATGCAATTACTCTAGTGGGTACATATGTGGTTTGTGGAAAGAACACACATGCAATGACATTGGTGGATCCGTATGTGGTTTGTGAAAAGAACACTCATGTAATGACATTTGTTGATCCATATGTGGTTTGTGAAAAGAACACACATGCAATTACTCTAGTGGATCCATATTTGGTTTGCAGAAAAGAACACACATGCAATGACATTGGTTGATCCATATGTGGTTTGTGAAAAGAACACACATGCAATGACATTGGTTGATCCATATGTGGTTTGTGGAAAGAACACACATGCAATGACTCAGGTGGGTCCATATGTGGTTCGTGAAAACAACACACATGCAATGACCCTAGTGGATCCATATGTGGTTTGTGAAATAACACACATGCAATGACATTGGTGGATCCATACGTGGTTCATGGTAAGAACACACATGCAATGACATTGGTGGATCCACATGTGGTTTGTGAAAAGAACACACATGCAATTAGTCTGGTGGGTCCATATGTGGTTTGTGAAAAGAACACACATGCAATGACTCTAGTGGATCCATATGTGGTTTGTGAAAGAACACAGATGCAATGACATTGGTGGATCCATATGAGGTTCATGGAAACAACACACATCCAATGACATTGGTGATCTATATGTGGTTTGTGAAAAGAACACTCATGCAATGAAATTGTTGATTCACATGTGGTTTGTGAAAAGAACACACATGCAATTACTCTGGTGGATCCATGTGTGGTTTGTGGAAAGCACACACATGCAATGACTCTGGTGGATCCATGTGTGGTTTGTAAAAATAAAACACATGCAATGACTCTAGTGCTGGTTTTAGTATAAGAACAGACATGCAATGACTCTAGTGGGTCCATATGTGGTTTGTGAAAAGAACACACATGCAATGACTCTAGTGGATCCATATGTGGTTTGTTAAAAGAACACACATGCAATGACATTGGTTGATCCATATATGGTTTCTGGAAAGAACACACATGCAATGACATTGTTGATCCATATATGGTTTGTGGAAAGAACACACATGCAATGACATTCGTTGATCCATATGTGGTTTGTGACAATAACACACATGCAATGCCATTGGTTGATCCATGTGGTTTGTGGAAAGAACACACATGCAATGACTCTAGTGGATCCATATGTGGTTTGTGAAAAGAACACACATGCAATGACATTGGTGGATCCATATGTGGTTCATGGAAAGAACACACATGCAATGACATTGGTTTATCCATATGTGGTTTGTGAAAAGAACAACATGCAATGAAATTGTTGATCCATGTGTGGTTTGTGAAAAGAACACACATGCAATTACTCTGGTAGGTCCATATGTGGTTTGTGAAAAGAACACACATGCAATGACTCTAGTGGATCCATATGTGGTTTGTGAAAGAACACAGATGCAATGACATCGGTGGATCCATATGTGGTTCATGGAAAGAACACACATGCAATGACATTGGTGGATCTATATGTGGTTTGTGAAAAGAACACACATGCAATGAAATTGTTGATTCATATGTGGTTTGTGAAAAGAACACACATGCAATTACTCTGGTGGATCCATGTGTGGTTTGTGGAAAGAACACACATGCAATGACTCTGGTGGATCCATGTGTGGTTTGTAAAAATAAAACACATGCAAGGACTCTAGTGCTGGATTTAGTATAAGAACATACATGAAATGACCCTAGTGGGTCCATATGTGGTTTGTGAAAAGAACACACATGCAATGACTCTAGTGGATCCATATGTGGTTTGTTAAAAGAACACACATGCAATGACATTGGTTGATCCATATGTGGTTTGTGGAAAGAACACACATGCAATGACATTGGTTGATCCATATGTGGTTTGTGACAATAACACACATGCAATGCCATTGGTTGATCCATGTGGTTTGTGGAAAGAACACACATGCAATGACTCTAGTGGATCCATATGTGGTTTGTGAAAAGAACACACATGCAATGACATTGGTGGATCCATATGTGGTTCATGGAAATAACACACATGCAATGACATTGGTGGATCCATATGTGGTTTGTGAAAAGAATACACATGCAATGAAATTGTTGATCCATATGTGGTTTGTGGAAAAGAACACACATGCAATTACTCTGGTGGGTCCATATGTGGTTTGTGAAAAGAACACACATGCAATGACTCTAGTGGATCCATATGTTGTTTGTGAAAAAACACAGATGCAATGACATTGGTGGATCCATATGTGGTTCATGGAAAGAACACACATGCAATGACATTGGTGGATCTATATGTGGTTTGTGAAAAGAACACACATGCAGTGAAATTGTTGATTCATATGTGGTTTGTGAAAAGAACACACATGAAATTACTCTGGTGGATCCATGTGTGGTTTGTGGAAAGAATACACATGCAATGACTCTGGTGGATCCATGTGTGGTTTGTAAAAATAAAACACATGCAATGACTCTAGTGCTGGATTTAGTATAAGAACAGACATGCAATGACTCTAGTGGGTCCATATGTGGTTTGTGAAAAGAACACACATGCAATGACTCTAGTGGATCCATATGTGGTTTGTTAAAAGAACACACATGCAATGACATTGGTTGATCCATATGTGGTTTGTGGAAAGAACACACATGTGTAGCATCCCAATTGTCTAACAATTGTAATGCTACTTGGTCTAGTAATATAATGGCTACTTCTAATATATAATTGTTGCATCATCATTATATCATGCTCATGTCACCATGCCACCTTGCATTTGAGCATCATATAAAACCCTTTTCTTTTGGTTCTTCTCTCATATGCATTGTTAATTGTATTTGCCTCTTGATATTGTATTTGGGTCTTGACATATTGTTTAAATGCCCAAGTTGAGCTGGGGGCATATCTTTTATTAACTCCACCACCTTTTCTTTCACCATCTTATAATTCCACCATCCAACTAAATATGAGCTTGGCATTTATTGGTTTTACTTCTAGCTCATGTGGGTCGGGATGGATCCAATCCTTTTCCACATGCTCTCATCTTAGCATCATGTTGTTTTCACATCATTGATATATGAGAGCCACTTGGCCACCTTTGCATGCCTTGTGAGTGGGACCCTTTCTCCTAGCTTCCATGTGGATTATCATGGAATTATGCTCATGTTGGAATATTTTGGGACTATTGATCATTTAGTGGAACATACACACTAGCATGTCCCATTTTATTTCAAACATGGCCATCTCCATCTATTCCACTTGGGACCTTCCTTTTAATTCTTTTTGCTTGGCTTTTATCCCAATTTTTGGGAATGCATAATAATAATGCCATGTGATAATATTGTTTTCACAAGAATCAACATGGCAATAAATATTTTGCATGGGCCATGCAAGTACCACCTTTTGTTTGTCATTTGGGTTTTATTTGGAATTTTGAGTGGATCATCTCTACCTCTATCCTTCTTTTGGGCTTGGTCTTAGTTGATCTTGCTTAAACCATATCCCCACCTCTCCTCTTTTGGTCTAGCTTGGGTTTGATCTTGTTTTTGCTTGAGCTTGCCAAAAAGGAGAACCATCTCTCTCCCTCATCTAACCATCTAACCCATCATCCCCCATCTCACTTACCCCATCATCACCATACCCCTTACCCCATCCTAGCTAAACCCTAAACCTACCCCACTCCCTCTTTTCCATCTATGCCGAGCCTCTCCCAGCTGGCCCCACCTGGCCCCCTCTCTCCCTGGCCCCACCTAGCTGCTACCCCACCCCAAACCCTAGCTACACCCGAGCCAAACCTAACCCTAACCCGACCCTAGCACCTAGCCGAGCCACCCCCTCTCTCTCAGCTCTCTCTCTGCATGGGGGCCCCTCCACCGAGCCTACCACCTCTCTGGCCGCACCCTACCCCACCTGGACGTCCCCTACCTGCCCTGCCTGCCCAGACCGAGCACGTGAGGAGGGAGGAGGAAAGGTGGCCGAGCCACCTTTTCCATCTACCCCACCTCCCCATGGCACTCGCGCCTCCCCCGTCCGATCCACTCCCTCTAGGCTCTCTTCTGGCTCTCCAGATCTGGCCGAGGCGCCCTGCCCTCTCCCCCTCTTTTCTCCATCGCCGCCAGCTACCCATCGCCAGCCACCGTCGGCTTCGGCGTCCACCAGCAGTACGAGGAGGCGAGCGTGGTGTTGTGGCTGTCGAGGAAGGCCGTGGAGCTCCCTGGCCAACTCAGGCACGAGCGAGCCGAGGAGCACCAGAGCGCAGCCAGTAGCCCGCGAAACCCTAGATCTTCTGGCCGTCTGCATCGTCGTCGCCCTGCTGCGTCTCGACCCGATCCGACCACACCGACACACCCTCGGTGAGCCACGCAACCTCCCTGACATGGTCCCCTTTGCCGCGAAGCCCTAGATCCGCCGGACCTTACGCCGAGCGCCCTCCGCGCGCCGCCGCTCGTTTGCTGTTTGCTCGCTCCCGCATCGCAGAAGCCCTATCTAGGCGCCCCGACCTCGGACGCCACTACCCGCCCTAGCCCAGCGGTGACCGCCTCACAGACGCCTGTGTCGCGTCGCCACGGCGCTGTCGAGCACCGCGATCGATCGGCGGAGAGCGAGGAAGATCCACGCGCTGGCCGTCTGCTTTGCGTAAACCCCTCCTCTAGTTTTGCCTCAACCCGCGGTACTCGTTGCCCACCAGACAGCCACCCAACCAATCTTGCAGAGAACCCCCCGTATAACCCCAGCCTCAACCCGCAGTCCCAGCGTTCGATCGGACGCCTTGAGCCCGATTAGCCCCACCTGCCATCCTCTAGGCTAGATCCAGTTGCGGTGAAAAGCTGTTCTCGACGCATGCAGCTGAAGTCAGCCAGGACCCCACCCGTCAGTGACTGCGTCTGGATCTGTCTTGGTATAAAAAGGTTTTCTGTGATCTGTTTAAATTCAAATCTTTTCAAAATTAATTCAAATTCAAATTTAATTATGTTTTTAAATAACTTTTAAAATACAAACCCAAATAATACAAATAATATATGCTTTCAAATCAGAAAAATGTGAGGATTTCAAATATGCCATTCAAAATATATTTTGGACACTTTATTTTCCCAAGTTAATTAAAATTACAATAAATGCCCTTTTTCCTTAAGTAATTAATATCTTTTGTTTTATAACTCCAAATTTAACAAATAATATGTCTAAAATGATTAGCTCGACGAGAACTTTCTGTTTATGCATTCCTTGGTTTGTTTTGAAGCATGCATCATATAAATATAAAGTGAACAGCAACTAAAATGAGAATCAAATGTGGGCAAAACTCAATAAAATGGTTTCTTCTTGTATTCCACACCTCACCCATGCCATGCTACTTTATTGCCATGCAAATTGTGCATCATTCATCATGGCATGATTGTTTGCTTGTCATTTATTCATATGCTTGTGCACTTTATTTATGTTGGCCCTTGTTTGTTTGGTTCTTCTTGAATAGGCGTTGGTGGGATATACCAAGAGAACCGGAGCACTACCAGATCCATCCCTTGCTTCAACTGAGCTGCCAGCAAGCACTACCACATGCTTGCATACATATAGTACCTATTGCCTCTATCTTATTCTTGCATCATTGAGTCGCGATTGCATTCCCAATCCCAAGTATTGCATAGCCTTTACTTTTAAACCCCACTGAAGCTTGTTCCTCCATCCCATGAGCCATTACTACAGGAGTTGTGTGAGACATGCGAGTCGTAGAACAGCATGTGTAGGGTATGTGAGTGTCTGATGGATAACGAGGTACCTAAACAACTTAACCTGAGTAGTAATGGGATAACTAATGAAAGTGGCATCGGTGAGCCATATTCGCTATTTGGTTTTTCAGCTCACTTGTGTCCGTAGGACCCCGAGTACTTGATTCCTGTTCCTTGAATATTCGCTATCCACATCCGGGAGGCTTATGAACCCCCAGCGAGCTTGATTCATTCTTATTTCTTGGGGCCACAAACTAGTTTGAGGTTTTATTTACTATCATGTACTTATGCCATGTTTCTTGCTTTATTTAAATTGTGCGAGTCTTGCTGCATCTTGTCATTAGGTCCGTGACCCGTTTTTTGTATCGACAAGCCAGTCACACTTCGGGTTCCCGATCGTTTCTGACCGGCCACACAAACCTTGAGGCCGTCTCGGAGTCAGCTAACTTCGTTGCGGGTAGTTCAATGGGGTGGCCCCCTGAAATATTTCTGAATCCTGTGATCGCTTTGTCGTGACTGCCTCGTTGGTTTTGATTTGGTTTTCCGAGGTTGATCGAGTGTGTGTGTTGCTATTTGTGCACCCTGCAGGTAAAACTTTCTGAAAGCCGTGTCCGCGGTTATGGACGACTTGGAGCACAGTTTCTCGATCATAGACAAGCATAACTAAAGTACCGCTTTTAAGCTGACTAAGTACCTGACTAGTAAATAGTGCAATACTCATGGAATGGTTAATAAAACTGCCAACGGGTGGGGTTGTTAAATCGCTTCCTCGTCGGTGGCGAGGAGGAGGATGGATCTGTGGATATTACCATTATAACTGTTATAACTGTTGTTATTAATTCACGGACATCCGTCTATCTCTGGTTAGGCGGATGGTTAGCGAGTATCTATAAAATTGTTAGGGTTTATCTTTTTCTGCAATTGCGTCACCCCAGGTTGTGTCCCCTTTAGAGGCATAAAGACTTCTTTGAGTACCCTAGGGTCTCACACGATAAATTGTTGGTTCAGCTGAGCAGGTACACTCATAAGATGGATCTTTGGGTGGAAGAGACAGACGATTTACGCGGGCAACAATCATTCGGTGTAGAGATTCCCGAACGGGATCCGTGAGATCTGTATGGATCTGCTTATTTATGGGGCATCTTATGCCGATTTGCTTCTTATCCGTACTCGGATTTTGTCTTCGCTTCGCTTGATACTCTGTTGATTGATGTATGAGGAGATATCCTAAACTATTATATCTATCTAGGATATTTGGATCTTGCGCATGGCGTTGCTATATTCCTTTCTTTTAGATGGAATGGCTCGATGTACTGTTGTATGGTGGCTTGCATACATACTCATTTGTGTATGTAGTTGATCCCTTCGCTTTGCCGATTCGCCGCTTCGTTCTTGTCTCGATGTTTGGAAATGGTTGGGGACGGCGAAAGGTCTACACTGTGAGTGGCATTTGGGCCCCACCGCATTATTTCAACCATTCCCTCATCCGGGCTTGTAACTAGGGCGTAATTCACCGAGGTAGTTACAATTGGTATCGAGCCATCCCGCCCTTCGTGGTCTCAGCCAAATGGTCGTTATGCATCTAGCAAATATTTTTGGTAGTTACGTATATTAGGGAAAAACAAAACGCGAGAGTAGGACTGCTTCCACTTTTCTTCTTACCCAACCACCACCCTTTTCTGGTAAGGAAGTGTAACGTTTTAAATTCTCTCCTTAAAATTCAAACTAGGATTCACGTGTTCTGGGATTCCGTAGTACCATAGGTTGTGTGTGTGTGTGTGAAATCTTTGTCTATCTGTTGCATCCAAGTTGTTATCTTATCGGCCTTTTGGTTATCAACTGTTGGTACATTCCATACCGACAGGCTTTTGCAAACCGCCGCGATCTGTCTTACTCTTTGTTATCCGACGCTATCTTCTTTGGGTTGTTCGTTTCCGTAGTCGGTAATCTTTAGGTTATCTTGAGAAGAAGGTGTTGAGATATGTGTTTTACTTGTTCATGTGCAGAGTAATGATTTGAGTGCGGGATGGAGTCGCGACCATACCACTACTCTTATCATTCGCTCTTGTATATTGAATTGGTAGAGTCACTAATCTTGATTCGTTAAGTGATTTTGTGCATCTATTAGTATTTTAATGCCGAAATTTGTGGAAAATTTTTCTTTGATATATTTGTGTACCACACTCCTTTTCAGTCGTGTGCGATATGCTTAATATCTTCTAGGTGCTTTGAACTTCGTTGATATTTTAATATCATCTTAGTAAATTGTATCCTTTAATCTTAATTAATTCCATTTTGGTACTATTTTGGATTATTATTATTCTCTATCGTAGTACTGACTTGTGTTTTATATCAATCACAGGATGGCACCACCACGCCGTTCTGAGGAGGACATACAACCTGAACTAGGGGCAGCGTTGTCAAGCATCGCCAATGCCTTGGCAGCAATGCAGCAGAACCAGCAGCGCTTTGAGGAAAGTGTCAGGAGGAATGAGTTTGTTCCGCTACCTCCACCTCCCAAGCGAGGAGACATCAAAAGCTTCCTGAAGTTCAACCCTCGCCAGTTTGATGTTTCAGATCAACCACTTGATGTTGATGATTGGTTGCGTGAGATGTCAAGGCTGCTGATGACTGCTGATGTTCCTGAGCAAGAATGGGTAAAGTGTGCTACTCACCTTCTAAAGGGAGATGCAGCTCTGTGGTGGGAGAATTACCTGAAGGCAAACTGCACGGGTTTTCAGCCTACTTGGGGACAACACCGGAGCTTTCAAAGAGCAAGATTCCAAAAATTGTCATGGAGAGGATGAAGGAAGTGTTTCTCAACCTCAAGCAGGGCAATGACGATGTCAACACCTACATCAGGAACTTCATGAACCTTTCTCGTTATGGTGGCGATGAGATCTCTGATGACAAGAAGAAGCAAAAGAGGTTCAGGCAAGGGCTCAATGCATCGATTAAATATGCAATCACACATGCAAGGCCGGCGTCTTTTCTGGAACTTCAGCATACATCATTGCAGGAAGAGGCAAGTAGGCAGGTGTTTGAGGAGTCAAAGAAACACAGCCGTGATGCAGCAGGCTCTTCAGCTATGTCAGCTCCTTCTAAGCGTCGTGTCTGGGTTCCTAACACCCCACCGTCGCTCCCGGCTCCACCAAGACCTTCAAGCTTCGTGGCAAGGCCACCAAACTTACTCACTGCTGCTGTGGGCTACAACCACCACTACCGAGCGCTCGGAGTCCCTGGCTACGTTGCTCCACGTCCACCTGGTGCTTGTTACACGTGTGGAGACACTGGGCATCAAAGCTGGAACTGTCCGTTGAAGAACAAGTCTCTTCCTCCACCACCTCCAAGATCTGCGGCAAGCTCTCCTATGGTTCGTGCACCACCACCTCGGGCTCTCAACATCAACACCAAGCCCGGGTCTGCTTTTGCTCGTGCCAACTGTGTCAACGCCGCTCAAGCTGAGCATGCACCTGGAGTTGTGATGGGTATGCTATCCGTTAACTCAGTTCCTGCAAGAGTTTTGTTTGATTCTGGTGCTTCGCATTCTTTTGTTTCGCATAAGTTTGCGCATGAGCAGGATCTGGATATGGTTCCGTTATCACGTCGTCTGGTGGCACAATCTCCTGGTTCAAACATGAGGGCTGCTCTTATCAGCCATGGCAATCAAATTGAGATTGGTGGCTCTTTGTTCTCGGCGTCCTTAATTGTTCTGGGCAATTCTGACATTGATGTCATCTTGGGCATGGATTGGTTGACAGCAAATGCAGCTGTGATTGATTGTGCTGAATGCTCGTTTTCTCCAAGATTCTCAAGGCCATATAGTCTATTCTCCAAGTCGACTCTGCTATCCAGCTTTTCTCTTTGGCGGCTCAATGTTGATGCTATGGAAGCTATTCGAGTGTTCGTGGTCCGTGAGTTCCCATGTCTTTCCCAAGAGTTGCTGTATGCCTCCGGATCGTGAGGTTGAGTTTGTAATTGAGCTTGAACCTGTACCGCCTCCTATCTCCAAGCGGCCTTATAAGATGGGTCTCACGAGTTGGCTGAACTCAAACGTCACTTGATGAACAAGAGAAGTTGGGTTTCATTCAGCATAGTACTTCTTCTTGGGGTAGCCCAACCCTCTTTGTGAAGAAGCGAGACAGATCGATAGACTTTGTGTTGACTATCGGGCTCTCAATGCTAAAACCATCAAGAATAAATATCCCCTTCCGCGGATTAATGATCTCTTTGATCAGCTAGCTGGAGCTGTGGTATTCTCTAAGCTTGACTTGAGAAGTGGTTATCACCAAATCAAGATTCGCAAGGAAGATGTTCCGAAGACAGCGTTCACCACCCGCTATGGCCTGTATGAGTACACGGTCATGTCTTTCGGTCTCACCAACGCACCTGCCACCTTCTCGAGGCTCATGAACTCGGTTTTCATGGAGTATCTTGATAAGTTCGTTGTGGTCTATCTGGATGACATCCTAGTCTATTCTAAGTCACAAGAAGAACATGAAGAACACCTTCGGTGTGTCCTAAACAAGCTTCGTGAGAACCGCTTGTATGCAAAGTTCTCCAAGTGTGAGTTTTGGCTGCCTCAAGTAACCTATCTTGGTCACGTCATCTCTGCCAAGGGCATTGCGCAATCCGAAACTGTGAAGACAATTGTTGAATGGCTTCCCGTTAATGTCAAAGAAGTGCGGAGTTTCCTTGGTTTGGCTAGTTATTGCCGCTTCGCTCGTAACTTTTCGAAGATAGCGAAGCCTCTTACCGATCTCCTCAAGAAAGGCAAGAAATACCTTTGGACTCCTGCATGTCAAGCAATCTTTGAGACACTCAAAGAGAAGCTCACTTCCACACCAGTCTTGGTTCCTCCGGATACATCCAAGCCATTCCAGATCTTCTGTGACGCCTCTTTGCAAGGATTGGGTGCGGTTCTTATGCAAGAAAAACAAGTTGTTGCTTATGCCTCTCGACAGTTGAAGACGCATGAGATCAACTATCCTACACATGACCTCGAGCTCGCAGCAGTTGTCTTTGCTTTGAAAGTATGGAGGCACTACTTGCTTGGCAACTGCTAGAGATCTTTTCTGATCACAAGAGTTTGAAGTATATCTTCACACAGCCTGATCTCAACCTTCGGCAGAGGAGGTGGATTGAAGCAATCAATGACTTCGATCTAACCATCAACTACACTCCGGGAAAAGCTAATGTCATGGCAGATGCTCTCAGTCGTAAAGCTTATGTCAACAACCTCATGATGGAAGAACAACAGCCTCTCTTGTGCGAGGAATTCCGTCAGCTCAACCTTGAAATTGTGGAACAAGGGTATCTCCTGAACCTTCTAGCAACCCCTCTCTTGGAAGAAAAGGTTCGCTCTTCTCAGCTTGGTGATCCGTACACAAGAAAGATCATCTCCGGATTCAGCTTCAAGTATGAGTCCTTCCACGTCGATGATCAAGGCACGCTTTTTTGAACACCGGATGTTTGTTCAACTACCCGGTTTGAGAGAGCAAGTTCTCAAGGAGGCGCACGATTCATTCTTTCTATCCACCCCGGCACAAAGATGTACATGGACTTGAAAACACAATATTGGTGGCCTGGTTTGAAAAGGTATTGTGCCAAGTATGTCTCGGAGTGTGATGTCTGCCGTAGAGTGAAAGCTGTTCATCAGAAACCTTCCGGTCTTCTACAGCCATTGAAACCCCCGGAATGGAAATGGGAGAAAGTAGAGATGGACTTCATCATGGGTTTTCCGAGGTCGCAGAAGGGCAAAAATGCAATCTTTGTTGTCATTGACAGGCTTTCTAAAGTGGCTCACTTCTTCCCCGTCAAGGAAACCATTTCTGCAATTCAGTTGGCGGAGCTCTATATCAACAGAATTGTCTCTCTGTATGGGGTTCCTCTCGAGATCAGTTCAGACCGTGGAAGCATCTTCACTTCCAAGTTCTGGGAGAGTTTCCAAAATGCTTTGGGAACAAAGTTGAACTTCAGCACAGCTTACCACCCTCGATGCAAGGACAAGTTGAAAGGATCAATCAGATTCGGAGGATATGCTTCGTGCTCCCGTCATCTCTTTTGGCATGAAGTGGGAAGAATGTCTTCCTTATGCTGAGTTCTCTTACAACAACAGCTTCCAGAAGAGTCTAAAGATGGCACCATTTGAGGCTCTCTATGGTCGCAAATGCAGAACTCCGATTGGTTGGTCGGGTGCAGGTGAAAGAATCTTGTTTGGCCCTGACATTGTAACTCAAGCGGAGGAGAAGGTTCACATCATTCTTGAAAATCTGAGGATTGCTCAAAGTCGCCAGAAGAGCAATTATGACAGGAAGCACACGGACATGGAGTATGTCCCTGGTGATCTCGTTTACCTTCGTGTCACTCCCATGAGAGGCACGCACCGCTTTGTTATCAAAGGGAAGCTGGCTCCTAGATACATCGGTCCTTTCAAAATTCGTGGAAGAAGAGGAGAAGTTGCTTATGCTCTTGAGCTCCCGGAAAAACTCAAAGTCCATGATGTTTTCCACATCTCTCAGCTCAAGAAGTGCTTCAAGGATCCCGGCAGGACCGTGGACCATGAGCTTATCAATCTCCAAGAAGACCTGTCTTATCAAGAACACCCCACAAAAATCCTTGAAGTCGCAGAAAGAAGGACTCGCAACAAGTCCATCAAGTTCTGCAAGGTGCAGTGGTCGCACCATTCCATTGACGAAGCCACTTGGGAACGTGAAGATGAGCTCCGTGCCAAGTATCCTACCCTCTTTGTGTCTTCTTCTTCTTCCTAGAATCTCGGGGCGAGATTCCTGTTTAGTGGGGGAGAGTTGTAGCATCCCAATTGTCTAACAATTGTAATGCTACTTGGTCTAGTAATATAATGGCTACTTCTAATATATAATTGTTGCATCATCATTATATCATGCTCATGTCACCATGCCACCTTGCATTTGAGCATCATATAAAACCCTTTTCATTTGGTTCTTCTCTCATATGCATTGTTAATTGTATTTGCCTCTTGATATTGTATTTGGGTCTTGACATATTGTTTAAATGCCCAAGTTGAGCTGGGGGCATATCTTTTATTAACTCCACCACCTTTTCTTTCACCATCTTATAATTCCACCATCCAACTAAATATGAGCTTGGCATTTATTGGTTTTACTTCTAGCTCATGTGGGTCGGGATGGATCCAATCCTTTTCCACATGCTCTCATCTTAGCATCATGTTGTTTTCACATCATTGATATATGAGAGCCACTTGGCCACCTTTGCATGCCTTGTGAGTGGGACCCTTTCTCCTAGCTTCCATGTGGATTATCATGGAATTATGCTCATGTTGGAATATTTTGGGACTATTGATCATTTAGTGGAACATACACACTAGCATGTCCCATTTTATTTCAAACATGGCCATCTCCATCTATTCCACTTGGGACCTTCCTTTTAATTCTTTTTGCTTGGCTTTTATCCCAATTTTTGGGAATGCATAATAATAATGCCATGTGATAATATTGTTTTCACAAGAATCAACATGGCAATAAATATTTTGCATGGGCCATGCAAGTACCACCTTTTGTTTGTCATTTGGGTTTTATTTGGAATTTTGAGTGGATCATCTCTACCTCTATCCTTCTTTTGGGCTTGGTCTTAGTTGATCTTGCTTAAAACCATATCCCCACCTCTCCCTCTTTTTGGTCTAGCTTGGGTTTGATCTTGTTTTTGCTTGAGCTTGCCAAAAAGGAGAACCATCTCTCTCCCTCATCTAACCATCTAACCCATCATCCCCCATCTCACTTACCCCATCATCACCATACCCCTTACCCCATCCTAGCTAAACCCTAAACCTACCCCACTCCCTCTTTTCCATCTATGCCGAGCCTCTCCCGGTGGCCCCACAGCCCTCTCTCCCTGGCCCCACCTAGCTGCTACCCCACCCCAAACCCTAGCTACACCCGAGCCAAACCTAACCCTAACCCGACCCTAGCACCTAGCCGAGCCACCCCCTCTCTCTCAGCTCTCTCTCTCTGCATGGGGGCCCCTCCACCGAGCCTACCACCTCTCTGGCCGCACCCTACCCCACCAGGACGTCCCCTACGTGCCCTGCCTGCCAGACCGAGCACGTGAGGAGGGAGGAGGAAAGGTGGCCGAGCCACCTTTTCCATCTTCCCCACCTCCCCACGGCACCCGCGCCTCCCCCGTCCCGATCCACTCCCTCTCGGCTCTATTCTGGCTCTCCAGATCTGGCCGAGGCGCCCTGTCCTCTCCCCCTCTTTTCTCCATCGCCGCCAGCTACCCATCGCCGGCCACCGTCGGCCAAGGCCCACCAGTGACGAGGAGGCGGCGTGGTGTTGTGGCTGTCGAGGAAGGCCGGAGCTCCCGGTGTCAACTGTGCACGTGGCCGAGGAGGAGCACCAGGCGCGGTAGCATGAGCCGACACGAAACCCTAGATCTTCCCGTCAGCATCATCGCCATGCCTGCTGCGTCTCGACCCGATCCGACCACACCGACACACCCTCGGTGAGCCACGCAACCTCCCTGACATGGTCCCCTTTGCCGCGAAGCCCTAGATCCACCGGACCTTACGCCTAGCGCCCTCCGCGCGCCGCCGCTCGTTTGCTGTTTGCTCGCTCCCGCATCGCAGAAGCCCTATCTAGGCCGCGCCCGACCTCCTGACAGCTACCCCGCCCTAGCCCAGCGGTGACCGCCTCAGCAGCGCCCGCCGTGTCACAGATTCGAGCCGCCTGGGCCACTGGCTGAGCACCGATCGATCGGCAGAGAGCAGAGGAAGATCCACAGTGTGCGTCGTCCGTTTTGCAGAAAACCCCTCCTCTAGTTTTGCCTCAACCCGCGGTACTCGTGGCCCACCAGACAGCCACCCAACCTATCTTGCAGAGAACCCCCCGTATAACCCCAGCCTCAACCCGCAGTCCCCGCGCGTTCGATCGCTGACGCCTGGGCCCGAGCCAGTTAGCCCCACCTGTCATCCTCTAGGCTAGATCCAGCTGCGGTGAGAAAAGCTGTTCTGCACGCTGGGCTGCTGAGTCAGCCAGGACCCCACCCGTCAGTGACTGCGTCTGGATCTGTATGGGTATAAAAAGGTTTTCTGTAATCTGTTTAAATTCAAATCTTTTCAAAATTAATTCAAATTCAAATTTAATTATGTTTTTAAATAACTTTTAAAATACAAACCCAAATAATACAAATAATATATGCTTTCAAATCAGAAAAATGTGAGGATTTCAAATATGCCATTCAAAATATATTTTGGACACTTTATTTTCCCAAGTTAATTAAAATTACAATAAATGCCCTTTTTCCTTAAGTAATTAATATCTTTTGTTTTATAACTCCAAATTTAACAAATAATATGTCTAAAATGATTAGCTCGACGAGACCTTTCTGTTTATGCATTCCTTGGTTTGTTTTGAAGCATGCATCATATAAATATAAAGTGAACAGCAACTAAAATGAGAATAAAATGTGGGCAAAACTCAATAAAATGGTTTCTTCTTGTATTCCACACCTCACCCATGCCATGCTACTTTATTGCCATGCAAATTGTGCATCATTCATCATGGCATGATTGTTTGCTTGTCGCATTTATTCATATGCTTGTGCACTTTATTTATGTTGGCCCTTGTTTGTTTGGTTCTTATTCGAATAGACGCTGAGCAGGGGATATACCAAGAGAACCAGGAGCACTACCCAGATCCATCCCTTGCTTCAACTGAGCTGCCAGGCAAGCACTACCACATGCTTGCATACATATAGTACCTATTGCCTCTATCTTATTCTTGCATCATTGAGTCGCGATTGCATTAATCTGAATCCCAAGTATTGCATAGCCTTTACTTTTAAACCCCACCGAAGCTTGTTCCTCCATCCCATGAGCCATTACTACAGGAGTTGTGTGAGCCATGCGAGTCGTAGAACAGCATGTGTAGGGTATGTGAGTGTCTGATGGATAACGAGGTACCTAAACAACTTAACCTGAGTAGTAATGGGATAACTAATGAAAGTGGCATCGGTGAGCCATATTCGCTATTTGGTTTTTCAGGCTCACTTGTGTCCCGTAGGACCCCGAGTACTTGATTCCTGTTCCTTGAATATTCGCGCTATCCACATCCGGGAGGCTTATGAACCCCGAGCGAGCTTGATTCATTCTTATTTATTGGTGCCACAAACTAGTTTGAGGTTTTATTTACTTTCCTGTACTTATGCCATGTTTTGCTTTATTTAAATTGTGCGAGGTAACGCACTGCATCTTGTTGAGGTCCGTGACCCGTTTTCGCTGTATCGACAAGCCCAGTCACACTTTCGGGTTCCCAGTCGTTTACAGCCGGCCACACAAACCTTGAGGCCGTCTCGGAGTCAGCTAACTTCGTTGCGGGTAGCTCAATGGGGTGGCCCCCTGAAATATTTCTGAATCCTGTGATCGCTTTGTCGTGACTGCCTCGTTGGTTTTGATTTGGTTTTTCCGAGGTTGATCGAGTGTGTGTTGCTATTTGTGCACCGCAGGTAAAACTTTCAGAGCCGTGTCCGGGTTATGGACGACTTGGAGCACGCCGATCATAGACAAGCATAACTAAAGTACCGCTTTTAATCGACTAAGTACCGACTAGTAAATAGTGCAATACTCATGGAATGGTTAATAAACTGCCAACGGGTGGGGGTTGTTCGTCCGCTTCCTCGCTGGTGGCGAGGAGGAGGATGGATCTGTGGATATTACCATTATAACTGTTATAATGTTGTTATTAATTCACGGACATCCGCCATCTCTGGTTAGGCGGATGGTTAGCAGTATCTATAAAATTGTTAGGGTTTATCTTTTTCTGCAATTCGTCACCCGTGTTGTGTCCCTTTAGAGGCATAAAGACTTGCTGAGTACCCCTAGGGTCTCACACGATAAATTGTTGGTTCATGAGCAGGTACACTCGCAAGATGGATCACAGGTGGAAGAGACAGACGATGCGCAACGATCATTCGGTGTAGAGATTCCGGGAACGGGGATCCGTGAGATCTGTGGGCGGGATCTGCTTATTTATGGGGCATCTTATGCCGATTTGCTTCTTATCCGTACTCGGATTTTGTCTTCCGCTTCCGCTTGATACTCTGTTGATTGATGTATGAGGAGACATCCTAAACTATTATATCTATCTAGGATATTTGGATCTTGCCGCATGGCGTTGCTATATTTCCTTTCTTTTTAGATGGAATGGCTCTGATGTACTGTTGTATGGTGGCTTGCATACATACATACTCATTTGTGTATATAGTTGATCCCTTCGCCTGCCGATTACGCCGCCCGTTCTTGTCTTGATGTTTGGAAATGGTTGGGACGGCCGAAAGGTCTACCTGTGAGTGGAATTTGGGCCCCACCGTACTATTTCAACCATTCCCGCTCATCCAGGATTGTAACTAGGAGCGTAATTCACCGAGGTAGTTACAACATGCAATGACATTGGTTGGTCCATATGTGGTTTGTGACAATAACACACATGCAATGCCATTGGTTGATCCATGTGGTTTGTGGAAAAGAACACACATGCAATGAATCTGGTGGATCCATGTGTGGTTTGTGGAAAGAACACACATGCATGACTCTGGTGGATCCATTTGTGGTTTGTGTAAAGAACACACATGCAATGACTCTAGTGGATCCATAAGTGGTTTGTGAAAAGAACACACATGCAATTACTCTAGTGGGTACATATGTGGTTTGTGGAAAGAACACACATGCAATGACATTGGTGGATCCGTATGTGGTTTGTGAAAAGAACACTCATGTAATGACATTTGTTGATCCATATGTGGTTTGTGAAAAGAACACACATGCAATTACTCTAGTGGATCCATATTTGGTTTGCAGAAAAGAACACACATGCAATGACATTGGTTGATCCATATGTGGTTTGTGAAAAGAACACACATGCAATGACATTGGTTGATCCATATGTGGTTTGTGGAAAGAACACACATGCAATGACTCTGGTGGGTCCATATGTGGTTCGTGAAAACAACACACATGCAATGACCCTAGTGGATCCATATGTGGTTTGTGAAAGAACACACATGCAATGACATTGGTGGATCCATACGTGGTTCATGGAAAGAACACACATGCAATGACATTGTTGGATCCACATGTGGTTTGTGAAAAGAACACACATGCAATTAGTCTGGTGGGTCCATATGTGGTTTGTGAAAAGAACACACATGCAATGACTCTAGTGGATCCATATGTGGTTTGTGAAAGAACACAGATGCAATGACATTGGTGGATCCATATGTGGTTCATGGAAAGAACACACATGCAATGACATTGGTGGATCTATATGTGGTTTGTGAAAAGAACACTCATGCAATGAAATTGTTGATTCACATGTGGTTTGTGAAAAGAACACACATGCAATTACACTGGTGGATCCATGTGTGGTTTGTGGAAAGCACACACATGCAAAGACTCTTGTGGATCCATATGTGGTTTGTAAAAATAAAACACATGCAATGACTCTAGTGCTGGTTTTAGTATAAGAACAGACATGCAATGACTCTAGTGGGTCCATATGTGGTTTGTGAAAAGAACACACATGCAATGACTCTAGTGGATCCATATGTGGTTTGTTAAAAGAACACACATGAAATGACATTGGTTGATCCATATGTGGTTTGTGGAAAGAACACACATGCAATGACATTCGTTGACCCGTATGTGGTTTGTGACAATAACACACATGCAATGCCATTGGTTGATCCATGTGGTTTGTGAAAAGAACACACATGCAATGACTCTAGTGGATCCATATGTGGTTTGTGAAAAGAGCACACATGCAATGACATTGGTGGATCCATATGTGGTTCATGGAAAGAACACACATGCAATGACATTGGTGGATCCATATGTGGTTTGTGAAAAGAATACACATGCAATGAAATTGTTGATCCATATGTGGTTTGTGGAAAAGAACACACATGCAATTACTCTGGTGGGTCCATATGTGGTTTGTGAAAAGAACACACATGCAATGACTCTAGTGGATCCATATGTGGTTTGTGAAAGAACACAGATGCAATGACATTGGTGGATCCATATGTGGTTCATGGAAAGAACACACATGCAATGACATTTGTGGATCTATATGTGGTTTGTGAAAAGAACACACATGCAATGAAATTGTTGATTCATATGTGGTTTGTGAAAAGAACACACATGCAATTACTCTGGTGGATCCATGTGTGGTTTGTGGAAAGAACACACATGCAATGACTCTGGTGGATCCATGTGTGGTTTGTAAAAATAAAACACATGCAATGACTCTAGTGCTGGATTTAGTATAAGAACAGACATGCAATGACTCTAGTGGGTCCATATGTGGTTTGTGAAAATAACACACATGCAATGACTCTAGTGGATCCATATGTGGTTTGTTAAAACAACACACATGCAATGACATTGGTTGATCCATATGTGGTTTGTGGAAAGAACACACATGCAATGACATTGGTTGATCCATATGTGGTTTGTTAAAATAACACACATGCAATGCCATTGGTTGATCCATGTGGTTTGTGGAAAAGAACACACATGCAATGACTCTGGTGGATCCATGTGTGGTTTGTGGAAAGAACACACATGCATGACTCTAGTGGATCCATTTGTGGTTTGTGGAAAGAACACACATGCAATGACTCTAGTGGATCCATAAGTGGTTTGTGGAAAAGAACACACGTGCAATTACTCTAGTGGGTACATATGTGGTTTGTGGAAAGAACACACATGCAATGACATTAGTGGATCCATATGTGGTTTGTGAAAAGAACACTCATGTAATGACATTTGTTGATCCATGTGTGGTTTGTGAAAAGAACACACATGCAATTATTCTAGTGGATCCATATTTGGTTTGCAGAAAAGAACACACATGCAATGACATTGGTTGATACATATGTGGTTTGTGAAAAGAACACACATGCAATGACATTGGTTGATCCATATGTGGTTTGTGGAAAGAATACACATGCAATGACTCTGGTGGGTCCATATGTGGTTTGTGAAAACAACACACATGCAATGACTCTAGTGGATCCATATGTGGTTTGTGAAAGAACACACATGCAATGACATTGGTGGATCCATACGTGGTTCATGGAAAGAACACACATGCAATGACATTGGTGGATCCATATGTGGTTTGTGAAAAGAACACACATGCAATTACTCTAGTGGGTCCATATGTGGTTTGTGAAAAGAACACACATGCAATGACTCTAGTGGATCCATATGTGGTTTGTGAAAGAACATAGATGCAATGACATTGGTGGATCCATATGTGGTTCATGGAAAGAACACACATGCAATGACATTGGTGGATCCATATGTGGTTTGTGAAAATAACACACATGCAATGAAATTGTTGATTCACATGTGGTTTGTGAAAAGAACACACATGCAATTACTCTGGTGGATCCATGTGTGGTTTGTGGAAAGCACACACATGCAATGACTCTGGTGGATCCATGTGTGGTTTGTAAAAATAAAACACATGCAATGACTCTAGTGCTGGATTTAGTATAAGAACAGACATGCAATGACTCTAGTGGGTCCATATGTGGTTTGTGAAAAGAACACACATGCAATGACTCTAGTGGATCCATATGTGGTTTGTTAAAAGAACACACATGCAATGACATTGGTTGATCCATATGTGGTTTGTGGAAAGAACACACATGCAATGACATTGGTTGATCCATATGTGGTTTGTGACAATAACACACATGCAATGCCATTGGTTGATCCATGTGGTTTGTGGAAAAGAACACACATGCAATGACTCTGGTGGATCCATGTGTGGTTTGTGGAAAGAACACACATGCATGACTCTGGTGGCTCCATGTGCGGTTTGTGGAAAGAACACACATGCAATGACTCTAGTGGATCCATAAGTGGTTTGTGGAAAAGAACACACATGCAATTACTCTAGTGGGTACATATGTGGTTTGTGGAAAGAACACACATGCAATGACATTAGTGGATCCATATGTGGTTTGTGAAAAGAACACTCATGTAATGACATTTGTTGATCCATATGTGGTTTGTGAAAAGAACACACATGCAATTACTCTAGTGGATCCATATTTGGTTTGCAGAAAAGAACACACATGCAATGACATTGGTTGATCCATATGTGGTTTGTGAAAAGAACACACATGCAATGACATTGGTTGATCCATATGTGGTTTGTGGAAAGAACACACATGCAATGACTCTGGTGGGTCCATATGTGGTTTGTGAAAGCAACACACATGCAATGACTCTAGTGGATCCATATGTGGTTTGTGAAAGAACACACATGCAATGACATTGGTGGATCCATACGTGGTTCATGGAAAGAACACACATGCAATGACATTGGTGGATCCATATGTGGTTTGTGAAAAGAACACACATGCAATTACTCTGGTGGGTCCATATTTGGTTTGTGAAAAGAACACACATGCAATGACTCTAGTGGATCCATATGTGGTTTGTGAAAGAACATAGATGCAATGACATTTGTGGATCCATATGTGGTTCATGGAAAGAACACACATGCAATGACATTGGTGGATCCATATGTGTTTTGTGAAAATAACACACATGCAATGAAATTGTTGATTCACATGTGGTTTGTGAAAAGAACACACATGCAATTACTCTGGTGGATCCATGTGTGGTTTGTGGAAAGCACACACATGCAATGACTCTGGTGGATCCATGTGTGGTTTGTAAAAATAAAACACATGCAATGACTCTAGTGCTGGTTTTAGTATAAGAACAGACATGCAATGGCTCTAGTGGGTCCATATGTGGTTTGTGAAAAGAACACACATGCAATGACTCTAGTGGATCCATATGTGGTTTGTTAAAAGAACACACATGCAATGACATTAGTTGATCCATATGTGGTTTGTGGAAAGAACACACATGCAATGACATTGTTGATCCATATGTGGTTTGTGACTATAACACACATCCAATTCCATTGGTTGATCCATGTGGTTTGTGGAAAGAACACACATGCAATGACTCTAGTGGATCCATATGTGGTTTGTGAAAAGAACACACATGCAATGACATTGGTGGATCCATATGTGGTTCATGGAAAGAACACACATGCAATGACATTGGTGGATCCATATGTGGTTTGTGAACAGAATACACATGCAATGAAATTGTTGATCCATATGTGGTTTGTGGAAAAGAACACACATGCAATTACTCTGGTGGGTCCATATGTGGTTTGTTAAAAGAACACACATGCAATGACTCTAGTGGATCCATATGTGGTTTGTGAAAGAACACAGATGCAATGACATTGGTGGATCCATATGTGGTTCATGGAAAGAACACACATGCAATGACATTGGTGGATCTATATGTGGTTTGTGAAAAGAACACACATGCAATGAAATTGTTGATTCACATGTGGTTTGTGAAAAGAACACACATGCAATTACTCTGGTGGATCTATGTGTGGTTTGTGGAAAGCACACACATGCAATGACTCTGGTGGATCCATGTGTGGTTTGTAAAAATAAAACACATGCAATGACTCTAGTGCTGGTTTTAGTATAAGAACAGACATGCAATGACTCTAGTGGGTCCATATGTGGTTTGTGAAAAGAGAACACAAGCAATGACTCTAGTGGATCCATATGTGGTTTGTCAAAAAAACAAACATGCAATGACATTGGTTGATCCATATGTGGTTTGTGGAAAGAACACACATGCAATGACATTGGTTGATCCATATGTGGTTTGTGACAATAACACACATGAAATGCCATTGGTTGATCCATGTGGTTTGTGGAAAAGAACACACATGCAATGACTCTGCTGGATCCATGTGTGGTTTGTGGAAAGAACACACATGCATGACTCTGGTGGATCCATGTGTGGTTTGTGGAAAGAACACACATGCAATGACTCTAGTGGATCCATAAGTGGTTTGTGGAAAAGAACACACATGCAATTACTCTAGTGGGTACATATGTGGTTTGTGGAAAGAACACACATGCAGTGACATTGGTGGATCCATATGTGGTTTGTGAAAAGAACACTCATGTAATGACATTTGTGGATCCATATGTGGTTTGTGAAAACAACACACATGCAATTACTCTAGTGGATCCATATTTGGTTTGCAGAAAAGAACACACATGCAATGACATTGGTTGATCCATATGTGGTTTGTGAAAAGAACACACATGCAATGACATTGGTTGATCCATATGTGGTTTGTGGAAAGAACACACATGCAATGACTCTGGTGGGTCCATATGTGGTTTGTGAAAACAACACACATGCAATGACTCTTGTGGATCCATATGTGGTTTCTGAAAGAACACACATGCAATGACATTGGTGGATACATACATGGTTCATGGAAAGAACACACATGCAATGACATTGGTGGATCCATATGTGGTTGGTGAAAAGAACACACATGCAATGACTCTAGTGGATCCATATGTGGTTTGTTAAAAGAACACACATGCAATGACATTGGTTGATCCATATGTGGTTTGTGAAAAGAACACACATGCAATGACTCTAGTGGATCCATATGTGGTTTGTGAAAGAACACAGATGCAATGACATTGGTGGATCCATATGTGGTTCATGGAAAGAACACACATGCAATGACATTGGTGGATCTATATGTGGTTTGTGAAAAGAACACACATGCAATGAAATTGTTGATTCACATGTGGTTTGTGAAAAGAACACACATGCAATTACTCTGGTGGATCCATGTGTGGTTTGTGGAAAGAACAGACATGCAATGACTCTGGTGGATCCATGTGTGGTTTGTAAAAGTAAAACACATGCAATGACTCTAGTGCTGGTTTTAGTATAAGAACAGACATGCAATGACTCTAGTGGGTCCATATGTGGTTTGTGAAAAGAACACACATGCAATGACTCTAGTGGATCCATATGTGGTTTGTTAAAAGAACAAACATGCAATGACATTGGTTGATCCATATGTGGTTTGTGGAAAGAACACACATGCAATGACATTGGTTGATCCATATGTGGTTTGTGACAATAACACACATGCAATGCCATTGGTTGATCCATGTGATTTGTGGAAAGAACACACATGCAATGACTCTAGTGGATCCATATGTGGTTTGTGAAAAGAACACACATGCAATGACATTGGTGGATCCATATGTGGTTCATGGAAAGAACACACATGCAATGACATTGGTGGATCCATATGTGGTTTGTGAAAAGAATACACATGCAATGAAATTGTTGATCCATATGTGGTTTGTGGAAAAGAACACACATGCAATTACTCTGGTGGGTCCATATGTGGTTTGTGAAAAGAACACACATGCAATGACTCTATTGGATCCATATATGGTTTGTGAAAGAACACAGATGCAATGACATTGGTGGATCCATATGTGGTTCATGGAAAGAACACACATGCAATGACATTGGTGGATCTATATGTGGTTTGTGAAAAGAACACACATGCAATGAAATTGTTGATTCATATGTGGTTTGTGGAAAGAACACACATGCAATTACTCTGGTGGATCCATGTGTGGTTTGTGGAAAGAACACACATGCAATGACTCTGGTGGATCCATGTGTGGTTTATAAAAATAAAACACATGCAATGACTCTAGTGCTGGATTTAGTATAAGAACAGACATGCAATGACTCTAGTGGGTCCATATGTGGTTTGTGAAAAGAACACACATGCAATGACTCTAGTTGATCCATATGTGGTTTGTTAAAAGAACACACATGCAATGACATTGGTTGATCCATATGTGGTTTGTGGAAAGAACACACATGCAATGACATTGGTTGATCCATATGTGGTTTGTGACAATAACACACATGCAATGCCATTGGTTGATCCATGTGATTTGTGGAAAGAACACACATGCAATGACTCTAGTGGATCCATATGTGGTTTGTGAAAAGAACACACATGCAATGACATTGGTTGATCCATATGTGGTTAGTGAAAAGAACACACAAGGAATGACATTGGTTGATCCATATGTGGTTTGTGGATAGAACACACATGCAATGACTCTGGTGGGTCCATATGTGGTTTGTGAAAACAACACACATGCAATGACTCTTGTGGATCCATATGTGGTTTGTGAAACAACACACATGCAATGACATTGGTGGATCCATACGTGGTTCATGGAAAGAACACACATGCAATGACATTGGTGGATCCATATGTGGTTTGTGAAAAGAACACACATGCAATGACTCTAGTGGATCCATATGTGGTTTGTTAAAAGAACACACATGCAATGACATTGGTTGATCCATATGTGGTTTGTGAAAAGAACACACATGCAATGACTCTAGTGGATCCATATGTGGTTTGTGAAAGAACACAGATGCAATGACATTGGTGGATCCATATGTGGTTCATGGAAAGAACACACATGCAATGACATTGGTGGATCTATATGTGGTTTGTGAAAATAACACACATGCAATGAAATTGTTGATTCACATGTGCTTTGTGAAAAGAACACACATGCAATTACTCTGGTGGATCCATGTGTGGTTTGTGGAAAGAACACACATGCAATGACTCTGGTGGATCCATGTGTGGTTTGTAAAAATAAAACACATGCAATGACTCTAGTGCTGGTTTTAGTATAAGAACAGACATGCAATGACTCTAGTGGGTCCATATGTGGTTTGTGAAAAGAACACATATGCAATGACTCTAGTGGATCCATATGTGGTTTGTTAAAAGAACAAACATGCAATGACATTGGTTGATCCATATGTGGTTTGTGGAAAGAACACACATGCAATGACATTGGTTGATCCATATGTGGTTTGTGACAACACACATGCAATGCCATTGGTTGATCCATGTGATTTGTGGAAAGAACACACATGCAATGACTCTAGTGGATCCATATGTGGTTTGTGAAAAGAACACACATGCAATGACATTGGTGGATCCATATGTGGTTCATGGAAAGAACACACATGCAATGACATTGGTGGATCCATATGTGGTTTGTGAAAAGAATACATATGCAATGAAATTGTTGATCCATATGTGGTTTGTGGAAAAGAACACACATGCAATTACTCTGGTGGGTCCATATGTGGTTTGTGAAAAGAACACACATGCAATGACTCTATTGGATCCATATATGGTTTGTGAAAGAACACAGATGCAATGACATTGGTGGATCCATATGTGGTTCATGGAAAGAACATACATGCAATGACATTGGTGGATCTATATGTGGTTTGTGAAAAGAACACACATGCAATGAAATTGTTGATTCATATGTGGTTTGTGAAAAGAACACACATGCAATTACTCTGGTGGATCCATGTGTGGTTTGTGGAAAGGACACACATGCAATGACTCTGGTGGATCCATGTGTGGTTTGTAAAAATAAAACACATGCAATGACTCTAGTGCTGGATTTAGTATAAGAACAGACATGCAATGACTCTAGTGGGTCCATATGTGGTTTGTGAAAAGAACACACATGCAATGACTCTAGTGGATCCATATGTGGTTTGTGGAAAAGAACACACATGCAATTACTCTAGTGGGTACATATGTGGTTTGTGGAAAGAACACACATGCAATGACATTAGTGGATCCATATTTGGTTTGTGAAAAGAACACTCATGTAATGACATTTGTTGATCCATATGTGGTTTGTGAAAAGAACACACATGCAATTACTCTAGTGGATCCATATTTGGTTTGCAGAAAAGAACACACATGCAATGACATTGGTTGATCCATATGTGGTTTGTGAAAAGAACACACATGCAATGACATTGGTTGATCCATATGTGGTTTGTGGAAAGAACACACATGCAATGACTCTGGTGGGTCCATATGTGGTTTGTGAAAGCAACACACATGCAATGACTCTAGTGGATCCATATGTGGTTTGTGAAAGAACACACATGCAATGACATTGGTGGATCCATACGTGGTTCATGGAAAGAACACACATGCAATGACATTGGTGGATCCATATGTGGTTTGTGAAAAGAACACACATGCAATTACTCTGGTGGGTCCATATGTGGTTTGTGAAAAGAACACACATGCAATGACTCTAGTGGATCCATATGTGGTTTGTGAAAGAACATAGATGCATTGACATTTGTGGATCCAAATGTGGTTCATGGAAAGAACACACATGCAATGACATTGGTGGATCCATATGTGTTTTGTGAAAATAACACACATGCAATGAAATTGTTGATTCACATGTGGTTTGTGAAAAGAACACACATGCAATTACTCTGGTGGATCCATGTGTGGTTTGTGGAAAGCACACACATGCAATGACTCTGGTGGATCCATGTGTGGTTTGTAAAAATAAAACACATGCAATGACTCTAGTGCTGGTTTTAGTATAAGAACAGACATGCAATGGCTATAGTGGGTCCATATGTGGTTTGTGAAAAGAACACACATGCAATGACTCTAGTGGATCCATATGTGGTTTGTTAAAAGAACACACATGCAATGACATTAGTTGATCCATATGTGGTTTGTGGAAAGAACACACATGCAATGACATTGTTGATCCATATGTGGTTTGTGACTATAACACACATCCAATGCCATTGGTTGATCCATGTGGTTTGTGGAAAGAACACACATGCAATGACTCTAGTGGATCCATATGTGGTTTGTGAAAAGAACACACATGCAATGACATTGGTGGATCCATATGTGGTTCATGGAAAGAACACACATGAAATGACATTGGTGGATCCATATGTGGTTTGTGAAAAGAATACACATGCAATGAAATTGTTGATCCATATGTGGTTTGTGGAAATAAAACACATGCAATTACTCTGGTGGGTCCATATGTGGTTTGTGAAAAGAACACACATGCAATGACTCTAGTGGATCCATATGTGGTTTGTGAAAGAACACAGATGCAATGACATTGGTGGATCCATATGTGGTTCATGGAAAGAACACACATGCAATGCCATTGGTGGATCTATATGTGGTTTGTGAAAAGAACACACATGCAATGAAATTGTTGATTCATATGTGGTTTGTGAAAAGAACACACATGCAATTACTCTGGTGGATGCATGTGTGGTTTGTGGAAAGAACACACATGCAATGACTCTGGTGGATCCATGTGTGGTTTGTAAAAATAAAACACATGCAATGACTCTAGTGCTGGATTTAGTATAAGAACAGACATGCAATGACTCTAGTGGGTCCATATGTGGTTTGTGAAAAGAACACACATGCAATGACTCTAGTGGATCCATATATGGTTTGTTAAAAGAACACACATGCAATGACATTGGTTGATCCATATGTGGTTTGTGGAAAGAACACACATGCAATGACATTGGTTGATCCATATGTGGTTTGTGACAATAACACACATGCAATGCCATTGGTTGATCCATGTGGTTCATGGAAAGAACACACATGCAATGACTCTGCTGGATCCATGTGTGGTTTGTGGAAAGAACACACATGCATGACTCTGGTGGATCCATGTGTGGTTTGTGGAAAGAACACACATGCAATGACTCTAGTGGATCCATAAGTGGTTTGTGGAAAAGAACACACATGCAATTACTCTAGTGGGTACATATGTGGTTTGTGGAAAGAACACACATGCAGTGACATTGGTGGATCCATATGTGGTTTGTGAAAAGAACACTCATGTAATGACATTTGTGGATCCATATGTGGTTTGTGAAAAGAACACACATGCAATTACTCTAGTGGATCCATATTTGGTTTGCAGAAAAGAACACACATGCAATGACATTGGTTGATCCATATGTGGTTTGTGAAAAGAACACACATGCTATGACATTGGTTGATCCATATGTGGTTTGTGGAAAGAACACACATGCAATGACTCTGGTGGGTCCATATGTGGTTTGTGAAAACAACACACATGCAATGACTCTTGTGGATCCATATGTGGTTTCTGAAAGAACACACATGCAATGACATTGGTGGATACATACATGGTTCATGGAAAGAACACACATGCAATGACAATTGTGGATCCATATGTGGTTTGTGAAAAGAACACACATGCAATGACTCTAGTGGATCCATATGTGGTTTGTTAAAAGAACACACATGCAATGACATTGGTTGATCCATATGTGGTTTGTGAAAAGAACACACATGCAATGACTCTAGTGGATCCATATGTGGTTTGTGAAAGAACACAGATGCAATGACATTGGTGGATCCATATGTGGTTCATGGAAAGAACACACATGAAATGACATTGGTGGATCTATATGTGGTTTGTGAAAAGAACACACATGCAATGAAATTGTTGATTCACATGTGGTTTGTGAAAAGAACACACATGCAATTACTCTGGTGGATCCATGTGTGGTTTGTGGAAAGCACACACATGCAATGACTCTGGTGGATCCATGTGTGGTTTGTAAAAGTAAAACACATGCAATGACTCTAGTGTTGGTTTTAGTATAAGAACAGACATGCAATGACTCTAGTGGGTCCATATGTGGTTTGTGAAAAGAACACACATGCAATGACTCTAGTGGATCCATATGTGGTTTGTTAAAAGAACAAACATGCAATGACATTGGTTGATCCATATGTGGTTTGTGGAAAGAACACACATGCAATGACATTGGTTGATCCATATGAGGTTTGTGACAATAACACACATGCAATGTCATTGGTTGATCCATGTGATTTGTGGAAAGAACACACATGCAATGACTCTAGTGGATCCATATGTGGTTTGTGAAAAGAACACACATGCAATGACATTGGTGGATCCATTTGTGGTTCATGGAAAGAACACACATGCAATGACATTGGTGGATCCATATGTGGTTTGTGAAAAGAAAACACATGCAATGAAATTGTTGATCCATATGTGGTTTGTGGAAAAGAGCACACATGCAATTACTCTGGTGGGTCCATATGTGGTTTGTGAAAAGAACACACATGCAATGACTCTATTGGATCCATATATGGTTTGTGAAAGAACACAGATGCAATGACATTGGTGGATCCATATGTGGTTCATGGAAAGAACACACATGCAATGACATTGGTGGATCTATATGTGGTTTGTGAAAAGAACACACATGCAATGAAATTGTTGATTCATATGTGGTTTGTGGAAAGAACACACATGCAATTACTCTGGTGGATCCATGTGTGGTTTGTGGAAAGAACACACATGCAATGACTCTGGTGGATCCATGTGTCGTTTATAAAAATAAAACACATGCAATGACTCTAGTGCTGGATTTAGTATAAGAACAGACATGCAATGACTCTAGTGGGTCCATATGTGGTTTGTGAAAAGAACACACATGCAATGACTCTAGTGGATCCATATGTGGTTTGTTAAAAGAACACACATGCAATGACATTGGTTGATCCATATGTGGTTTGTGGAAAGAACACACATGCAATGACATTGGTTGATCCATATGTGGTTTGTGACAATAACACACATGCAATGCCATTGGTTGATCCATGTGATTTGTGGAAAGAACACACATGCAATGACTCTAGTGGATCCATATGTGGTTTGTGAAAAGAACACACATGCAATGACATTGGTTGATCCATATGTGGTTTGTGAAAAGAACACACAAGGAATGACATTGGTTGATCCATATGTGGTTTGTGGATAGAACACACATGCAATGACTCTGGTGGGTCCATATGTGGTTTGTGAAAACAACACACATGCAATGACTCTTGTGGATCCATATGTGGTTTGTGAAACAACACACATGCAATGACATTGGTGGATCCATACGTGGTTCATGGAAAGAACACACATGCAATGACATTGGTGGATCCATATGTGGTTTGTGAAAAGAACACACATGCAATGACTCTAGTGGATCCATATGTGGTTTGTTAAAGAACACACATGCAATGACATTGGTTGATCCATATGTGGTTTGTGAAAAGAACACACATGCAATGACTCTAGTGGATCCATATGTGGTTTGTGAAAGAACACATATGCAATGACATTGGTGGATCCATATGTGGTTCATGGAAAGAACACACATGCAATGACATTGGTGGATCTATATGTGGTTTGTGAAAATAACACACATGCAATGAAATTGTTGATTCACATGTGCTTTGTGAAAAGAACACACATGCAATTACTCTGGTGGATCCATGTGTGGTTTGTGGAAAGAACACACATGCAATGACTCTGGTGGATCCATGTGTGGTTTGTAAAAATAAAACACATGCAATGACTCTAGTGCTGGTTTTAGTATAAGAACAGACATGCAATGACTCTAGTGGGTCCATATGTGGTTTGTGAAAAGAACACATATGCAATGACTCTAGT
The DNA here is from genome assembly GCA_023614405.1 of Avena insularis. Lineage (NCBI taxonomy): Eukaryota > Viridiplantae > Streptophyta > Magnoliopsida > Poales > Poaceae > Avena > Avena insularis. The sequence goes on from CM042690.1 coordinate 285,615,046, forward strand.
GGATCCATATGTGGTTTGTTAAAAGAACAAACATGCAATGACATTGGTTGATCCATATGTGGTTTGTGGAAAGAACACACATGCAATGACATTGGTTGATCCATATGTGGTTTGTGACAATAACACACATGCAATGCCATTGGTTGATCCATGTGATTTGTGGAAAGAACACACATGCAATGACTCTAGTGGATCCATATGTGGTTTGTGAAAAGAACACACATGCAATGACATTGGTGGATCCATATGTGGTTCATGGAAAGAACACACATGCAATGACATTGGTGGATCCATATGTGGTTTGTGAAAAGAATACATATGCAATGAAATTGTTGATCCATATGTGGTTTGTGGAAAAGAACACACATGCAATTACTCTGGTGGGTCCATATGTGGTTTGTGAAAAGAACACACATGCAATGACTCTATTGGATCCATATATGGTTTGTGAAAGAACACAGATGCAATGACATTGGTGGATCCATATGTGGTTCATGGAAAGAACACACATGCAATGACATTGGTGGATCTATATGTGGTTTGTGAAAAGAACACACATGCAATGAAATTGTTGATTCATATGTGGTTTGAAAAGAACACACATGCAATTACTGGTGGATCCATGTGTGGTTTGTGGAAAGAACAGACATGCAATGACTCTGGTGGATCCATGTGTGGTTTGTAAAAATAAAACACATGCAATGACTCTAGTGCTGGATTTAGTATAAGAACAGACATGCAATGACTCTAGTGGGTCCATATGTGGTTTGTGAAAAGAACACACATGCAATGACTCTAGTGGATCCATATGTGGTTTGTTAAAGAACACACATGCAATGACATTGGTTGATCCATATGTGGTTTGTGGAAAGAACACACATGCAATGACATTGGTTGATCCATATGTGGTTTGTGACAATAACACACATGCAATGCCATTGGTTGATCCATGTGATTTGTGGAAAGAACACACATGCAATGACTCTAGTGGATCCATATGTGGTTTGTGAAAAGAACACACATGCAATGACATTGGTTGATCCATATGTGGTTTGTGAAAAGAACACACATGCAATGACATTGGTTGATCCATATGTGGTTTGTGGAAAGAACACACATGCAATGACTCTGGTGGGTCCATATGTGGTTTGTGAAAACAACACACATGCAATGACTCATGTGGATCCATATGTGGTTTGTGAAACAACACACATGCAATGACATTGGTGGATCCATATGTGGTTCATGGAAAGAACACACATGCAATGACATTGGTGGATCCATATGTGGTTTGTGAAAAGAACACACATGCAATGACTCTAGTGGATCCATATGTGGTTTGTTAAAAGAACACACATGCAATGACATTGGTTGATCCATATGTGGTTTGTGAAAAGAACACACATGCAATGACTCTAGTGGATCCATATGTGGTTTGTGAAAGAACACAGATGCAATGACATTGGTGGATCCATATGTGGTTCATGGAAAGAACACACATGCAATGACATTGGTGGATCTATATGTGGTTTGTGAAAAGAACACACATGCAATGAAATTGTTGATTCACATGTGGTTTGTGAAAAGAACACACATGCAATTACTCTGGTGGATCCATGTGTGGTTTGTGGAAAGCACACACATGCAATGACTCTGGTGGATCCATGTGTGGTTTGTAAAAATAAAACACATGCAATGACTCTAGTGCTGGTTTTAGTATAAGAACAGACATGCAATGACTCTAGTGGGTCCATATGTGGTTTGTGAAAAGAGAACACAAGCAATGACTCTAGTGGATCCATATGTGGTTTGTCAAAAAAACAAACATGCAATGACATTGGTTGATCCATATGTGGTTTGTGGAAAGAACACACATGCAATGACATTGGTTGATCCATATGTGGTTTGTGACAATAACACACATGCAATGCCATTGGTTGATCCATGTGATTTGTGGAAAGAACACACATGCAATGACTCTAGTGGATCCATATGTGGTTTGTGAAAAGAACACACATGCAATGACATTGGTGTATCCATATGTGGTTCATGGAAAGAACACACATGCAATGACATTGGTGGATCCATATGTGGTTTGTGAAAAGAATACACATGCAATGAAATTGTTGATCCATATGTGGTTTGTGGAAAAGAACACACATGCAATTACTCTGGTGGGTCCATATGTGGTTTGTGAAAAGAACACACATGCAATGACTCTATTGGATCCATATATGGTTTGTGAAAGAACACAAATGCAATGACATTGGTGGATCCATATGTGGTTCATGGAAAGAACACACATGCAATGACATTGGTGTATCTATATGTGGTTTGTGAAAAGAACACACATGCAATGAAATTGTTGATTCATATGGTTTGTGAAAAGAACACACATGCAATTACTCTGGTGGATCTATGTGTGGTTTGTGGAAAGAACACACATGCAATGACTCTGGTGGATCCATGTGTGGTTTGTAAAAATAAAACACATGCAATGACTCTAGTGCTGGATTTAGTATAAGAACAGACATGCAATGACTCTAGTGGGTCCATATGTGGTTTGTCAAAAGAACACACATGCAATGACTCTAGTGGATCCATATGTGGTTTGTTAAAAGAACACACATGCAATGACATTGGTTGATCCATATGTGGTTTGTGGAAAGAACACACACGCAATGACATTGGTTGATCCATATGTGGTTTGTGACAATAACACACATGCAATGCCATTGGTTGATCCATGTGATTTGTGGAAAGAACACACATGAAATGACTCTAGTGGATCCATATGTGGTTTGTGAAAAGAACACACATGCAATGACATTGGTTGATCCATATGTGGTTTGTGAAAAGAACACACAAGGAATGACATTGGTTGATCCATATGTGGTTTGTGGATAGAACACACATGCAATGACTCTGGTGGGTCCATATGTGGTTTGTGAAAACAACACACATGCAATGACTCTTGTGGATCCATATGTGGTTTGTGAAACAACACACATGCAATGACATTGGTGGATCCATACGTGGTTCATGGAAAGAACACACATGGAATGACATTGGTGGATCCATATGTGGTTTGTGAAAAGAACACACATGCAATGACTCTAGTGGATCCATATGTGGTTTGTTAAAAGAACACACATGCAATGACATTGGTTGATCCATATGTGGTTTGTGAAAAGAACACACATGCAATGACTCTAGTGGATCCATATGTGGTTTGTGAAAGAACACAGATGCAATGACATTGGTGGATCCATATGTGGTTCATGGAAAGAACACACATGCAATGACATTGGTGGATCTATATGTGGTTTGTGAAAAGAACACACATGCAATGAAATTGTTGATTCATATGTGGTTTGTGAAAAGAACACACATGCAATTACTCTGGTGGATCCATGTGTGGTTTGTGGAAAGAACAGACATGCAATGACTCTGGTGGATCCATGTGTGGTTTGTAAAAATAAAACACATGCAATGACTCTAGTGCTGGATTTAGTATAAGAACAGACATGCAATGACTCTAGTGGGTCCATATGTGGTTTGTGAAAAGAACACACATGCAATGACTCTAGTGGATCCATATGTGGTTTGTTAAAGAACACACATGCAATGACATTGGTTGATCCATATGTGGTTTGTGGAAAGAACACACATGCAATGACATTGGTTGATCCATATGTGGTTTGTGACAATAACACACATGCAATGCCATTGGTTGATCCATGTGATTTGTGGAAAGAACACACATGCAATGACTCTAGTGGATCCATATGTGGTTTGTGAAAAGAACACACATGCAATGACATTGGTTGATCCATATGTGGTTTGTGAAAAGAACACACATGCAATGACATTGGTTGATCCATATGTGGTTTGTGGAAAGAACACACATGCAATGACTCTGGTGGGTCCATATGTGGTTTGTGAAAACAACACACATGCAATGACTCATGTGGATCCATATGTGGTTTGTGAAACAACACACATGCAATGACATTGGTGGATCCATATGTGGTTCATGGAAAGAACACACATGCAATGACATTGGTGGATCCATATGTGGTTTGTGAAAAGAACACACATGCAATGACTCTAGTGGATCCATATGTGGTTTGTTAAAAGAACACACATGCAATGACATTGGTTGATCCATATGTGGTTTGTGAAAAGAACACACATGCAATGACTCTAGTGGATCCATATGTGGTTTGTGAAAGAACACAGATGCAATGACATTGGTGGATCCATATGTGGTTCATGGAAAGAACACACATGCAATGACATTGGTGGATCTATATGTGGTTTGTGAAAAGAACACACATGCAATGAAATTGTTGATTCACATGTGGTTTGTGAAAAGAACACACATGCAATTACTCTGGTGGATCCATGTGTGGTTTGTGGAAAGCACACACATGCAATGACAGTGGTGGATCCATGTGTGGTTTGTAAAAATAAAACACATGCAATGACTCTAGTGCTGGTTTTAGTATAAGAACAGACATGCAATGACTCTAGTGGGTCCATATGTGGTTTGTGAAAAGAGAACACAAGCAATGACTCTAGTGGATCCATATGTGGTTTGTCAAAAAAACAAACATGCAATGACATTGGTTGATCCATATGTGGTTTGTGGAAAGAACACACATGCAATGACATTGGTTGATCCATATGTGGTTTGTGACAATAACACACATGCAATGCCATTGGTTGATCCATGTGATTTGTGGAAAGAACACACATGCAATGACTCTAGTGGATCCATATGTGGTTTGTGAAAAGAACACACATGCAATGACATTGGTGTATCCATATGTGGTTCATGGAAAGAACACACATGCAATGACATTGGTGGATCCATATGTGGTTTGTGAAAAGAATACACATGCAATGAAATTGTTGATCCATATGTGGTTTGTGGAAAAGAACACACATGCAATTACTCTGGTGGGTCCATATGTGGTTTGTGAAAAGAACACACATGCAATGACTCTATTGGATCCATATATGGTTTGTGAAAGAACACAAATGCAATGACATTGGTGGATCCATATGTGGTTCATGGAAAGAACACACATGCAATGACATTGGTGTATCTATATGTGGTTTGTGAAAAGAACACACATGCAATGAAATTGTTGATTCATATGTGGTTTGTGAAAAGAACACACATGCAATTACTCTGGTGGATCTATGTGTGGTTTGTGGAAAGAACACACATGCAATGACTCTGGTGGATCCATGTGTGGTTTGTAAAAATAAAACACATGCAATGACTCTAGTGCTGGATTTAGTATAAGAACAGACATGCAATGACTCTAGTGGGTCCATATGTGGTTTGTCAAAAGAACACACATGCAATGACTCTAGTGGATCCATATGTGGTTTGTTAAAAGAACACACATGCAATGACATTGGTTGATCCATATGTGGTTTGTGGAAAGAACACACACGCAATGACATTGGTTGATCCATATGTGGTTTGTGACAATAACACACATGCAATGCCATTGGTTGATCCATGTGATTTGTGGAAAGAACACACATGAAATGACTCTAGTGGATCCATATGTGGTTTGTGAAAAGAACACACATGCAATGACATTGGTTGATCCATATGTGGTTTGTGAAAAGAACACACAAGGAATGACATTGGTTGATCCATATGTGGTTTGTGGATAGAACACACATGCAATGACTCTGGTGGGTCCATATGTGGTTTGTGAAAACAACACACATGCAATGACTCTTGTGGATCCATATGTGGTTTGTGAAACAACACACATGCAATGACATTGGTGGATCCATACGTGGTTCATGGAAAGAACACACATGGAATGACATTGGTGGATCCATATGTGGTTTGTGAAAAGAACACACATGCAATGACTCTAGTGGATCCATATGTGGTTTGTTAAAAGAACACACATGCAATGACATTGGTTGATCCATATGTGGTTTGTGAAAAGAACACACATGCAATGACTCTAGTGGATCCATATGTGGTTTGTGAAAGAACACAGATGCAATGACATTGGTGGATCCATATGTGGTTCATGGAAAGAACACACATGCAATGACATTGGTGGATCTATATGTGGTTTGTGAAAAGAACACACATGCAATGAAATTGTTGATTCACATGTGCTTTGTGAAAAGAACACACACGCAATTACTCTGGTGGATCCATGTGTGGTTTGTGGAAAGCACACACATGCAATGACTCTGGTGGATCCATGTGTGGTTTGTAAAAATAAAACACATGCAATGACTCTAGTGCTGGTTTTAGTATAAGAACAGACATGCAATGACTCTAGTGGGTCCATATGTGGTTTGTGAAAAGAACACATATGCAATGACTCTAGTGGATCCATATGTGGTTTGTTAAAAGAACAAACATGCAATGACATTGGTTGATCCATATGTGGTTTGTGGAAAGAACACACATGCAATGACATTGGTTGATCCATATGTGGTTTGTGACAATAACACACATGCAATGCCATTGGTTGATCCATGTGATTTGTGGAAAGAACACACATGCAATGACTCTAGTGGATCCATATGTGGTTTGTGAAAAGAACACACATGCAATGACATTGGTGGATCCATATGTGGTTCATGGAAAGAACACACATGCAATGACATTGGTGGATCCATATGTGGTTTGTGAAAAGAATACATATGCAATGAAATTGTTGATCCATATGTGGTTTGTGGAAAAGAACACACATGCAATTACTCTGGTGGGTCCATATGTGGTTTGTGAAAAGAACACACATGCAATGACTCTATTGGATCCATATGTGGTTTGTGAAAGAACATAGATGCAATGACATTTGTGGATCCATATGTGGTTCATGGAAAGAACACACATGCAATGACATTGGTGGATCCATATGTGTTTTGTGAAAATAACACACATGCAATGAAATTGTTGATTCACATGTGGTTTGTGAAAAGAACACACATGCAATTACTCTGGTGGATCCATGTGTGGTTTGTGGAAAGCACACACATGCAATGACTCTGGTGGATCCATGTGTGGTTTGTAAAAATAAAACACATGCAATGACTCTAGTGCTGGTTTTAGTATAAGAACAGACATGCAATGGCTATAGTGGGTCCATATGTGGTTTGTGAAAAGAACACACATGCAATGACTCTAGTGGATCCATATGTGGTTTGTTAAAAGAACACACATGCAATGACATTAGTTGATCCATATGTGGTTTGTGGAAAGAACACACATGCAATGACATTGTTGATCCATATGTGGTTTGTGACTATAACACACATCCAATGCCATTGGTTGATCCATGTGGTTTGTGGAAAGAACACACATGCAATGACTCTAGTGGATCCATATGTGGTTTGTGAAAAGAACACACATGCAATGACATTGGTGGATCCATATGTGGTTCATGGAAAGAACACACATGCAATGACATTGGTGGATCCATATGTGGTTTGTGAAAAGAATACACATGCAATGAAATTGTTGATCCATATGTGGTTTGTGGAAAAGAACACACATGCAATTACTCTGGTGGGTCCATATGTGGTTTGTGAAAAGAACACACATGCAATGACTCTAGTGGATCCATATGTGGTTTGTGAAAGAACACAGATGCAATGACATTGGTGGATCCATATGTGGTTCATGGAAAGAACACACATGCAATGCCATTGGTGGATCTATATGTGGTTTGTGAAAAGAACACACATGCAATGAAATTGTTGATTCATATGTGGTTTGTGAAAAGAACACACATGCAATTACTCTGGTGGATGCATGTGTGGTTTGTGGAAAGAACACACATGCAATGACTCTGGTGGATCCATGTGTGGTTTGTAAAAATAAAACACATGCAATGACTCTAGTGCTGGATTTAGTATAAGAACAGACATGCAATGACTCTAGTGGGTCCATATGTGGTTTGTGAAAAGAACACACATGCAATGACTCTAGTGGATCCATATGTGGTTTGTTAAAAGAACACACATGCAATGACATTGGTTGATCCATATGTGGTTTGTGGAAAGAACACACATGCAATGACATTGGTTGATCCATATGTGGTTTGTGACAATAACACACATGCAATGCCATTGGTTGATCCATGTGGTTTGTGGAAAAGAACACACATGCAATGACTCTGCTGGATCCATGTGTGGTTTGTGGAAAGAACACACATGCATGACTCTGGTGGATCCATGTGTGGTTTGTGGAAAGAACACACATGCAATGACTCTAGTGGATCCATAAGTGGTTTGTGGAAAAGAACACACATGCAATTACTCTAGTGGGTACATATGTGGTTTGTGGAAAGAACACACATGCAGTGACATTGGTGGATCCATATGTGGTTTGTGAAAAGAACACTCATGTAATGACATTTGTGGATCCATATGTGGTTTGTGAAAAGAACACACATGCAATTACTCTAGTGGATCCATATTTGGTTTGCAGAAAAGAACACACATGCAATGACATTGGTTGATCCATATGTGGTTTGTGAAAAGAACACACATGCAATGACATTGGTTGATCCATATGTGGTTTGTGGAAAGAACACACATGCAATGACTCTGGTGGGTCCATATGTGGTTTGTGAAAACAACACACATGCAATGACTCTTGTGGATCCATATGTGGTTTCTGAAAGAACACACATGCAATGACATTGGTGGATACATACATGGTTCATGGAAAGAACACACATGCAATGACAATTGTGGATCCATATGTGGTTTGTGAAAAGAACACACATGCAATGACTCTAGTGGATCCATATGTGGTTTGTTAAAAGAACACACATGCAATGACATTGGTTGATCCATATGTGGTTTGTGAAAAGAACACACATGCAATGACTCTAGTGGATCCATATGTGGTTTGTGAAAGAACACAGATGCAATGACATTGGTGGATCCATATGTGGTTCATGGAAAGAACACACATGAAATGACATTGGTGGATCTATATGTGGTTTGTGAAAAGAACACACATGCAATGAAATTGTTGATTCACATGTGGTTTGTGAAAAGAACACACATGCAATTACTCTGGTGGATCCATGTGTGGTTTGTGGAAAGCACACACATGCAATGACTCTGGTGGATCCATGTGTGGTTTGTAAAAGTAAAACACATGCAATGACTCTAGTGTTGGTTTTAGTATAAGAACAGACATGCAATCACTCTAGTGGGTCCATATGTGGTTTGTGAAAAGAACACACATGCAATGACTCTAGTGGATCCATATGTGGTTTGTTAAAAGAACAAACATGCAATGACATTGGTTGATCCATATGTGGTTTGTGGAAAGAACACACATGCAATGACATTGGTTGATCCATATGTGGTTTGTGACAATAACACACATGCAATGTCATTGGTTGATCCATGTGATTTGTGGAAAGAACACACATGCAATGACTCTAGTGGATCCATATGTGGTTTGTGAAAAGAACACACATGCAATGACATTGGTGGATCCATATGTGGTTCACGGAAAGAACACACATGCAATGACATTGGTGGATCCATATGTGGTTTGTGAAAAGAAAACACATGCAATGAAATTGTTGATCCATATGTGGTTTGTGGAAAAGAGCACACATGCAATTACTCTGGTGGGTCCATATGTGGTTTGTGAAAAGAACACACATGCAATGACTCTATTGGATCCATATATGGTTTGTGAAAGAACACAAATGCAATGACATTGGTGGATCCATATGTGGTTCATGGAAAGAACACACATGCAATGACATTGGTGGATCTATATGTGGTTTGTGAAAAGATGTGGTTTGTGAAAAGAACACACATGCAATGAAATTGTTGATTCATATGTGGTTTGTGGAAAGAACACACATGCAATTACTCTGGTGGATCCATGTGTGGTTTGTGGAAAGAACACACATGCAATGACTCTGGTGGATCCATGTGTCGTTTATAAAAATAAAACACATGCAATGACTCTAGTGCTGGATTTAGTATAAAAACAGACATGCAATGACTCTAGTGGGTCCATATGTGGTTTGTGAAAAGAACACACATGCAATGACTCTAGTGGATCCATATGTGGTTTGTTAAAAGAACTCACATGCAATGACATTGGTTGATCCATATGTGGTTTGTGGAAAGAACACACATGCAATGACATTGGTTGATCCATATGTAGTTTGTGACAATAACACACATGCAATGCCATTGGTTGATCCATGTGATTTGTGGAAAGAACACACATGCAATGACTCTAGTGGATCCATATGTGGTTTGTGAAAAGAACACACATGCAATGACATTGGTTGATCCATATGTGGTTTGTGAAAAGAACACACAAGGAATGACATTGGTTGATCCATATGTGGTTTGTGGATAGAACACACATGCAATGACTCTGGTGGGTCCATATGTGGTTTGTGAAAACAACACACATGCAATGACTCTTGTGGATCCATATGTGGTTTGTGAAACAACACACATGCAATGACATTGGTGGATCCATACGTGGTTCATGGAAAGAACACACATGCAATGACACTGGTGGATCAATATGTGGTTTGTGAAAATAACACACATGCAATGACTCTAGTGGATCCATATGTGGTTTGTAAAAGAACACACATGCAATGACATTGGTTGATCCATATGTGGTTTGTGAAAAGAACACACATGCAATGACTCTAGTGGATCCATATGTGGTTTGTGAAAGAACACAGATGCAATGACATTGGTGGATCCATATGTGGTTCATGGAAAGAACACACATGCAATGACATTGGTGGATCTATATGTGGTTTGTGAAAATAACACAGATGCAATGAAATTGTTGATTCACATGTGCTTTGTGAAAAGAACACACATGCAATTACTCTGGTGGATCCATGTGTGGTTTGTGGAAAGAACACACATGCAATGACTCTGGTGGATCCATGTGTGGTTTGTAAAAATAAAACACATGCAATGACTCTAGTGCTAGTTTTAGTATAAGAACAGACATGCAATGACTCTAGTGGGTCCATATGTGGTTTGTGAAAAGAACACATATGCAATGACTCTAGTGGATCCATATGTGGTTTGTTAAAAGAACAAACATGCAATGACATTGGTTGATCCATATGTGGTTTGTGGAAAGAACACTCATGCAATGACATTGGTTGATCCATATGTGGTTTGTGACAATAACACACATGCAATGCCATTGGTTGATCCATGTGATTTGTGGAAAGAACACACATGCAATGACTCTAGTGGATCCATATGTGGTTTGTGAAAAGAACACACATGCAATGACATTGGTGGATCCATATGTGGTTCATGGAAAGAACACACATGCAATGACATTGGTGGATCCATATGTGGTTTGTGAAAAGAATACATATGCAATGAAATTGTTGATCCATATGTGGTTTGTGGAAAAGAACACACATGCAATTACTCTGGTGGGTCCATATGTGGTTTGTGAAAAGAACACACATGCAATGACTCTATTGGATCCATATATGGTTTGTGAAAGAACACAGATGCAATGACATTGGTGGATCCATATGTGGTTCATGGAAAGAACACACATGCAATGACATTGGTGGATCTATATGTGGTTTGTGAAAAGAACACACATGCAATGAAATTGTTGATTCATATGTGGTTTGTGAAAAGAACACACATGCAATTACTCTGGTGGATCCATGTGTGGTTTGTGGAAAGAACAGACATGCAATGACTCTGGTGGATCCATGTGTGGTTTGTAAAAATAAAACACATGCAATGACTCTAGTGCTGGATTTAGTATAAGAACAGACATGCAATGACTCTAGTGGGTCCATATGTGGTTTGTGAAAAGAACACACATGCAATGACTCTAGTGGATCCATATGTGGTTTGTTAAAAGAACACACATGCAATGACATTGGTTGATCCATATGTGGTTTGTGGAAAGAACACACATGCAATGACATTGGTTGATCCATATGTGGTTTGTGACAATAACACACATGCAATGCCATTGGTTGATCCATGTGATTTGTGGAAAGAACACACATGCAATGACTCTAGTGGATCCATATGTGGTTTGTGAAAAGAACACACATGCAATGACATTGGTTGATCCATATGTGGTTTGTGAAAAGAACACACATGCAATGACATTGGTTGATCCATATGTGGTTTGTGGAAAGAACACACATGCAATGACTTTGGTGGGTCCATATGTGGTTTGTGAAAAGAACACACATGCAATGACTCTAGTGGATCCATATGTGGTTTGTGAAAGAACACAGATGCAATGACATTGGTGGATCCATATGTGGTTCATGGAAAGAACACACATGCAATGACATTGGTGGATCTATATGTGGTTTGTGAAAAGAACACACATGCAATGAAATTGTTGATTCACATGTGGTTTGTGAAAATAACACACATGCAATTACTCTGGTGGATCCATGTGTGGTTTGTGGAAAGCACACACATGCAATGACTCTGGTGGATCCATGTGTGGTTTGTAAAAATAAAACACATGCAATGACTCTAGTGCTGGTTTTAGTATAAGAACAGACATGCAATGACTCTAGTGGGTCCATATGTGGTTTGTGAAAAGAGAACACAAGCAATGACTCTAGTGGATCCATATGTGGTTTGTCAAAAAAAAAACATGCAATGACATTGGTTGATCCATATGTGGTTTGTGGAAAGAACACACATGCAATGACATTGGTTGATCCATATGTGGTTTGTGACAATAACACACATGCAATGCCATTGGTTGATCCATGTGATTTGTGGAAAGAACACACATGCAATGACTCTAGTGGATCCATATGTGGTTTGTGAAAAGAACACACATGCAATGACATTGGTGTATCCATATGTGGTTCATGGAAAGAACACACATGCAATGACATTGGTGGATCCATATGTGGTTTGTGAAAAGAATACACATGCAATGAAATTGTTGATCCATATGTGGTTTGTGGAAAGAACACACATGCAATTACTCTGGTGGTCCATATGTGGTTTGTGAAAAGAACACACATGCAATGACTCTATTGGATCCATATATGGTTTGTGAAAGAACACAAATGCAATGACATTGGTGGATCCATATGTGGTTCATGGAAAGAACACACATGCAATGACATTGGTGTATCTATATGTGGTTTGTGAAAAGAACACACATGCAATGAAATTGTTGATTCATATGTGGTTTGTGAAAAGAACACACATGCAATTACTCTGGTGGATCTATGTGTGGTTTGTGGAAAGAACACACATGCAATGACTCTGGTGGATCCATGTGTGGTTTGTAAAAATAAAACACATGCAATGACTCTAGTGCTGGATTTAGTATAAGAACAGACATGCAATGACTCTAGTGGGTCCATATGTGGTTTGGCAAAAGAACACACATGCAATGACTCTAGTGGATCCATATGTGGTTTGTTAAAAGAACACACATGCAATGACATTGGTTGATCCATATGTGGTTTGTGGAAAGAACACACACGCAATGACATTGGTTGATCCATATGTGGTTTGTGACAATAACACACATGCAATGCCATTGGTTGATCCATGTGATTTGTGGAAAGAACACACATGCAATGACTCTAGTGGATCCATATGTGGTTTGTGAAAAGAACACACATGCAATGACATTGGTTGATCCATATGTGGTTTGTGAAAAGAACACACAAGGAATGACATTGGTTGATCCATATGTGGTTTGTGGATAGAACACACATGCAATGACTCTGGTGGGTCCATATGTGGTTTGTGAAAACAACACACATGCAATGACTCTTGTGGATCCATATGTGGTTTGTGAAACAACACACATGCAATGACATTGGTGGATCCATACGTGGTTCATGGAAAGAACACACATGCAATGACATTGGTGGATCCATATGTGGTTTGTGAAAAGAACACACATGCAATGACTCTAGTGGATCCATATGTGGTTTGTTAAAAGAACACACATGCAATGACATTGGTTGATCCATATGTGGTTTGTGAAAAGAACACACATGCAATGACTCTAGTGGATCCATATGTGGTTTGTGAAAGAACACAGATGCAATGACATTGGTGGATCCATATGTGGTTCATGGAAAGAACACACATGCAATGACATTGGTGGATCTATATGTGGTTTGTGAAAAGAACACACATGCAATGAAATTGTTGATTCACATGTGGTTTGTGAAAAGAACACACATGCAATTACTCTGGTGGATCCATGTGTGGTTTGTGGAAAGCACACACATGCAATGACTCTGGTGGATCCATGTGTGGTTTGTAAAAATAAAACACATGCAATGACTCTAGTGCTGGTTTTAGTATAAGAACAGACATGCAATGACTCTAGTGGGTCCATATGTGGTTTGTGAAAAGAACACATATGCAATGACTCTAGTGGATCCATATGTGGTTTGTTAAAAGAACAAACATGCAATGACATTGGTTGATCCATATGTGGTTTGTGGAAAGAACACACATGCAATGACATTGGTTGATCCATATGTGGTTTGTGACAATAACACACATGCAATGCCATTGGTTGATCCATGTGATTTGTGGAAAGAACACACATGCAATGACTCTAGTGGATCCATATGTGGTTTGTGAAAAGAACACACATGTAATGACATTGGTGGATCCATATGTGGTTCATGGAAAGAACACACATGCAATGACATTGGTGGATCCATATGTGGTTTGTGAAAAGAATACATATGCAATGAAATTGTTGATCCATATGTGGTTTGTGGAAAAGAACACACATGCAATTACTCTGGTGGGTCCATATGTGGTTTGTGAAAAGAACACACATGCAATGACTCTATTGGATCCATATATGGTTTGTGAAAGAACACAGATGCAATGACATTGGTGGATCCATATGTGGTTCATGGAAAGAACACACATGCAATGACATTGGTGGATCTATATGTGGTTTGTGAAAAGAACACACATGCAATGAAATTGTTGATTCATATGTGGTTTGTGAAAAGAACACACATGCAATTACTCTGGTGGATCCATGTGTGGTTTGTGGAAAGAACAGACATGCAATGACTCTGGTGGATCCATGTGTGGTTTGTAAAAATAAAACACATGCAATGACTCTAGTGCTGGATTTAGTATAAGAACAGACATGCAATGACTCTAGTGGGTCCATATGTGGTTTGTGAAAAGAACACACATGCAATGACTCTAGTGGATCCATATGTGGTTTGTTAAAAGAACACACATGCAATGACATTGGTTGATCCATATGTGGTTTGTGGAAAGAACACACATGCAATGACATTGGTTGATCCATATGTGGTTTGTGACAATAACACACATGCAATGCCATTGGTTGATCCATGTGATTTGTGGAAAGAACACACAATGACTCTAGTGGATCCATATGTGGTTTGTGAAAAGAACACACATGCAATGACATTGGTTGATCCATATGTGGTTTGTGAAAAGAACACACATGCAATGACATTGGTTGATCCATATGTCGTTTGTGGAAAGAACACACATGCAATGACTCTGGTGGGTCCATATGTGGTTTGTGAAAACAACACACATGCAATGACTCATGTGGATCCATATGTGGTTTGTGAAACAACACACATGCAATGACATTGGTGGATCCATACGTGGTTCATGGAAAGAACACACATGCAATGACATTGGTGGATCCATATGTGGTTTGTGAAAAGAACACACATGCAATGACTCTAGTGGATCCATATGTGGTTTGTTAAAAGAACACACATGCAATGACATTGGTTGATCCATATGTGGTTTGTGAAAAGAACACACATGCAATGACTCTAGTGGATCCATATGTGGTTTGTGAAAGAACACAGATGCAATGACATTGGTGGATCCATATGTGGTTCATGGAAAGAACACACATGCAATGACATTGGTGGATCTATATGTGGTTTGTGAAAAGAACACACATGCAATGAAATTGTTGATTCACATGTGGTTTGTGAAAAGAACACACATGCAATTACTCTGGTGGATCCATGTGTGGTTTGTGGAAAGCACACACATGCAATGACTCTGGTGGATCCATGTGTGGCTTGTAAAAATAAAACACATGCAATGACTCTAGTGCTGGTTTTAGTATAAGAATAGACATGCAATGACTCTAGTGGGTCCATATGTGGTTTGTGAAAAGAGAACACATGCAATGACTCTAGTGGATCCATATGTGGTTTGTCAAAAAAACAAACATGCAATGACATTGGTTGATCCATATGTGGTTTGTGGAAAGAACACACATGCAATGACATTGGTTGATCCATATGTGGTTTGTGACAATAACACACATGCAATGCCATTGGTTGATCCATGTGATTTGTGGAAAGAACACACATGCAATGACTCTAGTGGATCCATATGTGGTTTGTGAAAAGAACACACATGCAATGACATTGGTGTATCCATATGTGGTTCATGGAAAGAACACACATGCAATGACATTGGTGGATCCATATGTGGTTTGTGAAAAGAATACACATGCAATGAAATTGTTGATCCATATGTGGTTTGTGGAAAAGAACACACATGCAATTACTCTGGTGGGTCCATATGTGGTTTGTGAAAAGAACACACATGCAATGACTCTATTGGATCCATATATGGTTTGTGAAAGAACACAAATGCAATGACATTGGTGGATCCATATGTGGTTCATGGAAAGAACACACATGCAATGACATTGGTGTATCTATATGTGGTTTGTGAAAAGAACACACATGCAATGAAATTGTTGATTCATATGTGGTTTGTGAAAAGAACACACATGCAATTACTCTGGTGGATCTATGTGTGGTTTGTGGAAAGAACACACATGCAATGACTCTGGTGGATCCATGTGTGGTTTGTAAAAATAAAACACATGCAATGACTCTAGTGCTGGATTTAGTATAAGAACAGACATGCAATGACTCTAGTGGGTCCATATGTGGTTTGTCAAAAGAACACACATGCAATGACTCTAGTGGATCCATATGTGGTTTGTTAAAAGAACACACATGCAATGACATTGGTTGATCCATATGTGGTTTGTGGAAAGAACACACACGCAATGACATTGGTTGATCCATATGTGGTTTGTGACAATAACACACATGCAATGCCATTGGTTGATCCATGTGATTTGTGGAAAGAACACACATGCAATGACTCTAGTGGATCCATATGTGGTTTGTGAAAAGAACACACATGCAATGACATTGGTTGATCCATATGTGGTTTGTGAAAAGAACACACATGCAATGACATTGGTTGATCCATATGTGGTTTGTGGAAAGAACACACATGCAATGACTCTGGTGGGTCCATATGTGGTTTGTGAAAACAACACACATGCAATGACTCTTGTGGATCCATATGTGGTTTGTGAAACAACACACATGAAATGACATTGGTGGATCCATACGTGGTTCATGGAAAGAACACACATGCAATGACATTGGTGGATCCATATGTGGTTTGTGAAAAGAACACACATGCAATGACTCTAGTGGATCCATATGTGGTTTGTTAAAGGAACACACATGCAATGACATTGGTTGATCCATATGTGGTTTGTGAAAAGAACACACATGCAATTACTCTAGTGGATCCATATGTGGTTTGTGAAAGAACACAGATGCAATGACATTGGTGGATCCATATGTGGTTCATGGAAAGAACACACATGCAATGACATTGGTGGATCTATATGTGGTTTGTGAAAAGAACACACATGCAATGAAATTGTTGATTCACATGTGGTTTGTGAAAAGAACACATATGCAATTACTCTGGTGGATCCATGTGTGGTTTGTAAAAATAAAACACATGCAATGACTCTAGTGCTGGTTTTAGTATAAGAACAGACATGCAATGACTCTAGTGGGTCCATATGTGGTTTGTGAAAAGAACACACATGCAATGACTCTAGTGGATCCATATGTGGTTTGTTAAAAGAACACACATGCAATGACATTGGTTGATCCATATGTGGTTTGTGGAAAGAACACACATGCAATGACATTGGTTGATCCATATGTGGTTTGTGACAATAACACACATGCAATGCGATTGGTTGATCCATGTGATTTGTGGAAAGAACATACATGCAATGACTCTAGTGGATCCATATGTGGTTTGTGAAAATAACACACATGCAATGACATTGGTGGATCCATATGTGGTTCATGGAAAGAACACACATGCAATGACATTGGTGGATCCATATGTGGTTTGTGAAAAGAATACACATGCAATGAAATTGTTGATCCATATGTGGTTTGTGGAAAAGAACACACATGCAATTACTCTGGTGGGTCCATATGTGGTTTGTGAAAAGAACACACATGCAATGACTCTGGTGGATCCATGTGTGGTTTGTAAAAATAAAACACATGCAATGACTCTAGTGCTGGATTTAGTATAAGAACAGACATGCAATGACTCTAGTGGGTCCATATGTGGTTTGTGAAAAGAACACACATGCAATGACTCTAGTGGATCCATATGTGGTTTGTTAAAAGAACACACATGCAATGACATTGGTTGATCCATATGTGGTTTGTGGAAAGAACACACATGCAATGACATTGGTTGATCCATATGTGGTTTGTGACAATAACACACATGCAATGCCATTGGTTGATCCATGTGGTTTGTGGAAAAGAACACACATGCAATGACTCTGGTGGATCCATGTGTGGTTTGTGGAAAGAACACACATGCATGACTCTGGTGTATCCATGTGTGGTTTGTGGAAAGAACACACATGCAATGACTCTAGTGGATCCATAAGTGGTTTGTGGAAAAGAACACACATGCAATTACTCTAGTGGGAACATATGTGGTTTGTGGAAAGAACACACATGCAATGACATTGGTGGATCCATATGTGGTTTGTGAAAAGAACACTCATGTAATGACATTTGTTGATCCATATGTGGTTTGTGAAAAGAACACACATACAATTACTCTAGTGGATCCATATTTGGTTTGCAGAAAAGAACACACATGCAATGACATTGGTTGATCCATATGTGGTTTGTGAAAAGAACACACATGCAATGACATTGGTTGATCCATATGTGGTTTGTGGAAAGAACACACATGCAATGACTCTGGTGGGTCCATATGTGGTTTGTGAAAACAACACACATGCAATGATTCTAGTGGATCCATATGTGGTTTGTGAAACAACACACATGCAATGACATTGGTGGATCCATACGTGGTTCATGGAAAGAACACACATGCAATGACATTGGTGGATCCATATGTGGTTTGTGAAAAGAACACACATGCAATGACTCTAGTGGATCCATATGTGGTTTGTTAAAGGAACACACATGCAATGACATTGGTTGATCCATATGTGGTTTGTGAAAAGAACACACATGCAATTACTCTAGTGGATCCATATGTGGTTTGTGAAAGAACACAGATGCAATGACATTGGTGGATCCATATGTGGTTCATGGAAAGAACACACATGCAATGACATTGGTGGATCTATATGTGGTTTGTGAAAAGAACACACATGCAATGAAATTGTTGATTCACATGTGGTTTGTGAAAAGAACACATATGCAATTACTCTGGTGGATCCATGTGTGGTTTGTAAAAATAAAACACATGCAATGACTCTAGTGCTGGTTTTAGTATAAGAACAGACATGCAATGACTCTAGTGGGTCCATATGTGGTTTGTGAAAAGAACACACATGCAATGACTCTAGTGGATCCATATGTGGTTTGTTAAAAGAACACACATGCAATGACATTGGTTGATCCATATGTGGTTTGTGGAAAGAACACACATGCAATGACATTGGTTGATCCATATGTGGTTTGTGACAATAACACACATGCAATGCGATTGGTTGATCCATGTGATTTGTGGAAAGAACATACATGCAATGACTCTAGTGGATCCATATGTGGTTTGTGAAAATAACACACATGCAATGACATTGGTGGATCCATATGTGGTTCATGGAAAGAACACACATGCAATGACATTGGTGGATCCATATGTGGTTTGTGAAAAGAATACACATGCAATGAAATTGTTGATCCATATGTGGTTTGTGGAAAAGAACACACATGCAATTACTCTGGTGGGTCCATATGTGGTTTGTGAAAAGAACACACATGCAATGACTCTGGTGGATCCATGTGTGGTTTGTAAAAATAAAACACATGCAATGACTCTAGTGCTGGATTTAGTATAAGAACAGACATGCAATGACTCTAGTGGGTCCATATGTGGTTTGTGAAAAGAACACACATGCAATGACTCTAGTGGATCCATATGTGGTTTGTTAAAAGAACACACATGCAATGACATTGGTTGATCCATATGTGGTTTGTGGAAAGAACACACATGCAATGACATTGGTTGATCCATATGTGGTTTGTGACAATAACACACATGCAATGCCATTGGTTGATCCATGTGGTTTGTGGAAAAGAACACACATGCAATGACTCTGGTGGATCCATGTGTGGTTTGTGGAAAGAACACACATGCATGACTCTGGTGTATCCATGTGTGGTTTGTGGAAAGAACACACATGCAATGACTCTAGTGGATCCATAAGTGGTTTGTGGAAAAGAACACACGTGCAATTACTCTAGTGGGTACATATGTGGTTTGTGGAAAGAACACACATGCAATGACATTAGTGGATCCATATGTGGTTTGTGAAAAGAACACTCATGTAATGACATTTGTTGATCCATGTGTGGTTTGTGAAAAGAACACACATGCAATTACTCTAGTGGGAACATATGTGGTTTGTGGAAAGAACACACATGCAATGACATTGGTGGATCCATATGTGGTTTGTGAAAAGAACACTCATGTAATGACATTTGTTGATCCATATGTGGTTTGTGAAAAGAACACACATACAATTACTCTAGTGGATCCATATTTGGTTTGCAGAAAAGAACACACATGCAATGACATTGGTTGATCCATATGTGGTTTGTGAAAAGAACACACATGCAATGACATTGGTTGATCCATATGTGGTTTGTGGAAAGAACACACATGCAATGACTCTGGTGGGTCCATATGTGGTTTGTGAAAACAACACACATGCAATGATTCTAGTGGATCCATATGTGGTTTGTGAAACAACACACATGCAATGACATTGGTGGATCCATACGTGGTTCATGGAAAGAACACACATGCAATGACATTGGTGGATCCATATGTGGTTTGTGAAAAGAACACACATGCAATTACTCTGGTGGGTCCATATGTGGTTTGTGAAAAGAACACACATGCAATGACTCTAGTGGATCCATATGTGGTTTGTGAAAGAACACAGATGCAATGACATTGGTGGATCCATATGTGGTTCATGGAAAGAACACACATGCAATGACATTGGTGGATCTATATGTGGTTTGTGAAAAGAACACACATGCAATGAAATTGGTTATTCACATGTGGTTTGTGAAAAGAACACACATGCAATTACTCTGGTGGATCCATGTGTGGTTTGTGGAAAGCACACACATGCAATGACTCTGGTGGATCCATGTGTGGTTTGTAAAAATAAAACACATGCAATGACTCTAGTGCTGGTTTAGTATAAGAACAGACATGCAATGACTCTAGTGGGTCCATATGTGGTTTGTCAAAAGAACACACATGCAATGACTCTAGTGGATCCATATGTGGTTTGTTAAAAGAACACACATGCAATGACATTGGTTGATCCATATGTGGTTTGTGGAAAGAACACACATGCAATGACATTGGTTGATCCATATGTGGTTTGTGACAATAACACACATGCAATGCCATTGGTTGATCCATGTGGTTTGTGGAAAGAACACACATGCCATGACTCTAGTGGATCCATATGTGGTTTGTGAAAAGAACACACATGCAATGACATTGGTGGATCCATATGTGGTTCATGGAAAGAACACACATGCAATGACATTGGTGGATCCATATGTGGTTTGCGAAAAGAATACACATGCAATGAAATTGTTGATCCATATGTGGTTTGTGAGAAGAACACACATGCAATTACTCTGGTGGGTCCATATGTGGTTTGTGAAAAGAACACACATGCAATGAATCTAGTTCTGGTTTTAGTATAAGAACACACATGCAATGACTCTAGTGGATCCCTATGTGGCTTGTTAAAAGAACACACATGCAATGACTCTAGTGGGTCCATTTGTGGTTTGTGAAAAGAACACACATGCAATGACATTGGTTGATCCATATGTGGTTTGTGACAATAACACACATGCAATGCCATTGGTTGATCCATGTGGTTTGTGGAAAGAACACACACGCAATGACTCTAGTGGATCCATATGTGGTTTGTGAAAAGAACACACATGCCATGACATTGGTGGATCCATATTTGGTTTGTGGAGAGAACACACATGCAATGACATTTGTTGATCCATATGTGGTTTGTGAAAAGAATACACATGCAATTACTCTGGTGGATACATATGTGGTTTGTGGAAAGAACACACAAGCAATGGCATTGGTGGATCCATGTGTGGTTCATGACAAGAACATACATGCAATGACATTGGTTGATCCATATGTGGTTTGTGGCAATAACACACATGCAATGCCATTGGTTTATCCATGTGGTTTGTGGAAAAGAACACACATGCAGTGACTCTGGTGGATCCATGTGTGGTTTGTGGAAAGAAAACACATGCATGACTCTGGTGGATCCATGTGTGGTTTGTGGAAAGAACACACATGCAATGACTCTAGTGGATCCATCAGTGGTTTGTGGAAAAGAACACACATGCAATTACTCTAGTGGGTACATATGTGGTTTGGGGAAAGAACACACATGCAATGTCATTGGTGGATCCATATCTGGTTAGTGAAAAGAACACTGATGTAATGACATTTGTTGATCCATATGTGGTTTGTGAAAAGAACACACATGCAATTACTCTAGTGGATCCATATTTGGTTTGCACAAAAGAACACACATGCAATGACAGTGGTTGATCCATATATGGTTTGTGAAAAGAACACACATGCAATGGTATTGGTTGATCCATATGTGGTTTGTGGAAAGAACACACTTGCAATGACTCTGGTGGGTCCATATGTGGTTTGTGAAAACAACACACATGCAATGACTCTAGTGGATCCATATGTGGTTTGTGAAAGAACACACATGCAATGACATTGGTTGATCCATATGTGGTTCATGGAAAGAACACACATGCAATGACATTGGTGGGTCCATATGTGGTTTGTGAAAAGAACACACATGCAATTACTCTGGTGGGTCCATATGTGGTTTGTAAAAGAACACAGATGCAATGACATTGGTGGATCCATATGTGGTTCATGGAAAGAACACACATGCAATGACATTGGTGGATCTATATGTGGTTTGTGAAAAGAACACACATGCAATGAAATTGTTGATTCATATGTGGTTTGTGAAAAGAACACACATGCAATTACTCTGGTGGATCCATGTGTGGTTTGTGGAAAGAACACACATGCAATGACTCTGGTGGATCCATGTGTGGTTTGTAAAAATAAAACACATGCAATGACTCTAGTGCTGGTTTTTGTATAAGAACAGACATGCAATGACTCTAGTGGGTCCATATGTGGTTTGTGAAAAGAACACACATGCAATGACTCTAGTGGATCCATATGTGGTTTGTTAAAAGAACACACATGCAATTACATTGGTTGATCCATATGTGGTTTGTGGAAAGAACACACAGGCAATGACACTGGTTGATCCAGATGTGGTTTGTGACAATAACACACATGCAATGCCATTGGTTGATCCATGTGGTTTGTGGAAAGAACACACATGCAATGACTCTAGTGGATCCATATGTGGTTTGTGAAAAGAACACACATGCAATGACATTGGTGGATCCATATTTGGTTTGTGGAAAGAACACACATGCAATGACATTTGTTGATCCATATGTGGTTTGTGAAAAGAACACACATGCAATTACTCTGGTGGATACATATGTGGTTTGTGGAAAGAACACACAAACAATGGCATTGGTGGATCCATGTGTGGTTCATGACAAGAACATACATGCAATGACATTGGTTGATCCATATGTGGTTTGTGGCAATAACACACATGCAATGCCATTGGTTGATCCATGTGGTTTGTGGAAAAGAACACACATGCAATGACTCTGGTGGATCCATGTGTGGTTTGTGGAAAGAAGACACATGCATGACTCTGGTGGATCCATGTGTGGTTTGTGGAAAGAACACACATGCAATGACTCTAGTGGATCCATAAGTGGTTTGTGGAAAAGAACACACATGCAATTACTCTAGTGGGTACATATGTGGTTTGTGGAAAGAACACACATGCAATGACATTGTTGGATCCATATGTGGTTTGTGAAAAGAACACTGATGTAATGATATTGGTTGATCCATATGTGGTTTGTGAAAAGAACACACATGCAATTACTCTAGTGGATCCATATTTGGTTTGCAGAAAAGAACACACATGCAATGACATTGGTTGATCCATATGTTGTTTGTGAAAAGAACACACATGCAATTACATTGATTGATCCATATGTGGTTTGTGGAAATAAAACACATGCAATGACTCTGGTGGGTCCATATGTGGTTTGTGAAAACAACACACATGCAATGACTCTAGTGGATCCATATGTGGTTTGTGAAAGAACACACATGCAATGACGTTGGTTGATCCATATGTGGTTCATGGAAAGAACACACATGCAATGACATTGGTGGATCCATATGTGGTTTGTGAAAAGAACACACATGCAATTACTCTGGTGGGTCCATATGTGGTTTGTGAAAAGAACACACATGCAGTGACTCTAGTGGATCCATATGTGGTTTGTGAAAGAACACAGATGCAATGACATTGGTGGATCCATATGTGGTTCATGGAAAGAACACACATGCAATGACATTGGTGGATCTATATGTGGTTTGTGAAAAGAACACACATGCAATGAAATTGTTGATTCATATGTGGTTTGTGAAAAGAACACACATGCAATTACTCTGGTGGATCCATGTGTGGTTTGTGGAAAGAACACATATGCAATGACTCTTGTGGATCCATGTGTGGTTTGTAAAAATAAAACACATGCAACGACTCTAGTGCTGGTTTTTGTATAAGAACAGACATGCAATGACTCTAGTGGGTCCATATGTGGTTTGTGAAAAGAACACACATGCAATGACTCTAGTGGATCCATATGTGGTTTGTTCAAAGAACACACATGCAATTACATTGGTTGATCCATATGTGGTTTGTGGAAAGAACACACATGCAATGACATTGGTTGATCCATATGTGGTTTGTGACAATAACACACATGCAATGCCATTGGTTGATCCATGTGGTTTGTGGAAAGAACACACATGCAATGACTCTAGTGGATCCATATGTGGTTTGTGAAAAGAACACACATGCAATGACATTGGTGGATCCATATTTGGTTTGTGGAAAGAACACACATGCAATGACATTTGTTGATCCATATGTGGTTTGTGAAAAGAACACACATGCAATTACTTTGGTGGATACATATGTGGTTTGTGGAAAGAACACACAAACAATGGTATTGGTGGATCCATGTGTGGTTCATGACAAGAACATACATGCAATGACATTGGTTGATACATATGTGGTTTGTGGCAATAACACACATGCAATGCCATTGGTTGATCCATGTGGTTTGTGGAAAAGAACACACATGCAATGACTCTGGTGGATCCATGTGTGGTTTGTGGAAAGAACACACATGCATGACTCTGGTGGATCCATGTGTGGTTTGTGGAAAGAACACACATGCAATGACTATAGTGGATCCATATGTCGTTTGTGGAAAATAACACACATGCAATTACTCTAGTGGGTACATATGTGGTTTGTGGAAAGAACACACATGCAATGACTTTGGTGGATCCCTGTGTGGTTCATGATAGGATACCACATGCAATGACATTGGTCAATCCATATGTGGTTTGTGACAATAACACACATGCAATGACATTGGTTGATCCATGTGGTTTGTGGAAAGAACACACATGTAATGACTCAAGTGGATCCATGTGTGGTTTGTGAAAAGAACACACATGCAATGACTCTAGTGCTGGGTTTAGTATAAGAACACACATGCAATGACTCTAGTGGGTCCATATGTGGTTTGTGAAAAGAACACACATGCAATGACTCTAGTGGATCCATATGTGGTTCATGAAAAGAACACACATGCAATGACATTGGTTGATCCATATGTGGTTTGTGAAAGGAACACACATGCAGTGACTCTAGTGGATCCATATGTGGTTTGTGCAAAGAACACACAAGCAATGGCTCAAGTGGATCCATAAGTGGTTTGTGTAAAATAACACACATGCAATTACTCTAGTTGGTACATATGTGGTTTGTGGAAAGAACATACATGCAATGACATTGGTGGATACATATGTGGTTTGTTAAAAGAACACACATGCAATGACATTTGTTGATCCATATGTGGTTTGTGAAAAGAACACAAATGCAATTACTTTAGTGGATCCATATGTGGTTTGTGGAAAAGAACACACATGCAATGACATTGGTTGATCCATATGTAGTTTGTGAAAAGAACACACATGCAATGACATTGGTTGATCCATATGTGGTTTGTGGAAAGAACACACATGCAATGACTCTAGGTCCATATATGGTTTCTGAAAAGAACACACATGTAATGACTCTAGTGGATCCATATGTGGTTTGTGGAAAGAACACACATGAAATGACATTAGTGGATCCATATGTGGTTAATGGAAAGAACACACATGCAATGACATTGGTGGATCCATATATGGTTTGTGAAAAGAACACACATGCAATGGCATTGTTGATCTATATGTGGTTTGTGAAAAGAACACACATGCAATTACTCTGGTGGATCCATGTGTGGTTTGTGGAAAGAACACCCATGCACTGAATCTGGTGGATCCATGTGTGTTTTGTGAAAAGAACACACATGCAATGACTCTATTGCTGGTTTTAGTATTAGAACACACATGCAATGACTCTAGTGGGTCCATATGTGGTTTGTGAAAAGAACACACATGCAATGACTCTAGTGGATCCATATGTGGTTTGTGAAAAGAACACACATGCAATGACATTGGTTGATCCATGTGTGGTTTGTGGAAAGATCACACATGCAATGACATTGGTTGATCCATATGTGGTTTGTGACAATAACACACATGCAATGTCATTGGTTGATCCATGTGGTTTGTGGAAAAAATAGACATGCAATAACTCCGGTGGATCCATATGTGGTTTGTGGAAAGAACAAACATGCAATGACATTGGTTGATCCATATGTGGGTTGAGAAAAGAACACACATGCAATGCCTTTGGTTGATCCATGTGTGGTTTGTGAAAAGAACACACATGCAATGCCATTGGTTGATCCATGTGGTTTGTGGAAAAGAATACACATGCAATTACATTGGTGGATCCATATGTGGTTTGTGGAAAGAACACACATGCAATGACATTGGTTGATCCATGTGTGGTTTGTGAAAAGAACATACATGCAATTACTCTAGTGGATACATATGTGGTTTGTGGAAAGAACACACATGTAATAAACACTGGTGGATCCATATGTGGTTCATGACAGGAACACACATGCAATGACATTGGTTGATCCATATGTGGTTTGTGAGAATAAAACACATGCAATGCCATTGGTTGATCCATGTGGTTTGTGGAAAAGAACAAACATGCAATGAACTCTAGTGGATCTATCTTGGCATAATTTGATGTATGCCATGATGTATTTCATTGTAAAAGACACTCACTTTCCATTTTTATACTACTCAGTTTTGCCCTTGGGTTTTTGATACTACTTAGTTTTGCCCCTCTCTCCCTTTCGTAGAATCTCAAACCTGTGCCCATTCTGTTTGCTATGTCCTGATTGGTTGTCATAGTTGTCACGCGGATCCTGCGCACCAACCGTTGATCCTGTGTGATCCAACGAGGCTCATTGCACACGTCGTGCCCTTCACAGGATAGCGCGAAACAGCACGGACGTCTCCCTCAGCGAGACTTCTACAAGAAGGAACACGATGTCGTCCATGGAAAAAGTCGTCGAGTGGTCATATCACGTTTATTCTAGTCTACAAAGGCTACAAGTCTACTACATGACAACTAGTCATCCACGGCCCACGGGCTATACCATTTTTACTATGCAGGGCGCCTGTACTCTCACTTCTGACAGGCCCTCACCATACGAACCTTCCACGCGGAAGCCACAACTAGAAGAGCTGCCTACCGGGGCCCTCGAGGAGGCCTAAACGTCCCCGCATTAAAAACCCAGCCTATCGGGTCCTCCATTCGCACTCATCCACTCCTCTCTCTTCCCTATCTAGGAAAACTCCACAATCTTGAATGTACATGCACGAACCTTCTCCATGAAACTAGTGAGTGGGGGTGAGTGTGCGGGCATCGCCGCCGGGGTGGTGCTTCACGCGACAGATCTGGAGGAGCATCACGCAGCACAAGGAAAGGAGGACGTGCAGTTCAACCCCTTGGGGGACCATGTGCTCACCGGTGCTGACGACTTCAGAGGCCCCGATGACGGCGTGGATTTCGACGAACACGCTCCGCTCGTGTACCCGGAGGTACATCTATTTCTACATATTTCATATTTTCTGCTCGAGCTTAATCTATCCTGGCTTCATAAAAAAATCTAGTCCTAATGATTAGATGCAACGCACGAACCGGTACATGGAGAGATCTAGTCTGTTCTGAATGAATCCACATTATTTATTTATTAATAAGTTATCAAGAACACAAACCAAATTAATTTAGGAGTGAGCTAGGGAGACGACTGTAATGAACTGCTGAACCTATATAGACATGTTATTGAATCAAAAGTAACTCGCAATGGTGGAAGGAATATATATTTATTATTTTGCTCATTTCGGTTTGCATTCCATACATTACATGTAGATTCAAGTGAGATGGACTCTGACAAGGAGAACATGGACAACAAGAGACGCCATGTCATGAAGAAGCTCAAGAGCGGGATAATCCCTTTCCACACTTGACTAGGAGAGCTCAGGTACCCTTTCTGTAAGAAAGGAGTTAACCCGAGGATTACTAGCTTGATTCCGCATGAGGTTGGCATCGGTAAAAGCCCGACTATTAAACACAAGTCGGTGACCAAGGCTAAGCACGCTGCTTATGGCAAATTCCTGAGGGAGTATGTCAAGACTGTCCTAGTGTCCTCTTACTTAGGAATCAGCAACTTCTAGCCGACGAAACCGTCACTGTGCTGGCTCGGCCACTAATAATATTTAATTCTCTTACCATTTCTAGACCCTTAAACTATGGGGATTTATATTTTCGTACCCTTCAAATTATATTCAAGTTCATCTGTTTATGGAGTTAAAGTTCTGGTGGCATACTCGTTATTTTGCATGGATAGAGGGGTGCCCCCGACAGATATAAGGGTTATCCTGTCCGCTAGATCACAGAGGATCAATGGTTGGTGGGCACGATCAGTGTGACAACTGTCTCGACCAATTAGAGCGTACCAGCAAAGATAAGCACAGGTGCGAGAGATCGATACAAAGAGAGGGGAAAACCGAGTAGCACTTAAGAACCAAGGGAAAAATTGAGTAGAACTTAAAAACCAAGGGCAAAACTGAGTAGAACTTAAAAACCAAGGGCAAGACTGACAAAGGGATTCAAATATAAAATAGAAAATGATTTAAAAAATGGACCCAAACTACTAGTGTTACGCTCGAGGTAAAAACTGAGTACAACCGAATCGCCAGTGTTAGACACGAGGGAAAAAACGTAACTCATCAGACGCTGCAGTGCACGGGCGATAGCGGACACGCAGGGTAGTGCACCGCAAAGAGGCATACGCGGTGCACGATAGTGCAACGAAACGTCGCTTCCCTTCTCCTTTAATAGAGGCCTCCCCGCTCCAATTCATCACGCACTCACTCACTCAACCATCTCCACTATCCCATCACCTTCTGCAAACCTCCAAGAAAAGTCCAACCACGCCGGCGATGGATAAGAACGGTGCGGTGGCCATTGGCGCCTCCAAGGCCGTCGGCGAGGAGGCCCCCGTCCCCATCCCTGCATCCGCCGTAGCCGCCGGTGAGGAGGCCCCCACCGGTCTCGGACAGACCCTGCTCGGCTGGGACCCCTACGAGGAGGTTGTCTACATAAGGCCGAAGAACCCCTACGACACCAGCATCGCCGACCCATGGTGAGAGGTAACCAGGGTTTTCTCCCCTTCCCTTGTTCTTCCCCCGTTCCCATCGTTGGATGCTAGATCGTATGTTATTAGGGCTCGGTTGTTCGTATTTTTATAGTAGCTAATCCTCTTGTGTTAGATCTCGATTTTCGATGAATCCCCCTGTTCATAGTTGGGATCAGTATTCGATTTGGTTTGAGATTTGGGGAACAATCGGGAGATCTCAATCGGTTCATTTATGCAAATAATCAATCCCGATAATCAAAGTATCTCAATCATGTCCTTATTGCACTCTACTATTTTTTCCAACAGGAGGATAGCAGTGACATCCACAACGACGACGACTCCAAGGACACCAAGACTCGTCATGTGCTGAGGAGGCTAAAGTCCGACCAATACAACAACTTATTCACCGGCGACGTGTATAGGTGCCCCTTCTGCCCCACCAGGAGGCTCCACGCCATGGACTTCAACTCCCTCGTGAAGCATGCCAAGGACGTGAGGACCTACGGCGAGTCCGTGAACATCCACGGCTTCATAGCCAAGCACCAGGTTCTCAGTCTTCATTTCCGCAACCTCCAAAAGGTGGCTATCGAGGAGGGTCGCATGCCCCTGATCAAACCCAAGGCGCCCAAGGTCAAGGGACTGGGCAGCAAGAAGTGGAGGAGGCGCCAGAGGGAGGAGGCGGAGGCCCTCCTGGCAGAGGCCATGAGGGGCCACTGATCAATTGCTGCTGCTGCTGTATAGCAGCTTCTTTTGTCTTGTCTGTGTTGAACCTATCAGCTGTTGCTGCTAAGCAGCCTAATTGTGGAACCTCGTTAAGTACCGTACTATATAACCTATATTAGCTGCTTTATCTACATCTGCTCTGTTTACTGAATTTATTTATGGTGCTGGTTAGTTTTGCTGGTCTAGATTTGCTACCAGATGGGGGAAAAATATGGCAAAAGGAACAATGAATGAAGAGAGAAGCTGCTCTAGATTTGCTACCTTTTTGGGAAAAAAACACAACTGTTAGCGAGAGAGGGGAAAAGGCGTTCTTAAAAAGGCCAAATAAAAAAACTTCCAATTTAGGTGTCAGGGCGCACGTAACGGCCAAACCTTTGACCAGATGGCACCCCCTCTGAGCGCATGTGAGGGATTCATAATGGAGGGAGGGAAAAAGTGAGGAAAAACAAGCCACAATGTTGCTATAGCTAAATCTGACAGAAAGCTGAATTTGGCTTTACCATGCAATTTGGCTAGAGCTCCACACTGTAGCTATTCTAAATTCCTGCACCATGCGGTCCCACCGCTAACAAGAATAGCCTTATTTTTTGTCTAAAGATATGACAACAGAGGACACATGTCACACACAGGTTGGCTAATCAATTTGGAACCACATTTGGCATCGGAGCACCCTCTTGCTCCGGTTCCCTCTTTTGCTCAATTGGGAACCACCTCCATAGTGTAGGGAACTAGTTCCAAAAGCCAAAAAGTAAATATGGAACCACTTTTGCTGGGGAAATTAGAAATCCCTAAACTATGTGGTGTGTTGAAATCTCATGATTTTCCACCGACACGTGTGTTGCAAAGTTGTTTGATCATCCATGCTTACACAAGTGGCCTACACAGAAACTTATAGAAGCATGGACAAACGAGCTTCAATTTGGCAAATTTTGGACAAAATCACCAAATTAAAAAAATGAAATTGCAAGCTTTGCGCAATCGGTAGGCCTGAGCGGCTGCCCTGGGGTGCAGGGATGCTAGGTCCTTGTCTATGCTTACACTTCTTAAACTTGTTGGGAATAATAGATGTACACTTCCTTCTGTCCTGTCATGTTACGTCGTAACAACACCGTCCACCCGCTGCGGATCAGCAATGAGACGGTGGTCTATGTGACCGGTCTCTGCCATGCCAAAGCCACGTCGCACACCCGTCCCATCGCCTACCGGGACAGGTGCCAAATTTAATCGCTAGGATTGGAAACCAACGGTGCTTGATTGGTCAAACTTGCTTCCTCTTGGGTATGACCGGAATATTGGTAAACGCAATTTAAGCATCGCCTTCCGTATCCACAGCACATCACTGTGCAAAAATCCCCAACTCCTTCCGCCGCAGCCACAGCCACCGCAAGAACCATCGACCCTGCCGCAGGCACCGCCTCCGTCGGGCCATACCACCGCAATAGATCACTCCACCGCCACGCCCATTCCCAGCCACCTCTACTGACCCTAGGCCACCGCCGCTGCATTAGCTGCTGCCATGGACGCAGAGTACGACCTGTTCGGCGACGGGAGCAACTTCACTGATGAGTACACCGTCACCGCCCATGGCACCACCAAGCTGACGGACATCCACACAAATGCGTCAGCGGAGGTTGCCAAGGTCATCGCAATGTACGAGCGGTGGCTAGAGGAGCCGATGGATAGGTACAAGATCGTCGGCCTTGACCTCGAGTATACTGGAGATAGGAAGAGGGTGGCGCTTTTGCAGCTGTCCATGCGCAACCACTGCCTCCTATACCACGTATGTAGGGCCAAATCTGTATGCCAGGAGCTTCGCAAGTTCCTACACAGGAGGGAGATCTACTTCGCCAGTATCGACATCAAGAACGACATTCCGAAGCTAGAGCGGGATCTCCTCGTTCATGTCGTCAATCACGTCGATCTCCAACATTTGTGGAGTTACCTGGATGGCGATACGGGGAAAGCCGGCATGGCTAGACTTGCTGCCGACATCATCGACCGCGAGTACACCGGCATGAAAGCCGAGTTCCCGAAGCACCTGCACGAGCGATGGGAGTGGAGGCACCTGAATTACGATGCGATCAAGTACGCAGCCAGGGATGTGTATGTCTGCTACGAGATGCTCAGCAGGATCTAGCGGGTGGGTGAGTGTGCTGTTTACCACTACTAGTTTCGCATTTCATTCCTAGTTTTATCTCGCCTGTATTTTATCTTGCATGTATTTTCTGAGCATTCTGTGTGTAAGAACCAAGCTCGTATGGTCCATGTGCTATTAGATAGTTAACCTGTATGAATTACATTTCCCCCTTTTGTATGTTCAACATTCATACTTACAAATTCTGTCTGTGCCATTTGCATGCGGCAGAATCTAGGACTGACATGCATAAGGGGTGATATAGTCATAAGTCATAACCAAAACACGATTATAGATTGACAAAGGTAATACACAACAGTTGGTAATTGCTCACATAGTGTACTTCTGAAATAACATGTTTTCATTAACATAACAAGCCCCATACAAACACAACAATCATGCACTAAAAGTCTACATCCCAGCCTGTTGGAGAAGGCAACCAATCCCAGGATGCCTTCGGTCGCTTGCCCCGACTTGTAGATTCATCTACACTCCGGCATCTAGGGCAAACAACCTACCTTGGTGGTGGTTCAATGATGCGATGTCTGGAAGAAGATTTTACAATCTGGCGGTACAGCTCGTGGCTAACATATCCGTCAATTGCATCGTACTTCAGATTAGGTTTAGAAAACGGCTTATCCTCGTAGTAATCGTGCCCTAAACACCTCCACGAACATCTCGGCAATTTTCCCTTCATGTCAGCATACTACGGGTCGATGAGTTCAGAGGCAAGATCAGCCATCCTAGTCCTGCCGCCCTTCATCCCTAGGATCCAGTAAATTTTCTGGATGTCCACTCCGTACTCCTTTGGGATTTTAATGTTGACAGTCGGGCTTTCAAGCAGTTTAGTGTCATTCGTGATGTCAATACTAGTAAATGTTATGTGCTGGTTCACGAGAAATTCATGAAACAGATCCCTAATCCTTTCGCCCCACCTGCATGAAAATGAATTCAGACAAATAATATAGCAATAACTTTTGCAAATAGACGGTTCAGGAATAAAAAGACAGCAAAGTCTACCAGATCCCGTCAGCCCCCATCTCGCAAAAAGGCTGGTATATGAGGACGTGCCCCTTCATGGAGAGGTGCACCACGGCGATCCTACGGTGATCGCGGCTGTACTCAAGGTCAAGACATACGAACCTGTTTTCTTCGAACCGCAGCCAACTCGTGTAATTATTCAGAGTGTTCCTCATTGTCCGAGGTTCGGTGGTGTAGACGACATTGATCTTCTTCCCACCATGTACTTCTATGTCGAAGTACGCAGTCACTTGCCTGCCATCGTTTTGGACATCCGAAAAGTCCATGACTACAGGCAAGAGGGAAAGGATATGGAGCAAGAGGGTGATGCCGTGGCGGAGGAACGAGATGAGGCCGTGGAGGAGAAAGACGATGACGCCGTGGAGGAGGAAAGGAGACGGAGAAGTGAAAGATTGGAACCGCCCTTAATAATATCTGGAATGGTGCACGACCGTTCGTAGTAGGGTGAAGGTGGAGAAAAACGGCAGTTTTACACGTCGACGCTAGCGCTACCTAAAATTTGTTCTACGCAACTTGCATGCAGTGGAATTGAGGTCTACCATGCATGATCCAAGTCAAACGTAGTCACGTTTGCACGTGTCGACCTTCACTCACTGACAGGCGGGCCGCACATTTCTCTCTCTTACAATTTATTTTTTGACTTCCTCTAGACAGTTCTGGTGCACACCCTCAATAATTACGCCCCCTTCCTTGTCTTCCATGCGGACGAGAACCAGCGGCGGTGGCGTTTCTTCACTGGGTCACTCCGTACTCGAACAACTGCCCCCATCCCTGATTCCATCCCCTCTTGAATCCATCCACCTCCTTATCACAACGCGTCCATTAATCTACCAGATTCCAGACTCCATTTGCCGCTATGGGTAGAGCTTGTGGTAGCAGCGGGCTGAAGCGAAAGGCATGTGATGACAACGCGGATGTCTAGGGCAACCGCCACCGCGAGGATTGGGGATGGCCGAACCTCAGCGCCGCAAACATGCATAGGATCTCTGCCGGCCGCCTCGCTCGTTACATCGCTGGCTAGCGCTTCACGGTGCGGGATATGGACGAACAACCGTTTGGCATGCCAGGCCTTCTTTACCCCGATACCAGCAAATGGCCAAACAACCATGATGGCCACGTAAGTTCCAGTATCTTGCTTGTTGGTTCAGTCATATCGTTGATTCATATGTGCTGAACTCTCATCAGAATCCTATGTTCCTTTCGTCGAACGTGTTGTGTGCACGCGCGGTTTGAACAAATTGAACCATTTAAGACTATTCTTTACAGCGGAAGCTCTGCTCGTACCTGATATTCTGGTATTTTCATAGTGGCACGGTCTTACTTTAGGTGATAAACGAGTTGTCAATTTCGATTTGCAATGGAATGCCTGCTAGGTGATATTCTGTTTCCTAAAATAAAAACAAACATATTAGACGATTTAAGGCTGTTATGCCCCGAGCTGTTTATGATCATAGTCAGGAGTTTGTTCTGGGGGGGCTCTACTCCTACTCCATATATTGGGAATCTCCGTAGTGACACAGGCACAATTTAGGCGATATCTGAGGATACACTTGTATTTAGGCGATATTTTGGGTACTTTAATCTGAAGGACCAGTTGTCAAATTGTATTTGCAATGGAATCCATGCTAAGTGATTGTACCAACTGACAACAAACTCTACAAAATATTCATGCAAAACTGATGCTGCTGGATAAGTGGTCAGAATCAGTAGTGGTGAATATCAAGGAAGAAGAAGAGATGGAAATGGGAGATGACTAGAACTGGGTGGGTGGCAATGGCGAGTGGCTGGTCCTTTTATCCCAGGATGGGAGTACTTGGAATCTAAAAAATGGCTACAGATCGTTGAGATTTACATTGCCATCTTTGGAGGGTGTCGGCATTACTGCATTTAACAACGAGTGGCTATCGCCCATTTCCGAATTCACTTACAGGTTCAACATGGTAGAACTTGAGCTCCTAAAGGTACAACTCCCACATAGACCGTGGGAGGTGTGGAAGACCTGGGAGTACGACCTCTTAGCGGTGTTCGACAAGGCAATCACATTCATTAGATGCCTAGAAGACAAGGGATAGACAGTCTTGCGCGACGACTTCGTACGGCCGGAGAAGTGTGTCGACGCCGTCTTCACCTCCAGCTAGCGGCGACATGCGTGTTTGGGAGCCGTCCTTCTCGGGTGAGTCATGGTGTCATATAGCATGTAAAATCCCATTCAAAATTCTTCTTACTAACTGTAAGTAACACGTAGGTACTCACGCAGCCCCGCGCATCATTCCAGCTCCGGTGATCGAAGATGCAGTAGCAGATGTTGAACTTGGGACACGGCGCTGGTTCCTGGCACCTCTCAGAGGTGACACGAAACACGATGTTGAACTCATGTGGATTCATATCACGGGAGCACTAAACAGCATTGGTGATACAATAGAACATATGGTGACACAACTTTCTTCATACCCATCGCTGTGGTGTCACGTTTTCTCGAGGTCCGCATGCCCATCCAAAGACCCAGTAGAGCAAGTCTGGAGCAGAGTCAACAATCTGAAGGGACAATCTGTGTTTCTTGGGATCAACTACCCTTTCTTTGTCGGAGCCCCTGGAGCTGTTGAACCTGTAATTGCTCAGGTAGCCCTGGCTCCTGATGCTGCTTGTGGTGGTGGTGGTGGTGGAGCTGACGAAGAACTAGCTGCTGCTTCTCTTGGTGAAGCTAAAAAAATATTTGGTGATGCTGCTGGTGGTGAAGCTAACGAAATACTTGCTAATGCTGCTGCTGGTGAAGCTGACAAAATACCTGCTGAGGATGCTGCCGGAGTCCAGGAAGAACATGTCAGTGTTGTTGCTGAGGTGCCAGCACTTCTAGTGTTTATAGCAGACTGTGTGTTTGCTGCACACTCACGCTCCTATCATGTTGACACTCCAAATCCGACCTGGAGCCGAATCCACGTCGGGGGGAGGGGGCCTACAATTGGCTCATAAGTGGGGTGGTACGATTTGATGGAGAATGACAGATGGCCAAACGCAGCATTCTGGTTCGTTCCAACGATACCACTAGCTCTAGGGACCTAGTGGTCATACTGGCAGATCCGATGAACCATTTGTCTTTATCTTTATCTTTATTTACACTTATTTGTGTAAAGACTAAGATGTGCTTATTTGTGTAAGACTAAGTTAGGGCTAACTGCGTAATATTTAGTGCAGCCTAGCTTTTCTTTCCACGCCCATAATAGCAGAATTGCAGCATAGAACAGACAAAGGTAATGTGCATACTACGCATTTTTTCTCAGGATAACAACCACTTCAAGTAAATGATACATGGTGTACGCATTTGAACACATCACTAGAATGTGCCACCTATTGATGATTGATGACATGGATCTAGCTTTTCTACGCATATTTGCATTGAATCGCTCATTGATTTGTTCACATATTTTTTGGCAATGGCTGATGAACTCCACTCTCTTGGTAACATGCTTCGTCAGCGAGCACTTGTTGACGCAATGCAAAGTACAGAACATGGTCATCATCGTCATTCCATTTAGGTTCTCTATGTTTATCATCAGACTACAATTTCAAATGAAAATCTAGTAAACAACATATGTGTACATTGTTAGAGTATGCTACGGACATGATACATACATGTTTTTCTACAATCACAAGAAGAAAACTTGATGCATTTTCACCTTGTTGGCGTTGTGCCGAACTGGGTGGATGTGGCTTTGGGGTTTGAAGAGGAAGGCACCGTGACTGGTGCATGTGTGACCATGGTGATGGCAAGCTTGGATTATGGAGGAGGCCAACAAGACCAAGCATGGTTGGCATGGTGACAGATCTCACCCAGGAATGAATTCCCGTCCCTGCACCGTGCCATGGGTGCGGCCATGGTGAGGGCGAGCTCCGATTCGGGATGGGAAGGAGAGTGGGGCCGAGCAGGTTTGTCCAAGTCCTAGCTCCGCGCCATGGCCACGACCACAGATTCCGCCCCGGAGGAAGAAGAAGACGCGTAAAGGATGCATGCGCCAACGTTGCAAGCCTACATGGCAGCCATGACGGCAGCGACAGAACGGCGAAAGCTGACAGGGGGGCCAACTTTGGGCAACTTGATGGGCGTTAGCCTGATATTTTGAATTGAAACATAAAGTTAATTTCGTGCCGAAAAAGACCCTCTAAGTATTTGGCACGCCAACTTTGGGCAATGCAGCTGATTATAAGCAACTTGGGTACCGCGTTGCCTGGGTGCCCCAACTTTCAGGCCGCAAAATGATATTCTCCCCTATATGGGCCCTCCCACTTTGGTTGCAAATTGTTGCTCCCCTTCCGTGGGCATGCCCGGTGAAGGACCAAGTCGCCTTCTTTTATACGGCATGGTCAGACCCAGTGGCTATGATAGTGACGCATGCTCTATTGGTAGTGAGAAGCTCGCACAACCAGGTTTTGAACCTCTTCAAGGAAGTTGATGCCGTTGATTCTTCGTTCTCCTAGGCAGCCTCTCTGTAAGCTTGCACCCGAGGGGACTCGTGCTAGAGCTCGGTGGGCAGCACAAGTTAGACTCCATAGACAAGGAAGAAAGGTGTTTCTCTTGTAGCCCTGCTTGGGGTGGTACATATCGACCAGAGGATGGCTTGGATCTGCTCTATATAGTTTTGTGTGCTGGTTTTGAATCAATCGAAGGACCTGGTTTTGAGCCAGTGTAGCACCTCCATGTTGAGGTGCTCCGCTTGCCCATTACTCCATGGATGCACCACTAAGGTGAAACAGATCTTGATGCCGAGGTTGTATCAGTAGGTAGTGAAGTCTCCACTGGTCAATTGTGAGCCATTATCGATGATGATCTGGTTAGGTACGCTGAATCGGCATACGATGCCCCGGATGAACTTGACGGTGGGCTGGGAGGTGATAGCCTGCATTGGCTCCGCCTCAGGGCACTTAGTGAATTTGCCAATGCAGGTGAACAAGTATTGGTTCCCCCCACCACGCGCGGGAGAGGTCCAACGATGTCGAGCCCCCAGACGGATGAAGTCCATGACATGGGTATGGTTTGAAGAGCTTGATTTGGTTGATTAGTCTCCTTGGCATGGAATTGGCATGCGTCATAGGTTCTGACCAAGTAGTCAGTGTCCGATAATGCCGTTGGCCAATAGAACACTTGACAAAATGCTTTCCCTGCCAAACTACGTGAGGCGAGGTGACTCGAGAACTCACTCTCATGGATTTCATCCAGGAGTTAGCGTCCTTCATCTTGGTATATGGACCATAGCTTGACGCCAAATTCGCGTTTCTGGTAGAGGTCTCTGTCCACCAGGGTGTACATCTTAGCTTGTCGAAACACTTTCTTGGCATCAACACGGTCGGGGGAGCTCCTGGTCCCAGAGGTACCTGAGTACGTCTGTGGCCTAGGGTCGCCTAAGCATCTCGCTTGCACAGATGGCACATTTGCCGAAAAAAGTTCCCTCATCTTCGTCCCCAAGGGCACACAGCTATGAAGCCATCTCTTTGCACACGATGGTTGGTGTCGATGGCTCACCCCGAGGTTCTTGGTTTGCTTCTTTCCTCGAGGCATACGGCTCCGCATCCTTTGCTTTGCATACAATAGCCGAGGGGTTGCCCCGGGGTTTTCTGCTCGTCTTGTTCCC
Source organism: Avena insularis (assembly GCA_023614405.1). Classification (NCBI taxonomy): domain Eukaryota; kingdom Viridiplantae; phylum Streptophyta; class Magnoliopsida; order Poales; family Poaceae; genus Avena; species Avena insularis. The sequence goes on from CM042690.1 coordinate 285,654,924, forward strand.
GGGGGCACATGGTTCTGCACCCAACGCTTCGCGTGCGACGACTGCTGCCAAGGGCTCACCCCGGGATTATGTGTACTTCTTGAACAGGGAACACGGCTCCATAACCATCGATTCACATACGATGGACAACACCGATGGCTCACCCTGTGGTATCTTGATGTAGGTATTGAGTAGCCGCTCCATGAGTACTTTCGGGGGGTACGCATCCCCTGGAAGATGCAATATTCGATAATTTGTCGACAATGGTGTTGGAGACACAGGAGATGTCTCCATCTGAAGCCCATCAAAATGCTGCTCCAACTTTATGATTTATTCGATGTAGGGAGCCATCCATGGGCAATCGTAATCTTTGTTGATCTCATTGATGACCAACTGTGAGTCCCCGCGAACGACTAGATGCTTGATCCCCAGGTCTCTCGTGATCCTAAGGCCGGGGCATAGGCCTTCATACTTGATGGTGTTATTAGTCGAATACTCTCCATGATAGAGCATCTGGACAACATAATTTTAGCTGGTCCCATCTAGCGACACCAGCAGCACACTAGCCCCGAGCCGTCAATGGAGTAGGAACCATCAAAGTACATGTCCAGTCGTGCAGGTCAACATTCCCGGGAAGGGAGGAGGTAGGTTCCTCCTCGTCCTCTAGCATGGGAGTCCACTCGGCGACAAACTCACCCAAGGGTAAGCTCTTGATTGTTTGCGTGTGAGCAAAATGAAGATCGAAGCATGATAGCTCCATCGCCCATTTCGCGAAACTCCCTATAGCTTCTCCGTTGCATAGCATACAATCCAAGGAGTGCTTGGTCACTTGGGTGACTCGATGGGCCTCGAAGTAGTGATGAAGCATCGCCCAACATGGTGCTGACAAAGTACATGGGGCGCAGCTTGTTACACTTTTTCGAGGGCTCCTGATGCTCCTTAGCTCTTGAGTTACAGGGCCTAGGAGGAGGCACTTTTTGGCATCTAGGGTTGCTTCCTGACTCATAGAGTGCAGGAGGTGTGCCTGGCTCGGTCCTTGAACTGGGGCCCTTAGTGATGATGCCCTGGTCATCTCCCTCCATGGGATCCGCCCCACCTGGATCGGGAAGGGGAGATTTCAGGCATCTAGAGTCGCTTCATGACTCAGCAAGTTCCTGGAGGTGTGCCTGGCTCGGTCCACTAACCGGGTCCCTTGGCAATGACTTTCGAGTCATCTCCTTGCCTTTCCACAACAAGCACTGTGCTGACCACCTGAGTGGTGGCAACGACGTACAACAATAGCGGCTACCTAGGTTTGGGAGCCACTAGGACCGGAGGGGAGGTTAGGTACCATTTCAAGACCTTGAATGTAGCCTCTGCCTCTAGGGTCCACTCCATGGGCCCCAACTTTAACAAGAGTTTGAAGAATGGGAGGGCCCATTCCCCAGCCGGGATATGAAGCATCCTAGGGCCGTAATACACCCGTTGAGATGTTGCACGTCCTTGACCCACCTGGGAGATTCCATATGGTTGACGACCTTGATCTTGTCAGGGTTGGCCTTGATGCCCCAGTGAGAAACTAGGGACCCAAGAAGCTTTCTCGATGAAACCCCCAAAACACATTTTTCAAGCTTGAGCTTGAGGTGGACCTTGCGCAGGTTACTGAATGTCACATCCAGGTCTCCGAGCAAGCTATTATGATGCTTGGTTTTGACCACGATGTCGTTGATATAGGTCTCCACATTGCGGCCGATTTGACTTCCCAAACACGCTTGCATAGCGCGCTGGAATGTGGCGCCGACATTTTTCAGACCGAAGGGCATGAAAGCGTAACAAAAGCATCCCGACAGGGTGATGGATGGCATATTTCCTTCTTCTTTTCCCATCTTGATCTGGTGGTACCTGGAGAAAGCATCGCGGAAGTAGAAGAGATCGCACCGTACCGTGGAGTCGCCTATTTTGTTAATCTGAGGCAGGGGAATGAATCTTTAGGGCGGGACTTGTTCAGGTCCATGAAATCTATGCACATCCTCTTATTTCTACTGTGCGGCTTGGGCGTCACAAGGGGGTTCGCAACCCAAGTCAGGTGCCATACTCGCGAATAGCTCGTGCAGCCCTCAGCTTCCAGACCTCCAAAATGATGAAGTCCTGGTTGTCTTGGGCCTAGGGCCAAACCTTTTGCTATAACAGATGAGCTCCCAGGCACACTACCAGATGGTGCTCTATCAACTCCCTCGGGGCCCGGGGAAGCTCCATACGCTCCCAGGAGAACACACCAGCATTCTCCTGAAGGAAGCTGAAGAGATTGATTTCCTATTTATCGGTGAGGCATGCCCATATCGTAATGGGGCAGCCTCCGCCCTCGAGAAGAGGGACCTTCTTGGTGAAGCAGTGGTATTCAGTCAGGAGCTTCTTCCATAGGGATGACGGGCCTGACGTGTTGGGGTCCCATGGCACCTAGGAAACCATCATCATAGTCTCTTGGTAGGCTTGCTCCATGCAGAAGATAGCATCCTGTGGATCGCCCTTGAGGGTGATGACCCTGTCATGGCTGGGGTCTTCATGGTGATATAGGAATAGTGCCTGGCCTCCATAAACTTTGTCAAAGCGGGTCGACCGAGAATGCCATTATATAGCAAGAGGATGTTCGCCATGTCGAACGTTATGTTCTTCGTGTGGAAGTTCTCGAGCATCCCAAACATAACAGGAAGAGTGAACTCCCAGTGGTTGGGTAGCCCCTAGATTGATCCCTTGGAACACCCCCGTGGGAGATAGACGTTCGACAGGGATATCGAGCTGCTTCATGAGCTGGGCGGATAAGAGGTTCAGACCCGCACCTCCATCCACCAACATCTTGGTCATCCTATTGTTGCTGATAGTAGGGGAGACTACCGGCTACATGATGCCCACACCCGTGCATCAGTCAGGGTGATCCTGAGCATCAAAGGCTACTGGTATGGCCAATGATTTGAGGGGGCATTGCACTTCCATGCTTGGATGCACAACACATACATCTCTAGTAGGCCGCTTAACAGTGTTGTGTGAGGGAAAACCGAAGCACCCCCATGGATGCACAACACGTCACGCGATCTGAATTTGGACCGAGCGTGCCCTCGCGACGGGCATGCGTCAAGGGAATGTGGGGGAGGCAAGCCAAATGCTGGTCTTCCCCCCAGGCGCCACCACAACCAAGAGGTTAACCCCAGCTAGGTGAGGACATGTTGACTGGTGGTGCTGCAGGGAATACCCCACTAGATTCCCGAGCCTAAGAAGTCATGACCCCACACTAGGGCTATCTCTTATGGCCTATGGTGGTAAGCGCAGGAGAGCGTCAGCTTCTGCTAGCGCAGCTCCTGGCTCGAGGATCTTCGGGGGAGGAGGCGGTAGCTCACTGGATGCATCGACTGCTCCATCTTCAGTCGCACCTCCTTTAGGCGCGAAGAATGTTGTTCCAATCCCGCCTCTTGCAGGGTCGCTGCATCCTATTCTCTAGATGAGACGGGTGATCCTTCGCGCTTGTTCCAGGGTTCGTAGTTCCTGGGCCTTTAGCTGGGATCCTGGGAAAGAACCCTCTTAGGATCCTGGAAGTAGTGGGGCGTGCATGGCTGCTACATGGCACGTTGCCTCCTCCAGCGTGCGCGATGTGGTAGAGCTGTGTTCTCGTTGTCAGATGAGAGGGGGCCCAATTATGAGTGGCCAGAGGGCAGTATGTCCCCTAGTCAGGAATCATCAGCCAATTGTCCTTTTCTCTACCTGGGTCGACACGAGTTCCACATCCTCGGGCCCATCGCCCGGGTAGTCTTCTTGGGGAGGGAATTCGAGCTTCTAGTACTGCTTTCACGTGGAGTGCCTGGTCCGGAACCTATCATACCGCTATCCCCAAAATCTACAGAAGCGACAATCCGCAATAATGAAGTGCAGCACAGACACCATGACAATGGCCGAAATGACAAAGATGGACGAAGGAGAAACAATCAACACAAGGATGACCAATGTGCTCATTATCTGCCAAGAAACTACGACATGCATGGTGGTTCTCAAGTTGGAGAGAGCAATCAAGCAAATTCTCTGCCACCACCACCGCCTTCGCCTCCCAAGCAGTCACCATGGAGGAGGTGGAGATGCTCCACGTAGAACTCATAACTTCCCACCCCATGGCGGCAACAAACAAAGAGACCACCCTGCACCCTATGACGCATGTAGTCGTATTGACAAGATCAAGGAGGCCTAGGAAGAACCCTACCTAGGTCCAGAGTGCTTAGGCCCTGTTATTCGAGCACAGAAATACCCCGTTGGTCTACGGATCGACAAAACTATCAAGGCTTAAGATGGCTCCGCTAATCCATCCACGTGTTTGCAGGACTACCACATCACAATCAAAATCACAGGAGGAAACCCCAACATGGCGGTGAAGTACCTCCCACTCATGCTCATGGGAACGATCTGAAAATGGATTGATGATCTTCTAGAGAAGTCTATCTACAATTGGTTGAACATGTATGAAACATTCACCAAAAACTTCAAGGGAACATAGATCACATCCCTACAATGTCGGTGACCTGCATCGGTGTGTACAAGTGAAGGATGAGACATCTATAAACTATCTCTCATTTTGGCTTGACATGATGAATTCTAGCTCGAGAGTACATGATAAGAACATTATGGCCGCCTTCATAAATGTCTTGGAAAGGGGCTCATTACTCAACATACGTTGAAATGCGATAAAGACAAGGGGAAACTCGACCTCAATTCAATGATCTCCATAGCTAGCGAATTCACGACAATAGATGATGATGCTTGTTGTGCTCTCCTTGCAATAGCTGCTCCAAACCAAGCCAAGAAAAAAACAACAACATTAAGTAGAAAAGTCTTCTTGAATAAAAGCCGACTACATACATGCTTGCCATGACTTTCGCCAGCAGAGGCGATGGCGGATAGCATGGACGTGACCGAGGAACTAGTTGTGGGAAACAACGTAGTAGTGAAACTACACCTTCTATGCCCCACGTTCCTTAGTCATATGAGGAATGCCATGACATACCTTGTTTTTCTCATCTTGATGTGAACAACAAGTCCACTCAGACCAATAGCAATTGCAAGTTTATTAACAATCTCAAGGAAGAACCGGAGTCCGGGTACAAGCTTAGCCGGAAAAACAGACCCTATGGAAAAGGCAAATGGAAAAAACAAGACACGTAGTCCAAGGTTTCTAACGACATGGATGAAGATGCTAAACCTAGGACCACCGATAAAGTCGAAGGCAGAGGAAAAAGAAAAAATCCATTTGAGAAGAAAAATGGTGTCCATGACACCTTCCTTGGCACCTCAATGGAAAGAGGGCGGAAAACCTCTTTGAGGATACTGCTTGCTAGCCTTCCCAAGGTCCCCCAATACGTGACCTGGTCAGAGATTCCAGTGACATGGAACATAAGTGATCACCTAGAGATCATACTAGAGGAAAGACAATACACAATGGTTGTCAACCATTTGATCGATGGCTATGAGTTCACCAAGTGCCTCGTGGATAGTGGAAGAAGCATCAACATCATGTACATTGAGACACTCCACGAGATGAACTTGTCCTAGACCTAGCTCAAGCGCAACAACAACATATTCCATGGTGTTGTTCCTGGTTGTCAAGTGCCGTCCTTTGGGAGCATTACCCTCCAAGTAGCTTTCGATGATGTTAACAATTACCGCTAAGAATCCATGACCTTTGAGGTGGTGCCTTTCAAAAGCTTTTATCGGGTCATCTTCAAATGCTCCATCTTCCATGCTTTCCACACAAAGCTGCACCACATCTACAACAAGCTCAAGATGTCGAGACTAAAAAGCATCATCACCATCACGAGAAGTTTCAAAAAGTCTTGGATTGCGAGCTTGGAGAAGCCCCTATGCTAAGGGTATCCTCTATGGTCAAGAATTCAAGGTGATTCAGAGTCAAATTGATGCCTCAGAGATGCTAGCTATGAAGAATCATATTTCCGACTTCAAGCCCACCTTTAAGGCTGCTATCGACACCAAGTAGGTGGAACTTAATGTAGGAGATGCCTCCAAGACCACCACCACTAGCACAACTCTGAATCCCAGATAGGAAAGTGTTATTGTCAAGTTCCTCTATGCTAACAAAGACATCTTTGCTTGGTAACCTGCCGACATGAAGTGTGTACTTAGGGAACTTTTCAAGCATAGCTTAATCATCTATTCTGGTGCAAAACCGGTGAAACAACCTATAAAACACTTTAGGGAATTTTCTTTTAAGAATGTGTATTGATTATACCAGCTTAAACAAATTGTGCTTGAAGGATCTGTTTGGTTAGGCCTCACATTGACCAAGTCATTGACTCGATGGCTGGCTCGGAGCTTTTGTGTTTCTTGGATGCTTATTACGGATACCACCAGATCAAGATGCGTGAGTCAAACTAACTGGAGACTTTTTTCCTCACACCATACGACACATACTGCTACATCACAATGCCCTTTGGGATGAAAAACATTGGTTTAACATAGCACCGAACGATTCAACATTTCCTTTAGGATCAAATTTGTCAGAACATTGATGCTTATGTGGATGATATCATGGCGATGTCAAAGGAAAGAAATAATCTTATTGCTGACTTGCAAGTTAGCTTCAACAATCTCTAGAAGTACAACACGATGCTTAACCCCACGAAGTGTGTTTTCGGGGTACCAGCCGGAAAATTGTTGGGCTTCATTGCTTTGCACCGTGGAATTAAAGTTATCCCAAAAAAAGATCAAGGCTATCATCAAAATCTTAAGGCCCACATGATTAAAGGATATCAAATGACTCACCATCTATGTAGTAGCTATGAGAAGGTTCATCAGCCGACTTGGAGAGAAGGCCATGCATCTCTACAAGTTGCTCAAAAAGCCAGGAAATTTCGTCTGGATGGACTAGGCCGACACTGCATTGCAAGAGTTGAAGAGAATACTCTCCTTTGCGAACATCCTTACAACACTAGGACTAATGGAGCCCATGTTGATATAAATGGTGAAAACCAACCGGGTTATCAACAGCATCATCGTGGTGGAGCATCAGGAAGAAACACACAAATATGGAGTTCGACGACCAGTTTACTACGTAAGTGAGGTGTTGAAAAAGTACAAGCAGCACTGCCAGAAGTTAGCTTATGGAATCTTCATTACTTCTCAGAGGCTATGGAACTATTTCTAGGAGCACCACATCATAGTAGTGAGCAAAGCTCCTCTGTCTGACATTATTAATAATGGAGAAGCTACATGAAGGTTGGCGAAGTGGGGCACTGAACATGCCGCCTTATAAAATCACCTAGGAGAAGCACGACACTATCAAATCACAAGCTTTGGTGGATTTTCTTACTGACTGGATGCTAAACCTTGTTGACATGTCCCTTCTAGAACCTAAGTTTTGTATCATGCACTTTGATGGATCTAAGTTGCTCAATGGCAAGGGCTGGTGTATTGTTGCAATCACCAACAAGAAACAAGGTTCATTATGTGATATCCCCCAAGAGCAGTGGATGACTGTAGTACCTATCAATGTGGAAATAGGGTATCGATCCCCATGAGCAAGAAGGAAAAGCTATATATTCTCTATAACTAAAGTGTCAGAAGTTTTAGTTGTTTATGCACCAAACAAGTTATTGTAATAAGGAGGTTGAAGTCATAGCACGTATATTATACTTTGAGTAGCAAGTTCCACATAGGTAGGTATGGTGTATGCTGTTGGAGTTTAAGGTATTTGAATATACAAGTCTTAGCTTGTTTGAGAATTTTGGGCTAGCAAAAAGAGATCTACAAGCATGCCAAAGTGTCCATAGTGCTAATCATTTCTTATCAAACAGATCTCCTTCAATTTAACCAATTATGCATGTGAACAAAAGGTAGCACTAAATAAGGCACTTGCAAATTATCATTCATTAAAGTATTTGAAACAAGTAACACTTAGCATCACATGAATTTCAACTTTTTGTTTTCATTCCCTTTTTTTTGATAACATCCAACTCAAATTCATTTTAATTTTAGTAGCTCTTTCTTAGGAATTCAAAACATCTATCATGGTGGTCTCATTATTTTAAAGGTAACATGCAAAACTAAATATAAAACTAGATAAAGACGGTCCAAGTTTCTATGATCATCTTATGTTGCTCAAAAAACAAAGTTTAGAGGTTTGCAAACCGAGAATTTGGTAAGTCCAGTTGGGTGCCTTGGGAATAACTAAGCTTATGGTTTTCACAATTCTTGAATAGCTCTTAGTGTGGTGTTCCTCCATTCCTTGTCAGAAAACTTCAACACAAAACTTTCTCCAATTTCGGTTCTATGGGGTGACATTAGTGGAACAAAGATATGTTGCTATCTGCCATATGATCCTTAAAAAAATTCTTTTTAGGTGTCCAGAAAGTATATCATGTTTTATACATTGTTAGTGTATTTGAAGACTCTTGGAAAATAGTTTTTGAGATTCAAAACAATTGCTTAAACAATACAAGGCAAAGTTTGCCCAGATTTCAGCAACATCAAAACATATTCATTTCGACCACTTAAATATGTCAAAAAATTTATCCAATTTTTCTGCACATAGAGTGTGAAAAGTGTCGTTGTATTGGGAATGGCAGTACCTAAGCAGGTTAGATAGAGGTGTGGGGACTAACAGGAAAGCTCTCGACAGCGTCCATAGGCGGGATTGGGTACAAGCAAGTGTAGCGGGACACAAGAAGTACCCAGGTTCGGAGCCCTCGTGATAAGGTAAAGCTCCTACTCCTGCCGATCTGACTATGAGTGGTACACGGGATACAATCGCTCTTTGAGCTGTATCCTCTAGCTACTGTCTTAAATGCCCTGAGACCAACCCCTTCTACTAGAACCTTGCCTCTCCTTATATAGGTAGAGAGGCAACGGTCTTACTGGCCAGTCTGGCTGGCAGGCCCCACAGGCGGGTCCCAGCCGGCCGGTCATCTACAATACTCGGTACACTTACATCCCATCAGAGTACAAGTAGTAAGGTCGTCGTGGGTACAGTGAACGCCGTGCGAGCCTGTCGTTAGTGTCTGGCCACTGTTCCCGCGTCACCCCGCAAAGTCTTTAGTGTGGTTGGGTAGTTGTGGGTCTTGTCATCGTACCAGGGCGTACCATGCACTGTGCAGCACTTTGCACTGTCCTCTTGATTGAGTCCGGCTACATTGATGTAGCCGGTCCCATGCCTTGCTACTCCTCGTGGTTCCGGGTACGCTGATGTAGCCGGCTTGACTTGCTCGTGTCCGACTGCGCTCAGCCAGCCGGACATGAACCGACTGCCATGTTTCTTGTTAGGTTGGGGTATCCGGAGGTCATCCCCCCGACACTAGCCCCCGAGCGCGTGTAGATTTCGCCCTTAGGTGAAATGTGCACGTGCTGCTCTCCAACTTTGAATTTTCTGGCCGGCTACGCCTGGCAGTTGCGCTACCCGTGATGTCCGTGCTGACACCGGACACACGCGCACGCGCCATCATTACATTGCGGTAGGCAGCATAACATCCCGTCGCACATCGCCTCGGAACTACCATCTGCCTCTTCGGTTTCTACTCCGGGATCGTTTGCGCATCCCGCGCCTGCACAAAGGATCATGCGCGGTGGGGAGAGCGGGTGCGGCTCGATGGGCGCCGCGTGGCAACATGGACGGTTCCACTTACGGATCTTTAAAAGGCCGCCTGGGGAGAGCGGTTCGTCCTTCCATTCGCTGTCTCCCCAGTTCTCCCTTGTGCCCTTGCCTTGCTCGCGCTGCCTCGCTTGCTGCTGTAGCCCGCCGTGCCGCCAGTTTAGCATTGTCAGCGGTACAGGCCACCGCCACTCCTTAGCCGGTATGACGCCCAGCGAGCCGGAGATGGCCGCCGAACATGGAGCCTGGTGCGGCTCCTCCGTGACGGAGGAGCACATCGAGAAGTACCACGCCACCTGCATACTGCCGCCGGAGATGGAGGTGGCAGTGCAGCTAGAGCCGGAGGGAGAGGAATCACCGCACCCGGCGGAGGGGGAGCGGGTGATTTTTCTGTCCCATCTCGCCCGTGGCTTCATGCTGCCGGTGCACCCCTTCTTCCTCACCTTCCTCACCTTCTTCGACCTCTGCCTCCACCACCTCGGCGCCAACGCTATCGGCACATTGGTGCACTTCGTGGCCTTCTGCGAGAGTTATCTTGGGATCCAGCCGGATCTCGGGCTCTTCTGCCGGCTCTTCCGAGTCCGGCCGCAGGTCCAGTTCACCAAGGGGCCTCTGGTTACGTGCGGTGGCGCCTCTATCTACTCTCGCACGCAGACCGGCTATCCCATGTTCCGGCTGCAGGACACAGTGCGACTGTGGCAACAGTCGTACTTCTATGTCCGCAACCTCACCGACGAGGACCTGATTAATCTGCCGGCCTTCCAGGACATGGAGTCTAGCCAGCATCAATTGGATCTGAAGATCTACAGGGAAAAGGAGGAGTCGGATGCATTGCTGCAGCGCATGCATGCCCTCTTCACTGTCGGCTTAACCGGCCTAGACATCACCCTTAGTTGGATGTCCCGGCTGATGATGCCGCTGCAGCAGCGCGCGCACAAGATGTGCTTCTACTCCGGCCGGCTGGATCCGACCCGGCTTTCCTGCCGTGATCCCTGCTACCACAACTTGAAGGAGTGGGTGTGGACAATTATGAAGAAGCGGCTGGCGTTCGGGATGGCACCCTATAGCCGCGACAACGGCGCGCCCCAGGTAAGTCTCTTGTTAGCCGGTTCTTCTGCTTGTGACTTTTTGCCGTCCGGCTAACCTCTTGCGCTCCTTTCTTCTTGGCAGATGTTCCCCTATATCCTCCGAGAGGAGGGAGAGACCCCTCTCCAGAACTTCATGCCCGACCTTCCCGAGCCACGCGCTCGTCGGTCCAGCGAGGAGTCTGATGGGGACGGCGACGTCTTGCCTAGCCGGAACGACCAGCCGGCCCCCGACCTCCACGCGAAGGTTGACGAGGAGGAGGAGGCCGCGCCGGCTCCCGAGCCGACTTGGCGCCGTGCAAAGGACGGTGACTCCATCCGGTCCGGTGCTTGCGGGAGCGGCTCCAACCGGTCTGGCACCGGTGGGAGTGGCCCTAGCCGGTCCAACGCAGGAGGTGGCAGGGCCATCCGACCCATCATGGAGGAGCCGGCCCCCTAGAGGAGCCGGACCGACGCCCTTCCACCCAGCCGCCTTGGTCGCAAGATGGGGCCGCCCCCCGTGGTGCCGGGGTAAGTTCCTCGCTGGCCCTTATGCCCGTTTTTCTTTCTTTCTTCGTGCCAATTTTTCTGTCTTTTGCTTATTTGCCTCTGTTTCCTTCTTGTCTTCTCTTGTTCAGCATGTTAGTTTCCTTTTGCACCGCGAGCCCGGCGCGGGCGCCCACTGGCTTGCCGCCCCGCACGCCTGACACCGCGCCGCTCGCATCTGCCTCCGCTCCTCCTCCTTCATCCAGGGCGCCGTCTCCGCCACCGCCTCAGGCTAATCCGGCTGCCTCAGCTGGAGTCGGGGACGCCCTAGCGACCATGGTGGTGCAGCCAGAAACGGTTGTGCCTTCTTCACAAAGTGGAGGTAGTTCCCCTGCGGCAGTGCGGAGGGCCTCTGCCGGCAAGGAGCTCGTGGTTGTCACCGATGAAATTTTCGACGACGAGCTGGAGGAGGAGTGGCAGACGATGGTGGCCAAGGCAAAGGAGTCGTTGGTTGTCAACGCCATCGACAACGACGCCTGCTCTGCCGCTTCGCTGGTGGACCTTGCCGCCACCCTTGAGCTGGCGGTGAAGGAGATCCGGCTGCTTGAGGCCGCAGCCGGTGGCAACCGAACCTTGGAGCAGAAGCTTGCGGATAGCAATGGGACCTCCCAGAGTAAGTCCCTTCAGCCGGGTACAACTGGAAGATACTTTGGTCTTTTCCTCTTCGCCATTTTTTTTGCTGATAGTCGGTTTCCGCAGCCATCATGGTGTGCGCTCAGCTAGGAATCAATCGCCTGAAGAAGGCGAACGACCGGCTGAGAAAGTCCAATTCTACGCTTCGGCTGCAGAATAAGGACTCGCACGCCAAGATGGACAACCTAAAGGCCACCGTCAAGGAGCGTGACGCCACCCTCGCCAGCCGGGCCCAAGCCTGTGACCTCCTCGAAGGTCAGAACAAGGACCAAGAGAAGGAGGTCAAACGGTTGACGGTTAAGGAGAAGGCTCTGGTGGATGAGCTGATGCAGGTCGGGCACACGGCAAAGGGTAAGTTTTCTATCCGACTACCTTCGTCTCTCCGGATCCGGTAGCCGGATCTGACAATCTTTTTTTTGACAGCTTTTTATCCCGGTGTAGACCTGCTGGCGTATAACCGGCTGCAGGAGAACTGGCCGGGGGAGGAGTTGGTCGTCCTCCTTGGCAAGGAGGCCTCCAAGCTTTGCCAGGCGGCTCATACCATCTTCACGTTTCTGTGGCCAGAGGCTCTGGTTCCGGAGACGATGGCTACCGTCGATCGCCTGAGGGATCTGGAGGCGCGAGCCGGGGCAGAAATGGCCTTGGCCCTGATGCTCTCTTGGTACAAGGACGCCTGCATTGAGAAGATCGACAAGGGCTTCCGTGCCGGCGCCGACCTCGCCAACATCCCCCAGGCCCATCTGGAGCTCTGGGCCTCCGCTATCAAGATCACCGATTACACGGACGCCGACGAGGTCCTCACCGACTCGGAGTCTGCCGGCATGCCTGATGCGGAAGCCTCGTCGCGGCCGACTGGTGGGGACGCCGGAGCCGGATCCGCCAACACGCCTCCTCTGCCTCCCGAGACTGCTTCCATCTAGGATCCTTCGCATGGCAAGGGCCCTGCCGCCTAGACGTAATCCCCGGAATGCCGAGTGGACTTGTATTTAGTTTGCTTGCTTGAACTTTGTCTTGTGTGCCGGCTGTCTCTGACGCCGGGTGAACTTATGGGAGTTTCGTCTCCCCTTTTTTATCCAACTGAACTATTTGGCTTGCTTCCAACTTGTGTTTTTTGTGTGCTTCGAAGTTTTTATATTTCGCCGGTTGAATTTATCTGGCTATCTTCACACTTTTGAACGCCATTAGCCGGGGGAACTCCAACTCTAGTGGGGGCGCGCCAGCACACCCACTAGGAGTAGCCCCCGATATTCGGAGTGGCTGGCGTAGCCAGGTGCTTCAAATCTTCTTTTCTTTTCACCAATACTTTGGCTTCATTTGACTAGACACCTCTAGTCGGCTACCCTAGCTTGGGAGGTACTCGGTTACTTGAGCCGACTGAACACCTGCAGCCGAGAGAACTTCAATTCTAGTGGGGTTGTGCCAGCGCATCCACTGGGTGTAGCCCTCGAGATTCGGAGTAGCTGGCGTAGCCAGGTGCTTTGAATCTTCTTCTTTCTTTTCTTCCTGCCCTTGCCATCTCCTGGGCTCCCATTATCCATCTAAACGCCTCTATCCAGTCAAAAACTACAAGATTCCACTAGGGCGCGTGAGCGCACTCAGTGGGTGTAGCCCCCGATATTCGGAGTGCTTGATGAAGGCAAGGACTTCGAATCTTCCTCCTTCTTGAATTCCGACTCGAGGTAGTCATACAAAACAAACATATATACATTCCCACCCGTTAATAGGTTAGTTGGTTAAGGTAGCGCCTTTTAGCCGGAAGGCAGATTTATTTTTCGAAAACTAGCTTGTGCTTCTCTGGCCACTTAGTCATTTTCCCGTGTGCTCTGCTGTTTATGCTGCATCCTTGCCGGGCAGCCGAGTTACGGTCTGCAGCCGGAATCGAAGGGAGCTGATAGTACATTGTGCACGGTACTGACGGCTTAGTATCCGGATCATCTCAAACTAGTTGCAAGGCCGGGACGCCCAATCCGTCGCATCTCCTCCCTGTTTTTCATGTGGGATGCCTCGGGCTTTTGCTATTGCTAGCCAGACAGCCGGGCTACGGTCTGTTGCTGAGACGAAGAGTGGGACTCTGACATCATCGCACACTACTCAGCCGGTTTGTTGATTTAGCTGGTCGGGCCAGCCGACGATCCCCTGGGTAGGGGTTGCTAGAGCTAGAAAAACTGAACCGACAACAAATACACATGCATTTCTAGCAAGGAGCCCCCGAGCATCTCATAGGGGTCCGGATTTTCATTCATAGGGTTTGTGTGATACATACACTATCCGGTGACTAGGTGTAAAATGGGCAGAGCAAGGCCGCATTCCAAGGGTGCTATGTCTCTTCATCCGACTTGTCCATCTTGTTCTTGCACGGCTGCTGCGTGTCGATGAGGTAGTAGGAGTTGTTGTGCAGCGCCTGGCTGATGATGAAGGGGCCCTCCCAAGGTGGCGATAGCTTGTGCATGCCCTTCGTGTCTTGCACCAGCCGGAGAACCAGATCACCCTCAAGGAATGCGATGGTGCGGATCTGGCTAGAATGGTACTGGCGTAGGCGCTGCTGGTGTAGGGCTGATCTAGACAGCGCCAGCTCGCGGGCCTCCTCGAGGAGGTCCATGCCATCCTCCCGTGCCTCCTGGTTGGCCTTTTCATCATAGAGGAGATTGCATGGTGAGTCGAAATTGATGTCCGCGAAGAGGACGGCTTCCGAGCCGTAGACGAGGAAGAACAGGGTGACGCCAGTTGACCTATTCGGCGTGGTGCGGAGGCTCCATAGCATAGCCGGTAGTTCCTCAATCCAGCATCTAGGCGACCGCTCTAAGGGCTTGATGAGGCATGGCTTGATGCCGGCTAGCTCTAGGACGTTTTCCCTTTTGACTTGCCCGTTGGATTGCGGATGCGCGACGAAAGCGAGGTCCAGCTAGATGCCCTTGTTGCTGCAGAACCGGGCGAAGGCCCCCTTGGCGAAATTCGTGTCGTTGTCGATGATGATGCTGTTGGGGTAGCCGAACCGGTTAATGATGTCGGTGAAGAAGGTGATGACTGTCGCCCCATCTAGCTTCCAGATAGGCTTGGCCTCTATCCACTTTGTAAACTTGTCCACCGACACCAACAGATGGGTCATGCCTGCGCACGCCCGCTTGAAGGGACCGACCATGTCGAGGCCCCAGATAGCAAAGGGCCAGGTGATCGGTATGGTTTTGAGCACCACAGCCAGCATGTGCCTGAGCTGCTCGAAGCGCTGGCACCCATTGCATGTACGGACTAGCTCCTCGGCATCCTCTAGGGCGGTGGGCTAGTAGAAACCGTGGCGGAACGCCTTGGTGACTATTGCCCTAGATGAAGCGTGATGCCCACACTCGCCCTGGTGGATGTCCTTGAGCAGCCGGTAGCCTGTGTCCACATCGACACATCGCTGGAAGATGCCAGATACGCTGCGCTTGTATAGTTCCTTGTTGATGATGGTGTACGTGTCTGCCCGCCGGTGGATTTGCCTGGCCTCCACCTCATCATCCGGAAGCTCTCCATTAGCGATGCAGTTCATGAACCGCTGCACCCAGGATGGTATCTCCTGGATAGTGAGGACACTTCCGTTCTCTCGTTGGGGGGCGTCAGGGGGTCGTCCGGATGACGTACCCGGAACGGCAGCCCCCGAGTAGCTCAATGAGTTGGCAGCCACCGGGTCTTGCGAGCCAGAGGGTACGGACTTGCCGGAGTTGGTGCGAGCCTTCTTCTTCACGGGTTCTGCCGGCTCCGCGTCTTCCGTGCCAGCAACCGGAGCGCTCCCCGCCCAGATAATGCAATCTAACTCGGGGGACGGGTTGATGGAGGGCTTGCGCAGATGCTCCAAGGAGACCCCTGGTGGGATCGCCAGCCTGGTCCATCCGATTCGTGCGAGTGAATCGGCTACCTCGTTGTTGACACGAGGGACATGATGGAACTCACTTCCGTCGAAGCAGGCACTGAGCTTCTGTACGTGGAAGCGGTAGAGAGCCATGTCTACATCGCGGGCGTCCCACTCTCCAGATACCTGTTGCACCACCAGATCCGAGTCGTCGAAGCAAAGGATCCGGTTGACACCAATTTCCCTGGCTAGCCAGAGTCCATGCACCAGTGCCTCGTATTCGGCAACGTTGTTGGAGGCCTTGAAGTGGATCTGGAGGACGTACTCCATCCGGTCTCCTTTGGGCGAGGTGAACACGATACCGGCTCCCAAGCCCTGAGCATCTTCGAGCTATCAAGTGCATCCTCCAGTGGTCCGAATTGAGAATCGGTGGGAGGTACTCGGTCTTGGCCCAGTCGACGAGGAAGTCCGCCAGAGCTTGCGACTTGATCGTGGGCCGGGGCTCGTACTAGATGGAGTAGGCAGCGAGCTCGATGGCCCACTTGGCGACTCGGCCGGTGGCGTCCTTGTTGCCGATGATTTCTGAAAGGGGCGTGGTGCACACGACCTTAATTGGATGCTCTTGAAAGTAGTGCTTGAGCTTCTTGCACGCCAAGTACACACCATAACACATCTTCTGGTAGTGGGGGTAGTTCTTCTTGGAGAGGGAGAGAACCTCGCTGAGGTAGTAGACGGGTCGCTGAACCGGCTGAGCCTTGCCTTCGTCGGGGTGCTCCACCACCAGGACGACACTAACGACCCGGCTGATGGCTGCTATATAGAGCAACATCGGCTCCTTGCTAGCCGGCATGGCTAGAACCAGCGCTGTGGATAGCATGCGCTTGAGGTCGTGAAAAGCGGCTTCGGCCTGCGAGGTCCAGGTGAACTTGTCCGTCTTCTTCATCAGCTGGTACAGTGGAAGTGCCTTCTCCCCCAACCGGCTGACGAAACGGCTGAGGGATGCCATGCATCCGGTGAACTTCTAGACTCCAAGCAAGCTCCTGGGCAGCTACATTCTCTTGATGGCCGCAATCTTCTTCGGATTTGCCTCGATCCCTCGCTGTGAAACGAGGAAACCGAGTAGATGTCCGGATGGTTCATTAAGACGCACTTCTCCGGGTTCAGCTTCATCTGGTACTGTCGGAGGTTGCCGAATGTCTCCCCCAAATCATCGAGGAGGGTGCGCTTCTCCTTGGTCTTATGACCACATCGTCCACATAGGCATGCATGTTTCAGCCGATCTATGAGTGCAAGCATTTCTGCATACAGCTCTGATAGGTAGCGCCTGCATTTTTCAGACTGAACGACATGGTTACATAATAGAAAGCCCCGTATGAGGTGATAAACGATGTCTTTATCTGGTCAGCTGGATTTAGCCGGATCTGATTGTAACCAGAGTAACAATCCAAGAAGGACAACAAATCATAGCCGATCGTGGAATTGATAACTTGATCAATACGGGGGAAAGCGAAGGGGTCTTTCGGGCACGCCTTGTTCAGGCTAGTGTAGTCGATACACATGCGCCAGGTCTTGTTCTTCTTCAACACCGGGACTAGGTTGGCCAACCAGTCCGGGTGGTACACCTCCATGATGAACCAGTCTACGAGGAGCCAGGTGATCTTGTCGCCAATGATCTTTCTTTTCTCCTCTACAAACTGGCGCAGAGGCTACTTGACCGGCTTGGCATCCGGCCGCACATGAAGCGAGTGCTCGGCAAACTCCCTCGGCACACCTGGCATGTCCTTGGGGGACCATGCGATGATGTCCCGATTCTCACGGAGGAAGTTGACGAGCGTGCCTTCCTATTTGCTATCCAAGTTGGCACCAATGGTGACAAACTTTGTAGGGTCGGAGGGGTCGAGAAGAATCCTCTTCGTCTCCTTTGCAGGCTGGAAAGTTGCTTCTGAAGCCGGCTTGCTGCTAGCCAGCATTTCTTGCTGGGCCATGGCAACATTGCGCATGATCACGCGCTTCTCTTCGGTTATGATGAGGGCCTCTGCCAGCTTGGAGCCGGCTGAGGCGCACTCCATCGACCGCCTGAAGCAGCCGGCGATGGTGATCACGCTGTTTGGTCCCGGCATCTTCGTCTTGAGATACCCGTAGTGGGGGACAGTCATGTACTTGGCGAGGGCGGGCGCCCAAGGAGAGCATGGTAGGAGCTCATTAGGTTCACCACCTCGAACCATATTGGCTCGCGGCGGAAGTTCTCCTCGGTCCCGAAAATGACGTCTAGCTGGATTTTACCTAGCGGGGCGCAAGCCAGTCCTAGCAGTACGATGTGGAACATCGTGGTAGTCGGCCGTAGGTCGCACTCACGGATGCCAACCTTCTCCAGCAAAGACCGGTAGAGAAGGTTGAGGCTGCTACCTCTATCGATGAGGACGCACGAGAAGCTGCAGGTGCGCTCGTTGGAGACGATGAGGGGGTCAAGCACCATGGCATAGCCCCCGGGAATCGGAAGAGGATCCGACTGATCTTCCCGGCTCCAGGTGATGGGGGTCTCCGACAAGTTCAGGTACTGAGGGACTGGGGAGACGATGGCGTTGATCTCCTTGGAGCGCCGCCTACGGCTGTGCTTGTCGTCCAGCTCTGTCTCGAAGATGTGGTAGGCGGCGTGCGGCTGGGGGTAGCCGTTGTTGTTGTTGCCGCCGTTGCCGATGTTACCATCATTACCGGCTCCCCTAGTCGGTGGTGGTGGTCCACTAGGAGGGGGCGGGGGAAAACGTTGCTGGTTGCCCTGGTCCTTTAGCTGGCGGGTCCAGCTGTAGTTCTGGGTGGTGTGCGTAGCCGGCTTGAAGGGACCGCTATGCCACTTGCACGGGTCGTCAAACATCTGGTCGAAGATGAGCCGTGGCTTCTGCCTTCTTGCATCATTAGCCGGCGTGTTGGGCGCGCCCTCCACAACATTGACCTGTCGCGCGTGGTAGCGAGGCTTTTGCTGTCCGGCTTGGCGGTCCCCATGGAACCAGTTGTCATTGTCGTGGCGCCTGGAGTATCCGGCTTCTCCAACCATATTGCTCGGACAGTCATGAGCCGACTCCGTCGGAGTTGGACGCCCGTCAACACTTATTCGGAGGGGTTTCTTCATGGCGGCATCCGCTGTGGCATACTGGTCCGCAATCATCATGAGCTCCACCATGGTTTTTGGCTCATCACACAGTAGCCGGTGGTGAAGCATGGTGCCTTCTCGGCACCCCTCGATGAAGAAGCCAATGGCCTGGCTCTCCAGGATGCCCTCGCAGGTGTTGCGCAACTCCGTCCACCTGACGAGGTACTCGTGGTCCGTCTCGTGGTCACCCTGGACACACAAGGCCAGGTCGCATGGGCGGCCTGGACGCTTGTACATGCCATTGAAGTTGAGGACGAACACCTTCTCAAAGTCTGGTCAGACGTTGATGCTGTTGGGTGCGAGGCTGTTGAGCCATGTCCTCGCTTACCCGGTTAGCATAAGGGGTACGTAGCGCACAGTTGTGCGCTTGTTCCCGTGGGTGATGTCGACTGCCGTGGCGTAGTTGGTTAGCCAATCTTCCGGCTTCATGCTGCTGTCGTACTTGGGGGTGTCCCTGGGCAGGGTGAACTTATCCGGAAACAGCTCATTCTAGATGCAGGGTCCGAAACAAACTGGTCCGGTGGAGTCTTCCTCTTCCATGACGCGCTCTTGAGTGAGGAGCTCGATGCGGTCATGGGCATCTGGACTACCCGAGTTGGGTTCTCCTACCCAGACCGAGAGATGGGAACCGGTAGGTCTTGGCGCTCTTGTTGGCGGAGGAGGAGGTGGTGGGTTGTTGTTCACCGTTTGCTCCTGGCACGGCTGGCCCTGGCTGCTAGAGCCGCGGCGCTTGCTGCGGGCCTTAGCCGGAGGAGAGGATGCCTGCTGGGTTTCACGGGGCACACCCTTGCTGTTGGCGGGCGGTCTGCTTCCCTTGGAGTAGTCGGGGTCCTCCTGCATCTGCCGGTTGGCATCAGCCTGCTCGTCCGCGATTCGGAGGAGCTCCTGCACCCGGGCATGCTGTCGGGTTCGTTCCTCTCCCTCCAGGTTGGGAAATTTATCTGCCACGGCTCGCGCTGCGCGCAGGTTCTTGATGGGTGTGCTGTAGGTGGGACAGATGAGAGTGGGTGCCGGATCCGACTCGCCATCCTTCTCCATCCTACCTCCTAGCTCGCCGCCCCGGCGTCGCACTTGTCTGTGCCGCCTCGGCTCCACGGTAGCCGAAGTGAAGCCGTGTGCGCGGTCGTACTCACGCCGGGTGATCTCGATCTCTTCCGAGTCGCAGCCAGCTCCATGGCCTCCTCGAGGAGAAGGTGCCTCTCCATGGCGAAGTTGGCCACTGCCTCCTCCGGGTTATCCCCGAGGTTAACCAGCGTGAGGAGCCGGTTGATAGCCTCCTCCACCGGGTTCTTGGGATGCGGTGGAGCAGAAGTCCCGCCCTCGTCCGTGCCCCGTTCACGCGGCTGGCGGGGATGAGAGCTGGAACCGGCCATCATCACCTCGACGCCACGAGGAGCGATGGAGGTGCCGCTGCCGAGGTGCAGTGGTTCCGCGACGGAAACGGTCTCCCTAGGGAAACGCTCCGTCACGCTGGCGATGTAGACTAGGAGTTCGCCGAAAAGCAGAATGGACCCGTTCACTGGGAACGTGGATCCGGCGAAACAGGAGGCATTGTCGATGACGCAGTGAAACTTGCCGAGCGTAAGAACTAGGCCGGAGGCCACGCGCTCACCGGCTGAAGTACGGGGTCCCATGCGGAACGTGACTCTGGTCGAAGCCATCTCGCCCCACGGTGGGCGCCAACTGTCATTGTATTGGGACCGGCAGTACCTAAGCAGGTTACATAGAGGTGTGGGGACTAACAGGGAAGCTCTCGACGGCGTCCGTAGGCAGGATTGGGTACAAGCGAGTGTAGAGGGACACAGAAAGTACCCAGGTTCGGAGCCCTCGTGGTCTCCTACTCCTGTCGATCTGACTATGAGTGGTACATGTGCTACAATCGCTCCTCGAGCTGTATTCTCTAGCTACTGTCTTAAATGCCCTGAGACCAACCCCTTCTACTAGAACCTTGCCTCTCCTTATATAGGCAGAGAGGCAATGGTCTTACTGCCCAGTCCGGCTGGCAGGCCCCACAGGCGGGTCCCAACTGGCTGGTCATCTATAATACTCGGTACACTTGCATCCCATCAGAGTACAAAAGGTAAGGTCATCATGGGTACAGTGAACGCCGTGCGAGCCTGTCGTCAGCGTCTGGCCACTGTTCTCGCGTCACCCCGCAAAGTCTTCCGTGTGGTCGAGTAGTTGCGGGTATTGTCATCGTACCAGGGCATACCGTGCACCGTGCAGCACGTAGCACTATCATCTTGATTGAGTCTGGCTACGCTAATGTAACCGGTTATGTACCTTGCTGCTCCTCGCGGTTTCGGCTATTCTGATGTAGCCGGCTTGACTTTCTCGTGTCCGGCTGCGCTCAGCCAGCCGGACGCAAACCGACTTCCATGTTTTTTGTTCGGTTGGGGTATCCAGAGGTCATCCCCTGACAAAAAGTAACTACAGTTTAAATATGAACACAATTGGATTTATAGGAAAATTAGATATATTTTCTACTAAATAGTGCTTGTTCAGGAATTTTCTACTCCATATGTTTTATCAATGTTCTGGCGTCCAAATGGGTTAAACTTGGTACATTATTGAAAACTACAGAGAATAAAATTAAAAGAGACTAATTTTACTATATCAAGGGTGCACAAAAATAAATACTCGGGTTGCCTCCCGAAAAACGCTTTCTTTATAGCCATATAGTTAGGCTTTACTTACTTGTTTTAGATAGGTGGAGATCATGTGGTAGCTTGTACCTTGGTGCTATCTCCTTCCTTGGAAAGTTTTCCAGACATTACACCTGGGTCCCATGTTGTCCTCATACCAATCAAAGTAATAGTCATGTTGAAATATGGTAGAGAGCAACACAAAGTATAAACCCAATAACAACGAAGTCTAACTTTATTACTATGCATTGGAATTTTATATATGACTAAATCACAGTAAATAGAGACATGCCATTACATATTATCATTAGGTGAAAACGACATATAATTATTAGTGACATAAATAGGGCACTTATCACCTCCTCTTTAATAGTAGTTGCAGGCACTGGAAGAAATTTTAACATCGTAGCCATTTAAAGCATGAAAGTTTGTAAAGTTTCTTATATAAAGAGGATCATTATAATTACCATGGTATTCATTGGCATGCTTTCCTCTTTCAATATAGTTTCTAGTACAATCTTCAATCTTAATGTCATGGTTGTAATGAGTATTTTCAACAAAAGGTATATGCAAACCACATATATATTTCCTAGCAAGTTCATATTTCTCCTCTATGGTGAAACTAGGAGAACTCAAGGATAAAGTATAGGACTCTTACTAATAATAGCATCATCATTGATAACACGTATATCATTTATATCCTCATGTATTATACCTGGAGGGTTATCAATAAGCATAGGACCATCATCCAAAGAATTATCATATAGCATATCTAAGCAACACTCCTCATTATCAACAATTTTACTAGTTGCATTATTAGCAATCAAAGGAGCATTATTAGTTTCATCGTAATACCATGGGTTTTCATAAATGGCCATAGAATTTTTAGTTGGACAATTATCATAGAATGGGTTCTCATGAATGACAAATGATTTTTGAGTTTGAGTTTTACTATCATTTTGAGAGGTTCCCATACATCCCCAAGCTTAGGTTGGACCATATATTTTTATTCTTCATTCTTCTCCTCTTCTTTGGGGTGCATGGGCATCCCTAAGATTAAGATTTTGTCACCTTCTTCCTGGACATGAATGCTTTCTATGGCACTTCTTTTACAAGCATTAGTACAAGGGGAAGATTCAAGCTATTAACATATCTAAATAATAATTCTCTCATATATTTATTACTTAATTCTCTCATATATTTATTACTAGGAGACTCCATTGTCTAGTTCACACAAGAATAAAAGCTGAAGCGCTACGCTCCCTGACAACAATACCAAAAAACTACTTGATAATCCCCAAGTGCAGGGGATCAATATAGTACCTTTCAATGTGAAAGTATGGTATGGATCCACAAGAGAAAGACATAAATGCTATCTATTCTCTACAACTAAAGAGTCACAAGTTTTAGTTGTTTATGCACTAAAAGTTATCAAGAGTAAATAATAGCGGTAGATTGTTTCATCTCAAACTCCCATCCACGTCGTTTAGTTTCTTTTTGGTCGTGGAATGCACACCAGAAAGGACACGCGGCGACGTTGCAATGGAGCCCTACTATCCCGTGAGGCGGATGCCGGCTAGGGAGAAAGATTTTAGACCGCGGCTTGGTGGAGCTCGAGCTGTTGCACCCCGTGTCGCAGACGGTGGGCCGCGCGCATGACCTGGCCTGATGTCAGTGTATGTGGGTAGGCCCGTGCTCTGTGAGAGGCGTTCATGGTGCAACACACTTCTGCACCTGCCGGGTGACGGGGCCCACCGAGAGCCGACGTGACGACATGAGCCCATGCCGGTTGCGGTCTCTCATAGTCATGGGGGTCGTCGAAAGACGACGTGGCACCGTAATCCCATACCAACCATATATTCTCATAGACGGAGATGCTAGCAGTCATAATAGATGTTAGACGTGCACGTGTTCTCGTGTTGAGGTCGTATGATGGGTCTTGTTACTACCTAAACTAGTGGCTTAGACGGTAGACATCTGCGAGTTCACGTATACGTCTATGATCTAGCTGACAACTTCATCCCTCGATCGCATTCTCGTTGCCGAGAGCCGAGTTGGTAACATTATCTTTCAGGGTACGTGACAGTGGGTATAGGTATGCGGATCATCGGTGCCACAACCAGCCTTTAGCCTATAAAAGACTCCTCCATCTTCGTGGTTTCTCGTATCGATTTAGCTAGTTTGTTTTATCTTCCCTGCATGTTGTGCTAGAAGAGACATCACTGGCTACCCCAAACGATGGCTTTGTCGTATCTGACGCGTTCGGGGTGGCGGTGTGGTGCTCTATAGCACGGCGAGCAGAGGAAGAGTAGGTTCGTTCCTTTGTAGGTACAACATAGCGATAACCAACGAGAAACATATACGAAATCGGGTCGATGTCATGTCCTCTCACCGAATATACGCGTGAACCACATCAACAGGGATAAGAGGTAGACGCGACGATCGGTGACATGGTGTTGATGCAGGACACGGAGATGATAGACGGCTTCATGGCGGAGTGATGTCCTCGACTGTCAGTGTATGCGAGAATCGATTACACAAGGAAAGGCGGCCACCATGACGATCACGTAGATCACGCAGAAGGGGAGAGGGACTACCATCAACTACATGTTCTCTCTTTGAGACATTTGCGAGCACGTCAAGCGGGAGGCGCAACAACCAGGGCCACAACCGTCAACGGTATAGCAACATCCTCATGCCATGACATACGCGGGAGGCACGTCCATTGTAAGAAGCGGCTACCACGCCGACCAGGAAGCCCATGCTAATGGGGAGAAGGAGCAATGACTATGCTGTATACTCCCATTACAGCGTCTGCGAGAAGTGCATCGCCGGGGTGAACACAACATCGTGGCAAAGGCAGCGTACAAGATTTATTCAACTCTAGGGCATTTTGGCCGATAGTTAGGATATGTTTAGATTAGGTGGACCGTGATTAGGTCTGTAACATGGACAACAAGATATCAAAATATGTATTGGAAAAGTTATTCATGTTTTATGCGATCAGTAATGCTTCCTACTGACTATGATGCCTATGTGTGTTTTTATTGTTCCAATAATAATGTCTTTATTTTTGTAAAAAGAATTACCATTTATTTTTCCCATTGTAGTGTGCGCAAAAAAATATCGAAGGTATATATTATGAAAGTCATTATTGTCTCATGCGATTTACACTTCATATTGAATTTGATGCCTATTGACTTTCTCTAATGCAATACACATGCAAAGGCTAAACAGAGTAGGTTTTACGAATTCAAAGATAGTCATTTGCATGTTTCCGTCGTTCGTCTAGGATATAAGAGAATTTTAGAAGAACTTCATGGCCTGCTTTCTCGGCTCCGTGATAGTCGTCTGCATGTTTCCATCGTTCGTTGAGGAGATAAGACAATTTTGGAAGAGCTTCACAACTCTCTTTCCTGGCTCCGTAGTGTATATTTCAAAGAGCTTCACAGGCCCCTTTCTCAGCTCCGTAGTGTATGTAGATCGTTAGATAAGATTATAGGATTATCTGTAAGACTATTTGTTGTCAATAATTCCGTGTGTGTATGTTTTGCTTTACTTTGTACGCGTGTACTTCCGCATCTTAATGTTTTGCAGTCTATTCATGCATGCTTCTATCTTCGTGTTAAAGAGACATTTACCTTCGTGAGCCATGTCGTGGATACTGGAAACGTGCGAACATATCCCTTATGTTTGTACGTATGTAGCCCACGCACTCGTGGAAACGGCTCGACCCACACGCTCACAGAACTGGTTCTTTTAGCATATGTTATTTCATGTGCTAGAAGCCTAGAAGTTTAGTCCCACTTCGAAAGCTTAGAGGGGTTTCATCCAGCTTATAAACCCAACAATGAGAATTTGGCTGACAAGGTTTAAGGCTTTACCTTAGGTACTCCAGTTCCTATGGGAATGCCTCAAATATGGTTTTAATCTTGCATGATGACGGTGTTTACTTAGTCCAGTAACAGTTGCTTAGGCATGCACTTGGTCAACGTTCATCGGCCTATTGTTTAATATTTTTCCTGAGAGCCCCGCCCCAGGGACATAGAGAGAAATCTAGTTGTAAAAAGGAGGTTGATTTAATTCTTGGGAGTGGAAGGCATGAAAACAATAATGTGAAAGTGTCACAATCCTCTTCACTACAAGAGAAAAAGGAAATGGTTTTCTCTTATAGGAACAATTGACATGGGTTCATGGGTTCACTCAATCCTCTCTCTCTATCTATGGTGATGATCATTTTATTGATAAAGGTACAGACAATTGTCATGTTTCAATGGTAACTTTATGGAGGCTACATGTCCTAAAACACATAGTTAAAATAAATACTCATTTGTGCTGCTAGGTCACCCTTGTACTAAGGCTAGCATTGGTTGTTGTCACACCACAAATCATACTTCTCCCTTTTGACCCCTAGATAAAGGATGTTTGGCTGCATTGTGTCACTCATTACATATGTCATTGTCACTCGACCACCCATTACCTACATACATCATACTTCTTAATAGAAAACACTCCAAAGACTAATTCAATAATTTATTTGTTGTGCGTATTGAAGGAGATATGCCCCAGAGGCAAATAATAATAGGTTTTTATTGTCATATCTCAATTAGTTCACAATATTTACATACTGTGCTATAACTGTATTAATATGAAATGTTAATACACATGTGGTATGTAAACATACCAAGTCTCTAGTTGCCTCTAGTGAACTAGTTCATTGGTCATGAGGATGATCTAGGGTTTCAAGATCATGGGCATTTATGCCAATTGACAATGATGTCACGTCATTAGTTGAATGATGTGATAGATAAACAACCCAACCAGTTGTATCTTAATAATATCTAGTTACAAAGTTCACCATTAATGATAAAACTAAGGAAACCTCACAACTTTTCCTTAGACTATGAGATAATGCAAATTACCATTTTAAAGGGAGCTTAGATGGTTATCAAGTACCACACCATGACTCGGTGATCGAAAAGGTGCTACTCAGGTTTCCCAACGGAGCACGTAGAGGAGTACATATCAAGACCAGGATTTGGCAATCCATGTAATGTATAGATACATATGTGGCCATCTCGGTGACGTTGCATTAACGAAGCTTGCAAGCGTGTGACTGGGTCATGGAATGCAACGACACGAAAACGAGAAAACAAGTTCATCGGTAACGAGATCGAACAAAGGAATGGAGATATCGTAGATCAAATCTCAGGTGAACTAGGTATCAAGTGGCAAAGGGAATGGGAAACGACTGTTTATGGTTCAAACGACATTATCATCGTGGAATGCACAGGGATCATTATGGGCATCCGGGTCCCGCTATTGATGATTGATGGAGATCATGTTTGTGCCATTCCCATGCCATGGGTAAATACACTTAAGGGTACGATGAGCTAGAGATCCTCTATAAGTTGGAATCACCATATGAAAGAGTAAAGGAAACCAGAAAAGTTCCGTGAGAGAACCAGAATCGTTCCGAGAAAGTTCCGAAGTCGTTCAAAGGAAATCAAAAGGGAACCGAAAGGTATTTCGGGTCAAATCAAATTTTGTAATATGTATTTACATATTAATTAATGTAATTAATATTAAATTCTAATTTGAAGGGGGTATTCCATTAATGGGCCAAACTTCCTAGGGAAAAAGGGCACATGAGGGAAAACTGAAGGAGGGAAGGGCCAAGGGCCAAAGGGCCAAGGCCTAGCCGCCTGAAGGGGGCCCATCCGGCCAGCCTAGGGCTGTGCGCGGGGTGGGGACCACCACTGGACGGCCGACCCATGGTGCCCTAAGGGCCCATGCGCCTCCGCCCTCTCTCCATTGTTTAGTCCCACATGGGAAACCCAAAGGGGAGTGCACACCCCCTCCCCATACATAAAGGGGTGCACATGGGTGGGAATAGACACACCAATATTTGTTAAAGTCTTTTGGTTGACTTTATCCTTCCCTCTCTCTCTCGTCTCCATGTGTTGGCACGGTCCCAAGTAAGGACTGTCCATGCAAGAGACACCACACCGGCAGCACGCCACTGCGCTGTAGGGATTCCAAGCTAGAGATCTACTTCCGCACTCCCGGCAGGGATCAAGGAGCCGAAGGTCGTCGTCGTCGTACACCGTATGTGTACAAAACCACTAGGAGCCTCACTTGAGGCACCTTGGATGTCATGATGGAGAAGGAGCAAGGGGTGACCTGCGAGGAGCTTCGCGACCTTGAGGTCGGCTACGAGTTCGATTAGTTCAACCACGTTCCCCTCAGAATGTTAACCGCGTACGGTCTACAAGGTTATGTATTCTATATGCTACGACCGTTACTGCATTACTACATAGATAGATCTTGGGCGTTATTAGAGTTCCAACGTAGGATATTTTTTATTTTCTGCTGCAGAACCCTTTAGTGGTATCAGAGCCGATCTATGCGTAGGAGTGATGTACGTCCCGTACGCATATGAATTGTGCGGGCATTGATCCCTTAGTTGTTACCCTCTAACGTGTACTTGTTTATATCGCGGTATTGTTTGATGAAGCCACCCGAACCGACCTTACAACTATTCTTACGCGAGACTGGTTCCACGCTCAACATACGGCTTGTACCATATAAGTGGCTAGCAGGTGTATGTCTCTCATTCAATAGTTGATAAAGCATTTACAATGGAGGGCCCTGAAAGGGGTGTAATAGAGACAACTATAGTATCTATGTTGTGGTTGGAGGTTCGTAGATTAGAAACGTTTCTATTGCGATAGCCCTAATAACCACGTAAAACTTGCAAAGATAAAGTAGAGACGTCTAACTTTGTTTTGCAGGAGGGCTTGTGTTATGATATGGTATTGGTTGTTACGAAGGTAAAGTAGTTTACTTTTATGTTACTAAGCATTATAGTAATAGCCATCGCTCCGATGGATGACCTTCTGGTGGTGTCATGGACTTGGCGTCAAACCAGAGGCAAGATGGAGATCATGCCGGAGCGGTCTATGGAGATCAAGGCACAAGAAGAAGGACCATATAATATCACAAATTTACATGTGATGTTGATACCTATTTTATATCTTATTATGTGATAGTATTAGATACTCAATGGTAGCAAATAAGATAATCCCTAAGTAATTCCAATGGTAGTGTTCCCCTTGTGTGTGCACCACCAAGAAAGTTTGACGTTATGAAGCCGACCGTGACGATCGCGGGCTAGACATATATACATTCGCATACAATGGGTGTAAGCCATGTTGCACAGAAAATACACACAAGTTAGATTTGGCGAGCCTAGCATGTGTAGACATGGCCTTGGAACACAAGAGACCGAAAGGTCGAGAATGAGTCACATGGTTGATGTGATTTACATTAGGGAATGTCTACCTTTGATGCTGCACTGATGGCCATGACGATCGGGGGAGGTGTAGAGGATTGGGATCATGTGATCACTAAAATCATCCAGGGGATGACAATTTTAGTGAGAGCTCAATTAGGATTAAACTCATATTATGAACTTAGTCTACATGTCTATTTGCAAATATCTTATTATATCATGGCCTATCCCATTGAGGTCCTTTGCAACCATGCGAAATTTATTGCATGATATGGAACTTAGCAAAAGGGTCCAGCTTCATAGATTAATACCCACGCCTGAGGGATATCCTTGTAAAAAGTGATCTTCTCTTCTTGATGCAATGACCATTAGGAGATAATCCGATGACTCTGCAATGTTTGTGTGTTCTCCGTCATCATCCAATAAGTCATTCTCCATTCAATGGAGAGTTGGATTACAATCTTTTATTATGCAAGATCAGGCACATAAAGTATGAGCCGTTGGATGAGTTTTCTTGCATGATGTATGAAAAAGGGAATATGTGGAGAAACACTTTGCAATCTTGCATTAGAGTTATGAACTCTCAGAAGGGCTTGATTGCAATGGAGGTCATGAATGAAAAAGGGTATATGTTAGATATACAAAGTTATAAATGTAATTCTTGCAAAACTCGTTGCAGTTTATATAAGTATTGGATACTTGTCCTGTTTTGTGAGAACAGAATGGTCTGTTTGAGAATCGTTGGGATTGAGGCAATGTGGCTTGATGACGGCAAGAAAAACAGATGATGGCCGACATCACCCCTTTCCTCAAAGGTTTATCATTTGGATTAGTGGACTTGAACATAATTTTGTAATCCTTGTTTGTGTGTCTTGCTTTTGGCGAGACAATTGTTCATATGAATAAGTTACAAGCCAGTTGTACTGTTGACGAGGGTTTAACTCATCAATGGCCATTGTTATGGACTTGGGTTTTGGAGAAGGAGGGAGCGCTGGAGGCATCATTCAACTAGCAAACAAGCACACAGGGATGCAAGGTTTACCCAGGTTTAGGCCTCGTAGAGGTCCCTACTCCTGCTTGTTTGCTCTTGGAATTAACGAAGGTATCGAAGATTACAGGGGTGCGCAGATTCAATCTGGTAAGAGTTTTGGAAACTAGGGTTGCGTGTGTCCTCCTCGCTGCCCCCTCCTAGCCTTTATATATAGGCTAGGTCTCGAGTAGCAGGTCGTGTTGGTTACAGGTTAGGCTTTTCCCTTTAAACTTTCTATCTTTGGCTTCTTCTTGTCTCGCAAGCAACCAAGAGTCCGCGGGCCACTTGAGTTCTCCATTTGGGCCTTGGCAACGCCATGGGCTTCCGCAGTATTCAGGCCGTATATAGCAAACTCGAGTACCTATAGGGTATACCCATGTCAGTAGCCCCCGAGTGTCCAGTTGAATCATAGATTCGACTGGGGACTTTATGATGACATTCGAGTGCATCATTGATTATTTTTTTCGACTGTTCAGTTCATGTCATAGGGATTACTAATATGCATGCATGATTTAACTGATATATCGGTATCAGTTAATTGCCTTAGGACAAAACAACGCAATCTACTCGAACCTGAGTGCCCGGACTCGAATTCGGAAAAGTGCTCGCGTAATTCGACTCAAGCCATGGAGGTCTTACAGGAGTCGAATTCCAGTGTATGGGTGTGAGCACTCGACGCGTCCGTCAAGGCATGTTCATCGTACTTATAGGTACGGATATATTTCTGGTAGTGCACAGTAGATGTGTTGCCAGGCCTTATTTAGGTCTTATCTTCATATTATAAGCGTGGCATCCGAATTTTTGATCATCGCGGAGATGATTCGGGTGGCCCAGGAGATGCAGTCTCTTTGTAGGGAAAATATGAGGCGGAGTCGCCAGAGCTTCGAGTGTGGATGTTATCAACACAGAATACGGTGTACAAATAATCATAGGGTGCATGACCATCGCTCTCGATGGGAGTAGCCCCCGAGTGCCTGGTTGAGTCGAAGACTCAGGCAGGGACTAAAATTTTGCGACTGCTGTCATCTTTTGTTGCTTGTTTCAGTTGGATTTGCTTCCAGCACTCCCTATGGGAGTAACCCATGATCCATATCGAATCGTAGATTCGAGTGGTTGGGTATGCTTTGAATGTTCCTGCATAAAAAGAAAATCGTTGGGTGCACGACCAGTGCTCCCTATGGGAGTAGCCCCCGAGTGCTTGGTGGAGTCAAAGACTCGAGCAAGGACTAAAGTAGTCGAAGTCTTCTAGTGCGCATCTTGATGACATCAGTGCTGACGATGTGATGACCTCAGTTTCCCGCGTTAGCGACTTTGACGGGACGTGACGAGCGATGGGTCCTACTTTCTGACTTTGATTTGACCGGGCGTGCGTAATCTTTCGTTTTAACTGCGTCTCCTCGATTTCCGTATGTAATGGAGATAGTGGGGGACGGTTCGTGTTTTGGCCTCTCCACGTGTCGACCGCGATGTGCGCCACGCGTCCAGTAGGGTTTCTACTGGCCGTTGGGGTTAAGTAGCAGCCGCCATTGCTGATGCCAAGAAGAAGGGCGGCTCCACCACTGTAGGCACCAGCGCCGCCTGCGCCGGGAAGACGAAGGGCACGGGTACCCGCGTCACCAATGGTGTGTGGTGCGCGTCCATCATCAAATCCTCCAAACTCCGTCTCCTCCATCAAGATGGAGTGCTGTCACCCGTGGCGGATGACTCACGAGTGCCAGGTGACGAGGTAACTCCTTGTCCTCCTGCTGGTTTCCGGGTGATGTTCCTAGCGTTCATCATCCGCGGTCTTTCTCTACCCCTGCATCCTTTCTTCAGGAGCCTCCTTTGCTTCTACAGGCTCCAGCTGCATCAACTGTCCCCCAACTCTATTCTACACATCACCTGCTATATTACACTTTGCGAGTGCTGGCTCGGAATTGAGCCACACTTTGGCCTCTTTAAGAGGATTTTCAAGATGAAGCGCCAGTCGGCATCTGGTTCCGTAGTCTATGATGTAGGAGGCTGCGGGATCCATGTCGACTCCTCCACCACATATTTTGATATCAAGCTCATGGCGTCCGTTCAAGGGTCGAGAGACAAGTGGTTCTACATCCGCGACCAGAAGGTCGACGGAGAGCACTACGGACTCGCGCCCTTCAATCCCGCGACACCGAGCAGGAGGAGGCGTTCTTGGAAGAACGTGGTTATGCCTGGCGAGTCCGAGGAGACGTAAGTGTTGTACAAGCGCGTCTGCGACCTTGAGAGCCCCATGGGTAAAGAAGAGGGAGGCGCCGCCCTCATTCGCACATGGTTGTGCCGTTGCATCCAACCTCTACAGGCCAGAGTCCACCCCATGTTCCAATGGGCTGGTGCAGATGATGCTACTCGCGTATCAAGGAGGTTCTCCCAGGCGGGTGAACTAGATAAGAGGTTGGGACTGGTGACAAAGTACAACACCAAGGAGGTTCTCCCAGGCGAACCAGTCATACCTCCCTTCGACACATCTAACCCTCCTCCTGAGGTAGAATTGTGCTACGAAGTAGCTTGATTTGTCGATTGCTTCTAGTTTCTTGATGTATAGTGAGTTGTTTTCTGAATGCAGGATTGGAAGGTGTCTCCCAATTTGCCCCCTCTTCCTGAGGGGGTTATTCCTCGTGAAGTAGATGACGAAGAATGGTGATGAGGCAGTCGCAGCCTTGGGGGAGTCGCGGAAGCGAGAGCAGGATCTCCTTGCCTCCACTGCTGAGAGGGAGAAGATGTTCGAGGAGAAGCTTCTCTCGATTGCCAAGTCCCTCTCAGGTATGAATTTTTCATCTGAATATGTCTTACTCTTCTGTGCTTTGACGTGTGATTTTTCTACTAATTCTCTTTTGTATGTAGATGCCAGCGGCTTGAGTTTCGACGCCCAATCTCTGTGCCACGCGGATGCTTTGGCTGGTGCCATCGCCGTAGTCGAGGATCGCAGCGTTTCCCTCCAGGAGACGCTGGGGAAGGCCAATGATGTGCTCAGTTGCTTCCATGAGGACTTGACTCCCAAGGCTGGGATGATCGACAACCTCGGTGACCTGGTGGAATCTCTGGCTGGAGGAACCCCCGCGGACTTCAAAAATTCGCAGCGCTCCGTCGGTGCCACGATGGCACTCGCATTGGTGTAGGCCCATGGCATGGAGATAGATCCTGCAGCTATCTCTGAGGCGATGCCTATCGACACTAGAGAACAGCAGGTAGTTTTTGCTCCCTATGCTGGTAAATGCAAAAAATTACGGTCCCCAGCTAATCGAGACACTCGCCAAGTACTCCGAGGAGCGATGTCAAGTGAAGGCTGCGAAGGTTGCGACTTCTGGGGGTACTACCGACAAGTCTGTGGTGTCGGAGACTGCCACGGATGCGATGAAGCCCCTGAGGCCTAAGTCCAAGTCGAAGAAACATGTTGCGCCTTAGTCTTCTTCTGTAATAGCTGCAGTGGCTTAGCCTTTTGCTTTATGGAACAATGATTTTGTGGGGGTGTCCTAATCGAAACTTTTCCTATGTCTGAATGCAAATATGCCCTTTGCCAAATGTATTCTTGATCTCTTATTTGCTTTTTGCTTGATTCGTGGTAGGGTACATCGAGTGCTCGTTCGAGTGATCCTTGTGATCCTCCTTCTGCCGATGAGAACTTGGCGCAGCCTCGTTCGAAGGTGGAGGAGTTGTCGTTCGCGACTGCACGACCGTATTAAACAACTGGAGCGTGAGTTGCCCATCCTTTGTGGCAGCACCGATGTATGGAAGTCGAAGGCGGATAAAGCCTATGCTCGCGAGAAGTACCTATTGGAGGAGGTGGCCCAGCTGAGTGAGCAGTTCAAGTGTTAGCCTTCTATCCTCTTATCTTTTCGTCTAGGCAGTCGCAGCGATGACCATGTTTCACACTTTTCTTTTGTGTGGTGTAGTTGTCAGTGCTCGCCATCCGCAGGATGAAAAAGATCGGATCGATGTTCGAATGAATGATTTGACCCAGGAGCAACTGTAGGCGATTTGGGTACTTCTGGGTGGATCATGACCGTGCAATTACACTTGCGACTCTGCAGGATCGTGCTTCTCGAGTGCTTCATTTTCTAAAGAACGCGCGGTCATGCCTCAGGCACATCTATCAGACGATGTTTCCGCTAGACACTGTCCCTTCAAGCCTGTTGGCCCTTCTGGCGAGATTCCAGGATTTGAGTGCAGTTCGCGAGTGCGTGCGATAGCAGTTGGTGGCTGGTGCCAAGGCTACTTTGTCGCTGGTGCGACTACATAGGCCTGATGTAGATGTTGCGGCTGTTGCTGCTGGGCCGCCGACTCCACCAGCAGGTTCGACCTAGAACATGGTTCCACATTAACAGGTGGTGGATCGTCCCGCAGAAGAAATTGTCGACTTCTTTGAGGAATAGACAAATGTTCTTCTGCTGTAGTAGTAGTATGATTTGTATCCTGCACATAAGTATACCAGTGTTGTAAAAGTTCGTGTGGATATATGTAATTAATTTATATTGATATGTAAAGAGCTTGCTAGCTTATGTGTTTTGCGAGTGTATTTGTACTCGACAGTTCCTTTTTGTTAGTCTGACTTGTTTTTATCTCAGCATCTTGCCAACCTGTCAGGTGCGTTGCAACTGGGTTGGTGTTTTATCAAGGGTTCGATTGATGTTGTGTCAGCTACTCGGGATACTGCGATTTGTTCGTAGAACGAATATGTAAAGGGTGGCGTAGCCCCCGAGTGAAAATATTGCCAGAAAAGTAATGAAGAACACAGAGTTTCGCGGCACTTAGCTTTATTTATTCGCAGAACAGTATGAGGTACAATGTGTGGCTAAGTAGCCTGGTTGAATAACCTTATTTGTAGTTAAAAAACGACTAGGGGTAGAAGCGCCACAGCTGCATGACGTTCCAGGGGTTGGAGTATACGCCTCCTGTCTCGAAATCTTTGACACGATAGGCGCCACCTAGGATTACTTCTGTAATCACATATGGTCCTTCCCAAGGGGACTCGAGCTCGAGGTGCCCTTGCTGCTTCAGTCGCAGGACCAAGTCTCCTTTGACGAAGGATCTGGGGCATAGCCTTCTGCTGTGGTAGTTGCGCAGGTTCTGCTGGTAGATCGTCGATCTTTCTGCGTGCAAGTGTTAACTCCCGCTCGCTATATGCGACTACCCTTAGGGCTTTAAAGCGTACTTCTCCGGGTAGCACTGCTTCGACGCCATGCACCATAAAGAACGGGGTATATCCCGTGGCACTATTTGGGGTTGTGCGCAGGCTCCAAAGTACGAACTACAGCTCGTCTGGCCAACATCCAGCTTCTTGCTCGAGTGGCCAGAGGAGTCGCTTCTTCATTCCACCGCAGACGAGGCCGTTGGCCTTTTCGACTTGACGATTGTATTGTGTGTGAGCTACGGAGGCATAGCTTACGTTGATTCCCAGGTTCTCGCAGAAACCCTGGAACTCCTTAGAGGTGAAGTTCGTTCCATTGTCTATGATGATGCTGTGTGGCACTCCGAAGCGATAGACAATGGACTCGAATAACTTGACGGCACTGGCTGTTGACTGGTTTGTCACCGGCATGGCCTCTATCCACTTGGTGAATTTGTCGACTGCGACCAGGAGGTAGACGTAGCCTCCTCGTGAGGACTTTGGGAGCTTGCCGACCATGTCAAGTCCCCATTGCGCAAAGGGCCAAGCCAATGGTATTGGCCGGAGTTCCATGCCAGGTGCATGCGGTTTGTCCGCGAATCGCTAACAAGCGTTGCATCTCCGGACGATGTCCTTCGTGTCGTGCATGGCCGTGGGCCAGTAGAATCCAGCTCGTAGAGCTTTGGCGACGAGGGCGCGATTGCCGGCATGGTGCCCATAAGTCCCTTCATGGATGTCGAGGACAGCCCTTTCGTCCGTGTTGGAGACGCACAGTTGGAGTACTCCTGTGATGCTGCGCTTATATAGTTCGCCGTTGATGACAATGAATGCCTTGGATCGCCATGCGATGTGTCGCGTGTCAGTCGGGTCGTCTGACAGCTTCTTGCTGAGAAGATATGTGATGTAGGGTTGAGTCCAAGATGGATCGATCATCATGACCCCCATTGGTCCCTCGAGTCCTGTGTCAAGCTCCAGGTCGTCGAGTGCCATTGGCTCATTTGGTGGCGTAACCCCCGAGTCCGTTGTTGCGCTTGTTTTCTTCTCTGTGGCCTTTGGCTTGATGGAGCGTTCGTAGATACTCTCGAGAAATACCCCAGGTGGTATGGGGCACAGGTGGAGCCAATGTTGGCGAGTGCGTCCGCCTCTTCATTGCTTTCGCAGCCTACGTGCCGCAGCTCATAGCCGTCGAAGTTCCCTTCGAGTGTGTCGTAGAGGTCACGGTAGGCGATCATATTGTCGTTCAGCGCGTCGTACTCGTGCATTGTCTGGTTGATGACCAGCTTGGAGTCGCCGTAGATGATGAGCCTCTTGGCGCGGCAGGCTTTTGCCATCCGCATCCTGTGCAACAGGGCATCGTATTCAGCTTCGTTGTTGGAGGTTGTGAGCTGCATTCGCAGAATGTATTTCAGCTTGTCTCCCTGGGGCGATGTCAGTATGACGCCTGCTCCAGCCCCAACCTTACGCTTGGAACCATCGAAGTGCATCATCCAGAGGTAAGACATATCTGGCTTTTCGGGGAGCTGGTTCTCCATCGAGTGCACGAGGTAGTCAGGGAGGACTTGCGATTAGATCGCATCGCGCTTTTCGTATGTAATGTCTCATGGAGACAACTCGATTCCCCAAAGCGCGACTCGTCTAGTGGCATCAGGGTTGTTGAGTATATGACCAAGTGGGGCGTCGTTGACCACCACGATTGGGTTCTCTTGGAAGTAGTGGCGCAGTCGCCTGGCTGTCATGAAGATGCCGTATGCCAGCTTCTGATAGTGCGGGTACCGCTGCTTTGTTGGCGCCAGCACCTCACTGAGGTAGTAGACAGGGCGCTGCACCCTGTGGACTCTGTTTTCTTCGGCTCGTTCCACCACGAGCACTCTGCTGACCACCTGGTTGGTGGCGAAGATGTATAGCAGTAATGGTTCTTTTTTGCGTGGAGTCACCAGTACTGGCGAGGTAGATAGTAGACACTTGAGGTTTTCGAATGCTTCCTACGCCTCGTCGGTCCACTTGAACTTGTCAGTTTTGCGGAGAAGTTGGTAGAAGGGCAGTGCCTTTTCGCCCATTCGACTGATGATTCGACTGAGCGTCCTGATTCGCCCAGCCAGCTGTTGGATGCCTCTTATGTTTTTTGGATTCTCCATGGCCAGTATGGCTTTTATTTTCTTCGGGTTCGCCTCAATCCCCCTCACGGAGATGAGATATCCGAGTAGTTGCCTAGATGGTACGCCGAAGGCGCATTTGTCTGGATTTAGCTTGATCCGGTAGCGCTCGAGATTGGCGAAGGTCTCGCGTAAATCATCAATTAGAGAGGCTTCCTCTTTTGTTTTGATGACGATGTCATCAACATAGACTTGGATGCACCGCTGATAGGTGGCTCCTGCGTTTTTGAGCCCGAAGGGCATTGTGTTGTAGCGGAACACACCAAAAGGCATCATAAATGCTATTTTCTCTTGGTCTTCGTCCTTCATTCGAATCTGGTTATAGCCTGAGTAGGCATCGAGGAAGCATAGACGCTCACATCCCGCGGTGGATTCGATGATTTGGTCGATTCGCGGCAGGGGAAGTGATCCTTTGGGCAGTGCTTGTTCAGGGAGGTGAAATGCACGCACATCCGCAGGATATCCGTGTCTTTTTTAGGTACCAGCACCGTGTTGGCGAGCCAAGTGCTTTCCTTGATCTTGTGTATGAATTTGGTACTGAGGAGTCTGTTGATCTCCATTCTGACTGCCTTTGCTCTTGGTTCAGATAGTCGCTGAATTGTCTGCTTGACTGGCCTTGCGTCTGGGTTGACGTTGAGTGCGTGCTCTGCGAATTCCCTGGGAACCCCTGGCATGTCCGCTAGACACCAGTCAAAGATTTCCCAGTGCTCACGGAGGAATTCGACGAGTGCAAGTTCCTATGCAGAACTCAAGTTGTTGGCGATGAGGGCCGTCCTGGCCGGGTCCGTTGGGTGGACCTGGACTTTCTTCGTGTGCACCGACGAGTCGAAGGATAGGTCAGGTGAACTTGGCCAGCTCAGAGGAGGCAGACTGTTGTTTGTCGACTCCTTTAATCTTGCGAGTTCCTCCTACATTCCGAAGGACTGGGGGATTCTGTTGAATTCCCTATCGCAACTGTCGGACCTCTCGAAGTTGCCGTTGAATGTGATTACGCCATTTGGCTCGGCATCTTCATCCGCAGGTAGGCGTAGTGTGGCACTGCCATGAACCTGGCGAACACGACACGTCCGAGGATGCAGTGATATTGTGAAGGCCAATCGACAACCTCGAATTCGATGCGCTCTCACCGAAAATTTTGCGGGGTGCCAAAGATGACATCGAGGTTGATTTTGCCCACGGGATATACACCTTTCCCTAGGATGATGCCGTGAAACGTTGTGTCTAAAACTTCTAGACACGTCAGAGGGATCCTCATTGCACGCAAGGTACTCGTGAACATTAGGTTGATGCCGCTTCCACCGTCCATGAAGATGCGACTCATGTCAAAGCCCCCAATCTGCACCTCGAGTATGAGGGGACAGTGGCCTAGACGAGGGACTTGGCGCGGGTGGTCACGCCTGTCAAAGGTGATGCAGGAGTCGCTTCCACTGATGTACTCAGTGGTGGAAGGTGGAGAGTTGATCGCCAAGTTAACTTGGCGAGTGATGGCCTTTTGCACTCGATTTGAGGGACGCCCCTTTTGGATTATCCCCATGTTGCCCACGGGTCGTGGGTATGGTTCGCTGCCATGATTCTGGACTGGTGCGGCCACTGGTGGTGGTATTCAGGGCGGTGGTGGAGGAGCTCTGTGTGCCATGGCGCCTGGGGAGACTCCATAGCCCCTGTTGACTGCGTCGTGATTCATCCGAGCCATACCCTCGTGGAACTTGAGAAACTCGCGGCAGTCTTTGAGAAGGTAGCTGGATTTTTTCTTACTGTCATGCTTGTCGATGTAGAAGTGCACGCTGCATGGTACGGACAGTTTGTCCTCGATAGTTGTTGTGGGTGCCTCCTCGCGAGTGCGGCGCTGCGATAGCCGCTGTTGCGGTTGTCGTCGCGTTTGTCAGCGTAGCCGGCTGTGACCATGTTGACGTTATCGCGGTCATCGTAGACGCGCATTCGCCGCTTGCCTCGATGTTCGTGTCTGCGCCCGAGGTCGTCGTTATCATCGGAGTAGGTGTGGTTTTTCACCGAATCCTCTCCATCGGACCACCGATTCGCAATTTCCATTAGGTGGTCGATTGTCTTGGGGTTCGAGCGGCCCAGCTCCTCCCTGAGCTCTATGCGGCGAACATCGCCATTGAATGCGTCGATTGCGTGGTCCTCCGAGATGTTTTCTGCGGAGTTCTTGATGATGGACCACCTCTGGATGTACGAGCGTAGAGACTCCCTTGACCTTTGCTGGCAGCTCCTCAGCTCTTCGATTGATGCAAGCCTTTTGTAAGTGCCCTTGAAGTTGCATACAAAGTTGTAAACTAGCTCTTCCCAGCTACGAATGGATCTGCGCAGGAGGTTGTTGAGCCATGCGCGAGCGGCGCCCTGCAGCTGTAGCTGCGGGCATTACATGGTCGTGCTTCAACTCCCGCCATGTAGCCTGACGGAGGAGATGTGGTCCTCCAACCAGATCTTTGGGTCTTGTAGGCCGTCGAATTTTGGATTCTCTGAAGGGAGTTTGAATCCTTTAGGCATTCGCTTCTGCTTGATGGCCCTGCTGAAGCATCTGGCGCCGCCGAGTTCAGTCTCGTCCTCTTCGGAGTCAGTCGAACAAGCGCGTCTTGCCCTTGATTTGTCGATTTTGTGCTACGTGAGGTCGTCGCGTGCATCATAATCGCGACCATGCCGCCTTCAGCGGCGACGTTAAGACAGATCATGACTGTCGTTGCTGGATGAAGTTGAGGAATAGCATTTTGCCAGACCTTTGCCCTTCTTCAGCTCCGGCATTGGCTCTTTGTCGAGAGCGGCCTCGACTAATCCCAAGCCCGCGATCATAGATCGGTGCATGGCGGCTCGTGGATCTCTAGCTGGTGGCTGGTTGTTGAGGAGGTACACGGTGGCCGCTGTCACCGTGGCTTGCGGTGTCTTTGGGACCACGTTGCCCCGCGTGTCGACTGTCATAGAGCCGAAGTCGAGGACTTTCACGGCTTCTATGCATTCTTGCTCGGTGAGATGGTCCATCCGAGATCCTCTCTTGTTGGGCACGTACTCATTGCCCTTGGAGGAGGATCCTCCGTGGGAGGAGAGCCCGGCTCGACGAAGACTCGACTCATCCGTCGCCTTTTTACGCGCTTCGAGTTGCGCGATTGCCTGTAGCTGGCGTCTGTACTCCTCCTTTAGTAGCCAATGGTAGCCCATCAGCATGTCCTGCAGCATGCCGAGAGGCAAAGGATTGCCTCGCAGAACTTCTCGGCAGCGGTCCCACTCGTTGTCGTTGAGTCTAATCATGACACGTTCACCAGTGTGCTCGTTCACCTTGGTTGGAGGTTCGACTGCCTCTCCGTTGTTGACAGGCGCTCCATTGCCATCGTTGGTGAGGCTGCCGTTGGGTGGTTCTCCATTAGGTATGCCACCGTTGAGAATATCATTTTGCGGCCTGAAAGTTGGGGTGTCCAGGCAACGCGGTACCCAAGTTCCCTGAAATCATCCGCGATGACTACAGTTGGTGTGCAAAATACTCAGAGGGTCTTTTTCGGCACGAATTCAACTTTATGTTTCAATACAATAAATCAGGCTAACGGCCGTCAAGTTGGGCCCCTCCTGTCAGTTCTCACCGTTATGTCGCTCCTGTTGCTCCCGTCGCTTAGGTATCAATTAGGCTTGCAGCGTTGGCGCCTGCATCCATTATGCATCTTATTCTTCCCCGGAGCGGCAATCCGTGGGGCGTCACAGCCATGGCGTGGAGCTGGGACATGGACGAACCTGCTCGGCCCAGCTCTCTTCCCTGTAGACTTGCAGCGTTGGCGCATGCATCCATTACGCGTCTTCTTCCCCGGAGCGGCAATCTATGGTCGCGGCCATGGTGCAGAGCTGGGAAGTGACGAAGGTGCTCGGCCCCACTCTCCTCCCCATCCCGAGTCGGAGCTCGCCCTCACCATGGACGCACCCATGGCACGGTCGGGGACGAGAATTGGTTCTCGGTGAGATCTATCACCTTGTTGACCATGCTCGGTTCTGTTTTCCTCCTCTAGAATCCGAGCTCGCCGACGCCGTGGTTGCACCCGCACCAATTCTGCCACCTCTGCCGAGGTCTCTGTGGTAGCTCAAGTTCTGGGGCTCTCCAAGTTTTGCCATGTTGGGCCTGTAAGTGTTGTTGTATGTTAAACTAGCAAATCTCTTTTGTTCAAATCTCTTGGGCATTACCAACTTCATTGTGTTTAATTATGAAAGACAAAATATAAATGACTTCTCTCAATTTCTCGCGTAGAAAAATGCACAGCTAATTTCATATTCTCGGAGGAACTGGCCCCACTTGTTGAACCAGCGGCACTGCCACGATCTCCACGTAACCACGGTGAGTTCTCGAACCTAAAGTTGCAGTTACCACGTTTCATCTACAGTCATTCCTCTTCCTCAGTCATTCATCTGCAGTTTTTCCTGGGCGCTTCTTCTTCCTCTGTTCTAGAACCGTTGGTTCATCTTCTTCTTCCTCTCGCAGGCAGTTCCTCGCAGGAATTTCCTTTCACCCATTTCCTTGCAGGCATGGACGATGGGAAACGCACAACAGAGACCCACTTGGTCCCTGCCCATGGCACCACGACTTTGAAAGTGGTGTACACAAATGATGAAGCGACTGTGGAGACAACTCTCGCCAGGTTTGAGCAATTGCTTGAGAAAGAGAAACACAAGTTTGTGGGGCTAGACTTGGAGTACACCCATGCAAATAAGCGAAAAAATCCTCCACAAGAGATCGCTGTCGTGCAAATCGCCATAAATGAGGAGGTCCTCGTTTACCACTTTTGCAGGTATGTGAAATTTAAATTTGAGATCACCACTTCTGCATCCCTTGTTCCCTTACATCCCTATAACCATCTAAGTGTAGGAGTAAACCAACTGAGATCCGTTGTCCGTCTCTGGTCGAGTTCTTGTGTAGGAAAGGGATAACTTTCACTAGTGTGGATATCACAAATGACACAATTATGCTTTCTCGTGCGTTGATAAAAATCCTAGAGGGGCACCACATCAACATCCAAAATCTGTACAACATCAAATCATACCCAGCGAAGGATGGCATGGGTGATCTGGTAGCGGATATCATTGATAAATCCTATGAAAAATTGAAGAAATTGAAGCGACTCGATCACGACTACTAGCAGTGGAAGCCAATGAGCCAGGTGCGCCTCGAGTATGCAGCCAGAGACGCCTACATGGCGTACGAGTTGTACAGTAAGCTCATTACCATGAAAGATGGGATGGTTAAGGCGGGGTTTTTCGCGAGAGAGCCATGCCCTGGTTGCAAGCTAGCCCAGGAGAAGAAGCGCGAGGAGAACAAAAAGCGGTTTCAGGACGAGCAGGGATCTTGGGACGGTGGCGACATAAAGCGGCTGAAGGAGAAACAAGTCAAGGACGACAACAAGTGGTGGTGATACATTATGTGTTTGAACTAGATTTTAGTTTCTAGTTTATTATGTGTGTGATACATTTAGATACTTCAATACAAAATTTTGACCAATTTAACTTGTTGATGTATTTCTTGACAATTATAATATAATCGAGCACTAGAAATATTTTGTAGTATGCATGAGCATGATCAGTAAATATAATTGAACACTAGAAACTTGAAGGCACTCCATATAAAGGAGTAGATTAATATAGAAGGTTCACCAGAGACACCACGGATATATTGTCTTACATGCCACACACAGGTAATAATTAACTAGACCAAAATAAAAGCAGGGGCTACAGCAGGAGGCCAGGACACAGAGACGCCTAGCAGGGCAGGGGTTTATCAGCAGGAGGCAGCGACAGCCTAGTCGATGGGATACAGGCCAGTCCTGACATACTTCAGGAGGAATTTGCCGTAGGCTGCATGTCGTGCCAAGGTAATCGGCCTATGGCTTCTGCCTCCACCTCTGCCAACACCCTCCGTGTGCTGGATCATGCTGTTGAGGTCCACGTTGATTGCTCTGCCACAGAATGGGCAAAATAGTCTCCCGCTACGGTGGAAATGGATTAGCCCACACCGTAACCGCCTCAGCACGTAGCGGCTCTTGTTGTCCCTAGATACCTTGTTATCGTCCACTTCATCATCATCCTCCTGTTGATTTTTAAGAACATAACTTAGAACTCATACATATGATTGAATTGTATTACAACTGAAGAATTGACAACATGTATATGTAAGACAATATATCCGTGGATATCAAAGATAAAGCATCTCAACAATATTTTGATCAGTTCATATATCATTTCATCTCAACACAATGACAAATAATTGCATCAGAGTGAATGTAGGATAAAGATTGCGGCCTCATAAGTTTCTTCAGGGATAGAGTCAGCGAACCAAGTAACAATTGCACAACCTTTAATGTTGTTGTACATCGCCCCAGGTTCACTAACTCATCCCTGAAAAAATCTGACACCAATGTGTCTGCCTCTCTTTTGGGACAAATTTGAATCATTGGCCACAATAAGAAATTGAAATGTAATCGTACAAAACATTATTCAGGGATATACATAGTCAGGTACAAAAACAAGCCTCAATATTGTAATTATAAATAAAAAACCAAACAATTAATCTTCAGGTGCATGTTAAAAATACTTATGATCAAAACCATTCATATACATATGCATCATACCAATTATTAAAAGATCAGAAACAATTCATGTATCATATATGTAGTTCCATATGAGAATAAATCTAGGGCCTCATAATTTGTTTCAGAGATGGACTTGGCGAACCAAAGTACCAACAGCACAACCTATATTGTTTGTGTGCATTGCTGCCTCAGGTTCACCAGCCCATCCCTAAAACACGACACCATCATATGTGTCTCCCCTTGAACTCTTTTGTGGCTAATTTGAATCATCGGCCTCGGTGACAAACTAAAATGTAATTCTTATACACTATGAATGCATGGAATAGATAATTCGAATATCATAGTTCTATGAATGTAGAATAAAGATTGCAGCCTCATAAGTTTATTCAGGGACGGCGTGAGTGAACCAAGTAACAATTGCACAGCCTATATTGTTCTTGTACATCGCCCCAGGTTCACTAACTCGTCCCTGAAAAAATCTGACACCAATGTGTCTGCCTCTCTTTTGGGGCAAATTTGAATCATTAGCCACAATAAGAAATTGAAATGTAATCGTACAAAACATTATTCAGGGAAATACATAGTCAGGTACAAAAACAAGCATAAATATTGTAATTATAAAAAAACCAAACAATTAATCTTCAGGTACATGTTAAAAATACTTATGATCAAAACCATTCATATACATATGTATCATACCAATCATTAAAAGAT
Organism: Avena insularis; assembly: GCA_023614405.1. Classification (NCBI taxonomy): domain Eukaryota; kingdom Viridiplantae; phylum Streptophyta; class Magnoliopsida; order Poales; family Poaceae; genus Avena; species Avena insularis. Next base: position 285,699,263 of record CM042690.1, read on the forward strand.
CAGAAACAATTCAAGGATCATATATGTAGTTCCATATGAGAATAAATCAAGGGCCTCAGTATTTGTTTATGTGCATTGCTGCCTCAGGGCCACTAACCATCCCTAAGAAAACGAGACCATCAGATTCCCTTGCACTATTTTGGGGCAAAATTGAATCATTGGGATCAGTAAGGAATAGAAATGTAATGTTATAGGCCTGTTGTGTATCGAAATCAACACTCAACTAGCAAACTCAACTAGTTGGCAGATGAGCAGATTGGGGTTTTGTGACTAGACGGATTGGGGTTTTGTGACTAGATGGCAGATGCATCAATCAACCGATCGAATCATATATACTACCCTACTTGAAGAGCAAAAGAATATGTACAGGATTGAGCAAATCCTATGTATGAATAGTGAAAACTACGGCTGCGACTAGAGAAGCTAGCAATGTAGTACCTCGGACTCCTCATCAGGGACCTCCTCCTCGAACTCATCATTCTCCACGACTGCATCGAATATTTCTTGAACGGTGATGGTATTGTCGATGTAGATAACTAGATTACCTCTGTCTGCCGCCTGCCCTCCATCCAGATCTGCCGCTGGCACCACGACATTGTCGGCCACCTGCTGCTCAGCGGCGACGGCTACTACCTACTGCTTGGCGGTGATGGCTACCACCTGTTGCTCGGCGGCGACGGCTACCACCTGCTGCTCGACGGCGACGGCTACCACCTGCTGCTCGGCGGCGACGGCTACTGGCTGGACGGATGAGTTCGCACCCTGGACGGCGCGGCGACAAGCGGCGTTCGTGCCCGGAGAAGACGCCTCGCTTGCTTACGGCATCGAACCATCTGCTGCGCCTTCAACTGGCTTCACCTTCGGATTGTCTCCACGCGTACGCTTCATGCACACCAAGGGAAGGAGGTAGTTCAAACGAGGTAGCTTCGGCGCGTGCAGCAGGTGTAGATTGGGGTCTTGGGACTAGACAGACTGTGAGGGAAATGACACGAGCTCATGGAAGAAGAAGGTCGAGGGGGGTTATAAACACCGGACCGTTTGTAGTCCTCGAGTGGACACGTGTGGTGGGCGGGGGGCAGGGGCTACCACGATATCCACCCTTTTTTTCGGTTCCCTTTTTTTGAAACAGCCACAGTCTCCACTTTAGAGCTGCATTGAAAACACGCTCATGGCAGACCTCGATTCCACTGCATGCAAGTGGCGCAGAACTAATTTCTAGCAACGTTAGATCTACTCGAGGGGGGCCCTTGACTCATGGAATTTACTAGTGGTAGGGCCCAGTTGGAAGTAAGATTGAGAGCACTGCGTAAAAATGGGACATGTCTTATTAAAATCAAGTGGCAATAAATAGCAGCGTCCCGTCGACAACCATGCACTCGATGACCCCGTTGCCATGATAGATCCACTAGAGTTCATTGGATGTGTGTTCTTCTTATAAACCACACATGGATCCACCTGTGTGATTGCATGTCTATTCCTCTAAAAAAAACACATAAGGATCCACCAGTGTCATTAGATGTGTGTTCTTCTAATCAACCACACGTGGATCCACCGGTGTCATTGCATGTCTGTTCCTCTAAACAAACCACATAAGGATCCACCAGTGTCATTGCGTGTCTGTTCTTTTCATGAACCACACCAGTGTCATTGCATGTGTGTACTTCTAAACAAACCACATAAGGATCCACCAGTGTCATTGCATGTCAGTTCTTTTCATGAACCATAGATTAGAGTTATTGCATGTCAGTTACTTCCATAAACCACAGCTAGAGGCATTGCATGTCATTGCATGTCTGTTCTTTTTATGAACCACACCCAGTGTCACTGCATGTCAGTTCTTTTCATGAACCACATAAGGATCCACCCAGTGTCATTGGATGTGTGTTCTTCTCATGAACCACACGTGGATCCACTGGTGTAATTGCATGTTTGTTCCTCTAAACAAACCACATAAGGATCCACCAGTGTCATTGCATGTTTGTTCTTATCATGAACAACACCCAGTATCATTGCATGTGTGTTCTTCTAAACAAACCACTTAAGGATCCACCAGTGTCTTTGCATGTCTGTTCTTTTCATGAACCACATAAGGATCCACCAGTGTCATTGCATGTCTGTTCTTTTCATGAACCACACCCAGTGTCATTGCATGTGTGTTCTTTTCATGAACCACAGCTAGAGTCATTGCATGTCTGTTCTTTTCATGAACCACACCCAGTGTCATTGCATGTCTGTTCTTTTCATGAACCACACCCAGTTTCACTGCATATAAGTTCTTTTCATGAACCACATAAGGATCCACCAGTGTCATTGGATGTGTGTTCTTCTCATGAACCACACGTGGATCTACCGGTATCATTGCATGTCTGTTCTTTTCATGAACCACACATAAGGATCCACCAGTGTCATTGCATGTCTGTTCTTTTCATGAACCACACCCAGTGTCATTGCAAGTGTGTTCTTCTAAACAAACCACATAAGGATCCACCAGTGTCATTAGATGTGTGTTCTTCTAATCAACCACACGTGGATCCACCGGTGTCATTGCATGTCTGTTCCTCTAAACAAACCACATAAGGATCCACCAGTGTCATTGCGTGTCTGTTCTTTTCATGAACCACACAAGTGTCATTGCATGTGTGTTCTTCTAAACAAACCACATAAGGATCCACCAGTGTCATTGCATGTCAGTTCTTTTTATGAACCATAGCTAGAGTTATTGCATGTCAGTTACTTCCATAAACCACAGCTAGAGTCATTGCATGTCATTGCATGTCTGTTCTTTTTATGAACCACACCCAGGGTCACTGCATGTCAGTTCTTTTCATGAACCACATAAGGATCCACCCACTGTCATTGGATGTGTGTTCTTCTCATGAACCACACGTGGATCCACTGGTGTCATTGCATGTTTGTTCCTCTAAACAAACCACATAAGGATCCACCAGTGTCATTGCATGTTTGTTCTTTTCATGAACCACACCCAGTATCATTGCATGTGTGTTCTTCTAAACAAACCACTTAAGGATCCACCAGTGTCATTGCATGTCTGTTCTTTTCATGAACCACATAAGGATCCACCAGTGTCATTGCATGTCTGTTCTTTTCATGAACCACACCCAGTGTCATTGCATGTGTGTTCTTTTCATGAACCACAGCTAGAGTCATTGCATGTCTGTTCTTTTCATGAACCACACCTAGTGTCATTGCATGTCTGTTCTTTTCATGAACCACACCCGGTTTCACTGCATATAAGTTCTTTTCATGAACCACATAAGGATCCACCAGTGTCATTGGATGTGTGTTCTTCTCATGAACCACACGTGGATCCACCGGTATCATTGCATGTCTGTTCTTTTCATGAACCACACATAAGGATCAACCAGTGTCATTGCATGTCTGTTCTTTTCATGAACCACACCCAGTGTCATTGCATGTGTGTTATTTTCATGAACCACAACTAGAGTCATTGCATGTATGTTCTTTTCATGAACCACACCCAATGTCATTGCATGTCTGTTCTTTTCATCAACCACACCCGGTGTCACTGCATGTCAGTTCTTTTCATGAACCATAGCTAGAGTCATTGCATGTCTTTTACTTCCATGGACCACACATGGATCCACTGGTGTCATTGCATGTTTGTTCTTTTCATGAACCGCACGCAGTGTCATTGCATGTCTGTTCTTTTCATAAACCACACCCACTGTCATTGCATGCCAGTTCTTTTCATGAACCACACGTGGATCCACTGGTGTCATTGCATGTCTGTTCCTCTAAACAAACCACATAAGGATCCACCAGTGTCATTGCATGTCTGTTCTTTTCATGAACCTCCACAAGTGTCATTACATGTTTATTCTTCTAAACAAACCACATAAGGATCCACCAGTGTCATTGCATGTCTGTTCTTTTCATGAACAACACCCAGTGTCATTGTATGCGTGTTCTTTTCATTAACCACAGCTAGAGTCATTGCATGTATGTTACTTCCATAAACCACACATGGATCCACCGAAGTCATTGCATGTCTGTTCTTTTTATGAACCACACACAGTGTCACTACATGTTAGTTCTTTTCATGAACCACATAAGGATCCACCCAGTGTCATTGGATGTGTGTTCTTCTCATGAACCACACGTGGATCCACCGGTGTCATTGCATGTCTGTTCCTCTAAACAAACCACATAAGTATCCACCAGTGTCATTGCATGTCTATTCTTTTCATGAACCACACCCAGTGTCATTGCATGTGTGTTCTTCTAAACAAACCACATAAGGATCCACCAGTGTCATTGCCTGTCTGTTCTTTTCATGAACCACACCAAGTGTTAGTGCATGTCAGTTCTTTTCATGAACCACACCCAGCGTCACTCCATGTCAGTTCTTTTCATGCACCACATAAGGATGTACCAGTGTCATTGGATGTGTGTTCTTCTCATGAACCACACGTGGATCCACCGGTGTCATTGCATGTCTGTTCCTCTAAACAAACCACATAAGGATCCACCAGTGTCATTGCATGTCTGTTATTTTCATGAACCACACCCATTGTCATTGCATGTGTGTTCTTCTAAAAAAACCACATAAGGATCCACCATTGTCATTGCATGTCTGTTCTTTTCATGAAACACATCAGGATCCACTAGTGTCATTGCATGTCTATTCTTTTCATGAACCACACCCAGTGTCATTGCATGTGTGTTCTTTTCATGAACCATAGCTAGAGTCATTGCATGTCTATTCTTTTCATGAACCACACCCAGTGTCATTGCATGTCTGTTCTTTTCATGAACCACACCCGGTGTCACTGCATGTAAGTTCTTTTCATGAACCACATAAGGATCCACCAGTATCATTGGATGTGTGTTCTTCACATGAACCACACGTGGATCCACCGGTGTCATTGCATGTGTGTTCCTCTAAACAAACCACAGAAGGATCCACAAGTGTCATTGCATGTCTGTTATTTTCATGAATCACATCCAGTATCATTGCATGTGTGTTCTTCTAAATAAACCACATAAGGATCCACCAGTGTCATTGCATGTCTATTCTTTTCATGAACCACATAAGGATCCACAAGTGTGATTGCATGTCTGTTCTTTTCATGAACCACACCAAGTGTCATTGCATGTGTGTTCTTTTCATGAACCATAGCTAAAGTCATTGCATGTCTATTCTTTTCATGAACCACACCCAGTGTCATTGCATGTCTGTTCTTTTCATGAACCACACCTGGTGTCACTGCATGTAAGTTCTTTTCATGAACCACATCAGGATCCACCAGTGTCATTGGATGTGTGTTCTTCTCATGAACCACACGTGGATCCACCGGTATCATTGCATGTCTGTTCTTTTCATGAACCACACATAAGGATCAACCAGTGTCATTGCATGTCTGTTCTTTTCATGAACCACACCCAGTGTCATTGCATGTGTGTTATTTTCATGAACCACAACTAGAGTCATTGCATGTATGTTCTTTTCATGAACCACACCCAATGTCATTGCATGTCTGTTCTTTTCATCAACCACACCCGGTGTCACTGCATGTCAGTTCTTTTCATGAACCATAGCTAGAGTCATTGCATGTCTTTTACTTCCATGGACCACACATGGATCCACTGGTGTCATTGCATGTTTGTTCTTTTCATGAACCGCACGCAGTGTCATTGCATGTCTGTTCTTTTCATAAACCACACCCACTGTCATTGCATGCCAGTTCTTTTCATGAACCACACGTGGATCCACTGGTGTCATTGCATGTCTGTTCCTCTAAACAAACCACATAAGGATCCACCAGTGTCATTGCATGTCTGTTCTTTTCATGAACCTCCACAAGTGTCATTACATGTTTATTCTTCTAAACAAACCACATAAGGATCCACCAGTGTCATTGCATGTCTGTTCTTTTCATGAACAACACCCAGTGTCATTGTATGCGTGTTCTTTTCATTAACCACAGCTAGAGTCATTGCATGTATGTTACTTCCATAAACCACACATGGATCCACCGAAGTCATTGCATGTACATTCTTTTTATGAACCACACACAGTGTCACTACATGTTAGTTCTTTTCATGAACCACATAAGGATCCACCCAGTGTCATTGGATGTGTGTTCTTCTCATGAACCACACGTGGATCCACCGATGTCATTGCATGTCTGTTCCTCTAAACAAACCACATAAGTATCCACCAGTGTCATTGCATGTCTATTCTTTTCATGAACCACACCCAGTGTCATTGCATGTGTGTTCTTCTAAACAAACCACATAAGGATCCACCAGTGTCATTGCCTGTCTGTTCTTTTCATGAACCACACCAAGTGTTAGTGCATGTCAGTTCTTTTCATGAACCACACCCAGCGTCACTCCATGTCAGTTCTTTTCATGCACCACATAAGGATGTACCAGTGTCATTGGATGTGTGTTCTTCTCATGAACCACACGTGGATCCACCGGTGTCATTGCATGTCTGTTCCTCTAAAATAACCACATAAGGATCCACCAGTGTCATTGCATGTCTGTTATTTTCATGAACCACACCCATTGTCATTGCATGTGTGTTCTTCTAAAAAAACCACATAAGGATCCACCATTGTCATTGCATGTCTGTTCTTTTCATGAAACACATCAGGATCCACTAGTGTCATTGCATGTCTATTCTTTTCATGAACCACACCCAGTGTCATTGCATGTGTGTTCTTTTCATGAACCATAGCTAGAGTCATTGCATGTCTATTCTTTTCATGAACCACACCCAGTGTCACTACATGTCAGTTCTTTTCATGAACCACACGGTGTCCTTTGCATGTAAGTTCTTTTCATGAACCACATAAGGATCCACCAGTATCATTGGATGTGTGTTCTTCACATGAACCACACGTGGATCCACCGGTGTCATTGCATGTGTGTTCCTCTAAACAAACCACAGAAGGATCCACAAGTGTCATTGCATGTCTGTTATTTTCATGAATCACATCTAGTATCATTGCATGTGTGTTCTTCTAAATAAACCACATAAGGATCCACCAGTGTCATTGCATGTCTATTCTTTTCATGAACCACATAAGGATCCACAAGTGTGATTGCATGTCTGTTCTTTTCATGAACCACACCAAGTGTCATTGCATGTGTGTTCTTTTCATGAACCATAGCTAAAGTCATTGCATGTCTATTCTTTTCATGAACCACACCCAGTGTCATTGCATGTCTGTTCTTTTCATGAACCACACCTGGTGTCACTGCATGTAAGTTCTTTTCATGAACCACATCAGGATCCACCAGTATCATTGGATGTGTGTTCTTCTCATGAACCACACGTGGATCCACCGGTCTCATTGCATGTCTGTTCTATTCATGAACCACACATAAGGATCCACCAGTGTCATTGCATGTCTGTTCTTTTCATGAACCACACCTAGTGTCATTGCCTGTGTATTCTTTTCATGAACCACAACTAGAGTCATTGCATGTTTGTTCTTTTCATGAACCACACCAAGTGTCATTGCATGTCTATTCTTTTCATGAACCACACCCGGTGTCACTGCATGCTAGTTCTTTTCATGAACCATAACTAGAGTCATTGCATGTCTGTTACTTCCATAAACCACACATGGATCCACCGGTGTCATTGCATGTCTGTTCTTTTCATGAACCACACCTAGTGTCATTGCATGTTTGTTCTTTTCATGAACCACACCCAATGTCATTGCATGTGAGTTATTCTCATGAACCACACGTGGATCCACTGGTGTCATTGCATCTCTGTTCCTCTAAACAAACCACATAAGGATCCACCAGTGTCATTGCATGTCTTATCTTTTTATGAACCTCCACCAGTGTCATTGCATGTGTGTTCTTCTAAACAAACCACATAAGGATCACCAGTGTCATTGCATGTCTGTTCTTTTCATAAACCACACCAAGTGTCATTGTATGCGTGTTCTTTTCATTAACCACAGCTAGAGTCATTGCATGTCTGTTACTTCCATAAACCACACATGGATCCACCGATGTCATTGCATGTCTGTTCTTTTTATGAACCACACCCAGTGTGACTGCATGTCAGTTCTTTTCATGAACCACATAAGGATCCACCCAGTGTTATTGGATGTGTGTTCTTCTCATGAACCATATTGGATCCACGGTGTCATTGCATGTTTGTTCCTCTAAACAAACCTCATAAGGATCCACCAGTGTCATTGCATGTATGTTCTTTTCATGAACCACACCCAGTGTCATTGCATGTTTGTTCTTCTAAACAAACCACATAAGGATCCACCAGTGTCATTGCCTGGCTGTTCTTTTCACAAACCACACCTAGTGTTAGTGCTTGTCTGTTCTTTTCATGAACCACACCTAGTGTCACTGCATGTCAGTTCTTTTCATGAACCACATAAGGATGTACCAGTGTCATTGGATGTGTGTTCTTCACATGAACCACAGGTGGATCCACCGGTGTCATTGCATGTCTGTTCCTCTAAACAAACCACAAGGATCCACGGTGTCATTGCATATACATTCTTTTCATGAATCACATCCAGTATCATTGCATGTGTGTTCTTCTAAACAAACCACATAAGGATCCACCAGTGTCATTGCATGTCTGTTCTTTTCATGAACCACATAAGGATCCACAAGTGTGATTGCATGTCTGTTCTTTTCATGAACCACACCCGGTGTCACTGCATGTAAGTTCTTTTCATGAACCACATAAGGATCCACCAGTGTCATTGGATGTGTGTTCTTCACATGAACCACACGTGGATCCACCGGTGTCATTGCATGTCTGTTCCTCTAAACAAACCACAGAAGGATCCACCAGTGTCATTGCATGTCTGTTCTTTTCATGAATCACATCCAGTATCATTGCATGTGTGTTCTTCTAAACAAACCACATAAGGATCCATCAGTGTCATTGCATGTCTGTTCTTTTCATGAACCACATAAGGATCCACAAGTGTGATTGCATGTCTGTTCTTTTCATGAACCACACCCAGTGTCACTGCATGTGTGTTCTTTTCATGAACCACAGCTAGAGTCATTGGATGTCTGTTCTTTTCAGGAACCACACCCAGTGTCATTGCATGTCTGTTCTTTTCATGAACCACACCCGGTGTCACTGCATGTAAGTTCTTTTCATGAACCACATAAGGATCCACCAGTGTCATTGGATGTGTGTTCTTCTCATGAACCACACGTGGATCCACCGGTGTCATTGCATGTCTGTTCTTTTCATGAACCACACATAAGGATCCAGCAGTGTCATTGCATGTCTGTTCTATTCATAAACCACACCTAGTGTCATTGCATGTGTGTTCTTTTCATGAACCACAACTAGAGTCATTGCATGTCTGTGCTTTTCATGAACCACACCCAGTGTCATTGCATGTCTGTTCTTTTCATGGACCACACCCGGTGTCACTGCATGTCAGTTCTTTTCATGAACCATAGCTAGAGTCATTGCATGCATGTTACTTCCATAAACCACACATGGATCCACCGGTGTCATTGCATGTCTGTTCTTTTTCATGAACCACACCCAGTGTCATTACATGTGTGGTCTTCTAAACAAACCACATAAGGATCCACCAGTGTCATTGCATGTCTGTTCTTTTAATGAACCACACCTAGTGTCATTGCATGTGTGTTATTTTCATGAACCATAGCTAGAGTCATTGCATGTCTATTCTTTTCATGAACCACACCCAGTGTCATTGCATGTCTGTTCTTTTCATGAACCACACCCGGTGTCACTGCATGTAAGTTCTTTTCATGAACCACATCAGGATCCACCAGTATCATTGGATGTGTGTTCTTCTCATGAACCACACGTGGATCCACCGGTCTCATTGCATGTCTGTTCTATTCATGAACCACACATAAGGATCCACCAGTGTCATTGCATGTCTGTTCTTTTCATGAACCACACCTAGTGTCATTGCCTGTGTATTCTTTTCATGAACCACAACTAGAGTCATTGCATGTTTGTTCTTTTCATGAACCACACCAAGTGTCATTGCATGTCTATTCTTTTCATGAACCACACCCGGTGTCACTGCATGCTAGTTCTTTTCATGAACCATAACTAGAGTCATTGCATGTCTGTTACTTCCATAAACCACACATGGATCCACCGGTGTCATTGCATGTCTGTTCTTTTCATGAACCACACCTAGTGTCATTGCATGTTTGTTCTTTTCATGAACCACACCCAATGTCATTGCATGTGAGTTATTCTCATGAACCACACGTGGATCCACTGGTGTCATTGCATCTCTGTTCCTCTAAACAAACCACATAAGGATCCACCAGTGTCATTGCATGTCTTATCTTTTTATGAACCTCCACCAGTGTCATTGCATGTGTGTTCTTCTAAACAAACCACATAAGGATCACCAGTGTCATTGCATGTCTGTTCTTTTCATAGACCACACCAAGTGTCAATGTATGCGTGTTCTTTTCATTAACCACAGCTAGAGTCATTGCATGTCTGTTACTTCTATAAACCACACATGGATCCACCGATGTCATTGCATGTCTGTTCTTTTTATGAACCACACCCAGTGTGACTGCATGTCAGTTCTTTTCATGAACCACATAAGGATCCACCCAGTGTTATTGGATGTGTGTTCTTCTCATGAACCATACGTGGATCCACCGGTGTCATTGCATGTTTGTTCCTCTAAACAAACCTCATAAGGATCCACCAGTGTCATTGCATGTATGTTCTTTTCATGAACCACACCCAGTGTCATTGCATGTTTGTTCTTCTAAACAAACCACATAAGGATCCACCAGTGTCATTGCCTGGCTGTTCTTTTCACAAACCACACCTAGTGTTAGTGCTTGTCTTTTCTTTTCATGAACCACACCTAGTGTCACTGCATGTCAGTTCTTTTCATGAACCACATAAGGATGTACCAGTGTCATTGGATGTGTGTTCTTCACATGAACCACAGGTGGATCCACCGGTGTCATTGCATGTCTGTTCCTCTAAACAAACCACAGAAGGATCCACCAGTGTCATTGCATGTCTGTTCTTTTCATGGATCACATCCAATATCATTGCATGTGTGTTCTTCTAAACAAACCACATAAGGATCCACCAGTGTCATTGCATGTCTGTTCTTTTCATGAACCACATAAGGATCCACAAGTGTGATTGCATGTCTGTTCTTTTCATGAACCACACCCAGTGTCATTGCATGTGTGTTCTTTTCATGAACCACAGCTAGAGTCATTGGATGTCTGTTCTTTTCAGGAACCACACCCAGTGTCATTGCATGTCTGTTCTTTTCATGAACCACACCCGGTGTCACTGCATGTAAGTTCTTTTCATGAACCACATAAGGATCCACCAGTGTCATTGGATGTGTGTTCTTCACATGAACCACACGTGGATCCACCGGTGTCATTGCATGTCTGTTCCTCTAAACAAACCACAGAAGGATCCACCAGTGTCATTGCATGTCTGTTCTTTTCATGAATCACATCCAGTATCATTGCATGTGTGTTCTTCTAAACAAACCACATAAGGATCCACCAGTGTCATTGCATGTCTGTTCTTTTCATGAACCACATAAGGATCCACAAGTGTGATTGCATGTCTGTTCTTTTCATGAACCACACCCAGTGTCATTGCATGTGTGTTCTTTTCATGAACCACAGCTAGAGTCATTGGATGTCTGTTCTTTTCAGGAACCACACCCAGTGTCATTGCATGTCTGTTCTTTTCATGAAACCACACGGTGTCACACTGCATGTAAGTTCTTTTCATGAACCACATAAGGATCCACCAGTGTCATTGGATGTGTGTTCTTCTCATGAACCACACGTGGATCCACCGGTGTCATTGCATGTCTGTTCTTTTCATGAACCACACATAAGGATCCACCAGTGTCATTGCATGTCTGTTCTATTCATAAACCACACCCAGTGTCATTGCATGTGTGTTCTTTTCATGAACCACAACTAGAGTCATTGCATGTCTGTGCTTTTCATGAACCACACCCAGTGTCATTGCATGTCTGTTCTTTTCATGGACCACACCCGGTGTCACTGCATGTCAGTTCTTTTCATGAACCATAGCTAGAGTCATTGCATGCATGTTACTTCCATAAACCACACATGGATCCACCGGTGTCATTGCATGTCTGTTCTTTTTCATGAACCACACCCAGTGTCATTACATGTGTGGTCTTCTAAACAAACCACATAAGGATCCACCAGTGTCATTGCATGTCTGTTCTTTTAATGAACCACACCCAGCGTCAGTGCATGTCTATTCTTTTCATGAACCACACCAGGTGTCACTTCATGTAAGTTATTTTCATGAACCACATAAGGATCTACCAGTGTGATTGGATGTGTGTTCTTCTCATGAACCACACGTGGATCCACCGGTGTCATTGCATGTTTGTTCCTCTAAACAAACCACATAAGGATCCACTAGTGTCATTGCATGTCTATTCTTTTCATGAACCACACCCAGTATCATTGCATGTGTGTTCTTCTAAACAAACCACATAAGGATCCACCAGTGTCATTGCATGTCTGTTCTTTTCATGAACCACTTAAGGATCCACCAGTGTTATTGCATGTCTTTTCTTTTCATGAACCACACCTAGTGTCATTGCATGTGTGTTCTTTTCATGAACCACATCTAGAGTCATTGCATGTCTATTCTTTTCATAAACCACACCCAGTGTGATTGCATGTCTGTTCTTTTCATGAACCACACCCAGTGTAATTGCATGTGTGTTCTTTTCATGAACCACAGCTAGAGTCATTACATGTCTGTTCTTTTCAGGAACCACACCTAGTGTCATTGCATGTCTATTCTTTTCATGAACCACACCCGGTGTCACTACATGTAAGTTCTTTTCATGAACCACATGAGGATCCACCAGTGTCATTGGATGTGTGTTCTTCTCATGAACCACACGTGGATCCACCGGTGTCATTGCATGTCTGTTCTTTTCATCAACCACACATAAGGATCCACCAGTTTTATTGCATCTTTGTTCTTTTCATGAACCACACCCAGTGCCATTGCATGTCTGTTCTTTTCATGAAGCACACATAAGGATCCACCAGTGTCATTGCATGTTTGTTCTTTTCATGAACCACACCCAGTGTCATTGCAAGTGTGTTCTTTTCATGAACCACGACTAGATTAATTGCATGTATGTTCTTTTCATGAACCACACCCAGTGTCATTGCATGTCTTTTCTTTTCATGAACCACACCCGGTGTCACTGCATGTATGTTCTTTTCATGAACCACATAAGGATCCACAAGTGTCATTGGATGTGTGTTCTTCTCATGAACCACACGTAAATCCACCGATGTCATTGCATGTCTGTTCTTTTCATGAACCACACATAAGGATCCACCAGTGTCATTACATGTCTCTTACTTCCATAAACCACACATGGATCCACCGATGTCATTGCATGTCTGTTCTTTTTATGAACCACACCCAGTGTCACCGCATGTCAGTTCTTTTCATGAACCACATAAGGATCCATCCAGTGTCATTGGATGTGTGTTCTTCTCATGAACCACACGTGGATCCACCGGTGGCATTGCATGTTTGTTCCTCTAAACAAACCTCATAAGTATCCACCAGTGTCATTGCATGTATGTTCATTTCATGAACCACACCCAGTGTCATTGCGTGTTTGTTCTTCTAAACAAACCACATAAGGATCCACCAGTGTCATTGACTGGCTGTTCTTTTCACAAACCACACCCAGTGTTAGTGCTTGTCTGTTCATTTCATGAACCACACCTAGTGTCACTGCATGTCAGTTCTTTTCATGAACCACATAAGGATGTACCAGTGTCATTGGATGTGTGTTCTTCACATGAACGACACGTGGATCCACCGGTGTCATTGCATCTCTGTTCCTCTAAACAAACCACAGAAGGATCCACCAGTGTCATTGCATGTCTATTCTTTTCATGAATCACATCCAGTATCATTGCATGTGTGTTCTTCTAAACAAACCACATAAGGATCCACCAATGTCATTGCATGTCTGTTCTTTTCATGAACCACATAAGGATCCACAAGTGTGATTGCATGTCTGTTCTTTTCATGAACCACACCCAGTGTCATTGCATGTGTGTTCTTTTCATGAACCACAGCTAGAGTCATTGCATGTCTGTTCTTTTCAGGAACCACACCCAGTGTCATTGCATGTCTGTTCTTTTCATGAACGACACCCGGTGTCACTGCATGTAATTTCTTTTCATGAACCACATAAGGATCCACCAGTGTCATTGGATGTGTGTTCTTCTCATGAACCACACGTGGATCCACCGGTGTCATTGCATGTCTGTTCTTTTCATGAACCACACATAAGGATCCACCAATGTCATTGCATGTCTGTTCTATTCATGAACCACAACCAGTGTCATTGCATGTGTGTTCTTTTCATGAACCACAACTAGAGTCGTTGCATGTCTGTGCTTTTCATGAACCACACCCTGTGTCATTGCATGTTTGTTCTTTTCATGAACCACACCCGGTGTCACTGCATGTCAGTTCTTTTCATGAACCATAGCTAGAGTCATTGCATGCATGTTACTTCCATAAACCACACATGGATCCACCGGTGTCATTGCATGTCTGTTCTTTTTCATGAACCACACCTAGTGTCATTGCATGTGTGGTCTTCTAAACAAACCACATAAGGATCCACCAGTGTCATTGCATGTCTGTTCTTTTAATGAACCACACCCAGTGTCAGTGCATGTATATTCTTTTCATGAACCACACCAGGTGTCACTTCATGTAAGTTATTTTCATGAACCACATAAGGATGTACCAGTGTGATTGGATGTGTGTTCTTCTCATGAACCACACGTGGATCCACCAGTGTCATTGCATGTTTGTTCCTCTAAACAAACCACATAACGATCCACCAGTGTCATTGCATGTCTATTCTTTTCATGAACCACACCCAGTATCATTGCATGTGTGTTCTTCTAAACAAACCACATAAGGATCCACCAGTGTCATTGCATGTCTGTTCTTTTCATGAACCACATAAGGATACACCAGTGTTATTGCACGTCTTTTCTTTTCATGAACCACACCCAGTGTCATTGCATGTGTGTTCTTTTCATGAACCATAGCTAGAGTCATTGCATGTCTATTCTTTTCATGAACCACACCGAGTGTCATTGCATGTCTGTTATTTTCATGAACCACACCCAGTGTCATTGCATGTGTGTTCTTTTCATGAACCACAGCTAGAGTCATTGCATGTTTGTTCTTTTCAGGAACCACACCTAGTGTCATTGCATGTCTATTCTTTTCATGAACCACACCCGGTGTCACTGCATGTAAGTTCTTTTCATGAACCACATAAGGATCCACCAGTGTCATTGGATGTGTTCTTCTCATGAACCACGTGGATCCACCGGTGTAATTGCATGTCTGTTCTTTTCATGAACCACACATAATGAACCACACATAAGGATCCACCAATGTCATTGCATGTCTGTTCTATTCATGAACCACACCCAGTGTCATTGCATGTGTGTTCTTTTCATGAACCACAACTAGAGTCGTTGCAAGAATGTGCTTTTCATGAACCACACCGGTGTCATTGCATATGCATTCTTTTCATGAACCACACCCGGTGTCACTGCATGTCAGTTCTTTTCATGAACCATAGCTAGAGTCATTGCATGCATGTTACTTCCATAAACCACACATGGATCCACCGGTGTCATTGCATGTCTGTTCTTTTTCATGAACCACACCCAGTGTCATTGCATGTGTGGTCTTCTAAACAAACCACATAAGGATCCACCAGTGTCATTGCATGTCTGTTGTTTTAATGAACCACACCCAGTGTCAGTGCATGTCTATTCTTTTCATGAACCACACCAGGTGTCACTTCATGTAAGTTATTTTCATGAACCACATAAGGATCTACCAGTGTGATTAGATGTGTGTTCTTGTCATGAACCACACGTAGGTCCACCGGTGTCATTGCATGTTTGTTCCTCTAAACAAACCACATAAGGATCCACCAGTGTCATTGCATGTCTATTCTTTTCATGAACCACACCCAGTATCATTGCATGTGTGTTCTTCTAAACAAACCACATAAGGATCCACCAGTGTCATTGCATGTCTGTTCTTTTCATGAACCACATAAGGATCCACCAGTGTTATTGCATGTCTGTTCTTTTCATGAACCACACCCAGTGTCATTGCATGTGTGTTCTTTTCATGAACCACAGCTCGAGTCATTGCATGTCTGTTCTTTTCAGGAACCACACCCAGTGTCATTGCATGTCTGTTCTTTTCATGAACCACACCCGGTGTCACTGCATGTAAGTTCTTTTCATGAACCACATAAGGATCCACCAGTGTCATTGGATGTGTGTTCTTCTCATGAACCACACGTGGATCCACCGGTGTCATTGCATGTCTGTTCTTTTCATGAACCACACATAATGAACCACACATAAGGATCCACCAATGTCATTGCATGTCTGTTCTATTCATGAACCACACCCAGTGTCATTGCATGTGTGTTCTTTTCATGAACCACAACTAGAGTCGTTGCATGTCTGTGCTTTTCATGAACCACGCCCAGTGTCATTGCATGTCTGTTCTTTTCATGAACCACACCCGGTGTCACTGCATGTCAGTTCTTTTCATGAACCATAGCTAGAGTCATTGCATGCATGTTACTTCCATAAACCACACATGGATCCACCGGTGTCATTGCATGTCTGTTCTTTTTCATGAACCACACCCAGTGTCATTGCATGTGTGGTCTTCTAAACAAACCACATAAGGATCCACCAGTGTCATTGCATGTCTGTTGTTTTAATGAACCACACCCAGTGTCAGTGCATGTCTATTCTTTTCATGAACCACACCAGGTGTCACTTCATGTAAGTTATTTTCATGAACCACATAAGGATCTACCAGTGTGATTAGATGTGTGTTCTTGTCATGAACCACACGTAGATCCACCGGTGTCATTGCATGTTTGTTCCTCTAAACAAACCACATAAGGATCCACCAGTGTCATTGCATGTCTATTCTTTTCATGAACCACACCCAGTATCATTGCATGTGTGTTCTTCTAAACAAACCACATAAGGATCCACCAGTATCATTGCATGTCTGTTCTTTTCATGAACCACATAAGGATCCACCAGTGTTATTGCATGTCTGTTCTTTTCATGAACCACACCCAGTGTCATTGCATGTGTGTTCTTTTCATGAACCACAGCTCGAGTCATTGCATGTCTTTTCTTTTCAGGAACCACACCCAGTGTCATTGCATGTCTGTTATTTTCATGAACCACACCCGGTGTCACTGCATGTAAGTTCTTTTCATGAACCACATAAGGATCCACCAGTGTCATTGGATGTGTGTTCTTCTCATGAACCACACGTGGATCCACCGGTGTCATTGCATGTCTGTTCTTTTCATGAACCACACATAATGAACCACACATAAGGATCCACCAATGTCATTGCATGTCTGTTCTATTCATGAACCACACCCAGTGTCATTGCATGTGTGTTCTTTTCATGAACCACAACTAGAGTCGTTGCATGTCTGTGCTTTTCATGAACCACACCCAGTGTCATTGCATGTCTGTTCTTTTCATGAACAACACCCGGTGTCACTGCATGTCAGTTCTTTTCATGAACCATAGCTAGAGTCATTGCATGCATGTTACTTCCATAAACCACACATGGATCCACCGGTGTCATTGCATGTCATTCTTTTTCATGAACGGACCAGTGTCATTGCATGTGTGGTCTTCTAAACAAACCACATAAGGATCCACCAGTGTCATTGCATGTATGTTCTTTTAATGAACCACACCCAGTGTCAGTGCATGTCTATTCTTTTCATGGACCACACCAGGTGTCACTTCATGTAAGTTATTTTCATGAACCACATAAGGATCTACCAGTGTGATTGGATGTGTGTTCTTCTCATGAACCACACGTGGATCAACCGGTGTCATTGCATGTTTGTTCCTCTAAACAAACCACATAAGGATCCACCAGTGTCATTGCATGTCTATTCTTTTCATGAACCACACCCAGTATCATTGCATGTGTATTCTTCTAAACAAACCACATAAGGATCCACAAGTGTCATTGCATGTCTTTTTTTTTCATGAACCACATAAGGATCCACCAGTGTTATTGCATGTCTTTTCTTTTCATGAACCACACCCAGTGTCATTGCATGTGTGTTCTTTTCATGAAGCACAGATAGAGTCATTGCATATACATTCTTTTCATGAACCACACCCAGTGTGATTGCATGTCTGTTCTTTTCATGAACCACACCCAGTGTCATTGCATGTGTGTTCTTTTCATGAACCACAACTAGAGTCATTGCATGTCTGTTGTTTTCAGGAACCACACCTAGTGTCATTGCATGTCTATTCTTTTCATGAATCACACCCGATGTCACTACATGTAAGTTCTTTTCATGAACCACATAAGGATCCACCAGTGTCATTGGATGTGTGTCCTTCTCATGAACCACACGTGTATCCACCGGTGTCATTGCATATCATTACGTTCATGAACCACACACATAAGGATCCACAGTTTTTATTGCATGTTTGTTCTTTCATGAACCACACCTAGTGCCATTGCATGTCTGTTCTTTTCATGAAGCACACATAAGGATCCACCGGTGTCATTGCATATGCATTCTTTTCATGAACCACACCCAGTGTCATTGCATGTGTGTTCTTTTCATGAACCACAATTAGAGTCATTGCATGTCTGTTCTTTTCATGAACCACACCCAGTGTCATTGCATGTCTGTTCTTTTCATGAACCACACCCGGTGTCACTGCAGGTATGTTCTTTTCATGAACCACATAAGGATCCATCAGTGTCATTGGATGTGTGTTCTTCTCATGAACCACACGTAGATCCACCGGTGTCATTGCATGTCTGTTCTTTTCATGAACCACACATAAGGATCCACCAGTCTCATTGCATGTCTGTTCTTTTCATGAACCACAGCCAGTGTCATTGCATGTGTGTTCTTTTCATGAACCACAACTACAGTCATTGCATGTCTGTTCTTTTCATGAACCACACCCAGTGTCCTTGCATGTCTGTTCTTTTCATGAACCACACCCGGTGTCACTGCATGTCAGTTCTTTTCATGAACCATAGCCACAGTCATTGCATGTCTATTACTTCCATAAACCGCACATGGATCCACCGGTGTCATTGCATGTCTGTTCTTTTCATGAACCACACCCAGTGTCATTGCATGCTAGTTATTTTCATGAACCACACCCAGTGTCATTGCATGTGTGTTCTTATAAACAAACAACATAAGGATCCACCAGTGTCATTGCATGTCAGTTCTTCTCATGAACCACACGTGGATCCACTAGAGTCATTGCATGTGTGTTCCTAAATAAACCACATAAGGATCCACCAGTGTCATTGCATGTCTGTTCTTTTCATGAACCACATAAGGATCCACCAGTGTTATTGCATGTCTGTTCTTTTCATGAACCACACCCAGTGTCATTGCATGTGTGTTCTTTTCATGAACCACAGCTCGAGTCATTGCATGTCTGTTCTTTTCAGGAACCACACCCAGTGTCATTGCATGTCTGTTCTTTTCATGAACCACACCCGGTGTCACTGCATGTAAGTTCTTTTCATGAACCACATAAGGATCCACCAGTGTCATTGGATGTGTGTTCTTCTCATGAACCACACGTGGATCCACCGGTGTCATTGCATGTCTGTTCTTTTCATGAACCACACATAATGAACCACACATAAGGATCCACCAATGTCATTGCATGTCTGTTCTATTCATGAACCACACCCAGTGTCATTGCATGTGTGTTCTTTTCATGAACCACAACTAGAGTCGTTGCATGTCTGTGCTTTTCATGAACCACACCCAGTGTCATTGCATGTCTGTTCTTTTCATGAACCACACCCGGTGTCACTGCATGTCAGTTCTTTTCATGAACCATAGCTAGAGTCATTGCATGCATGTTACTTCCATAAACCACACATGGATCCACCGGTGTCATTGCATGTCTGTTCTTTTTCATGAACCAGACCCAGTGTCATTGCATGTGTGGTCTTCTAAACAAACCACATAAGGATCCACCAGTGTCATTGCATGTCTGTTCTTTTAATGAACCACACCCAGTGTCAGTGCATGTCTATTCTTTTCATGGACCACACCAGGTGTCACTTCATGTAAGTTATTTTCATGAACCACATAAGGATCTACCAGTGTGATTGGATGTGTGTTCTTCTCATGAACCACACGTGGATCAACCGGTGTCATTGCATGTTTGTTCCTCTAAACAAACCACATAAGGATCCACCAGTGTCATTGCATGTCTATTCTTTTCATGAACCACACCCAGTATCATTGCATGTGTGTTCTTCTAAATAAACCACATAAGGATCCACCAGTGTCATTGCTTGTCTGTTCTTTTCATGAACCACATAAGGATACACCAGTGTTATTCATGTCTTTTCTATTCATGAACCACACCCAGTGTCATTGCATGTGTGTTCTTTTCATGAACCACAGCTAGAGTCATTGCATGTCTGTTCTTTTCATGAACCACACCCAGTGTGATTGCATGTCTGTTCTTTTCATGAACCACACCCAGTGTCATTGCATGTGTCTTCTTTTCATGAACCACAGCTAGAGTCATTGCATGTCTGTTCTTTTCAGGAACCACACCTAGTGTTATTGCATGTCTATTCTTTTCATGAACCACACCCGGTGTCACTGCATGTAAGTTCTTTTCATGAACCACATAAGGATCCACCAGTTTCATTGGATGTGTGTTCTTCTCATGAACCACACGTGGATCCACCGGTGTCATTGCATGTCTGTTCTTTTCATGAACCACACATCAGGATCCACCAATGTCATTGCATGTCTGTTCTATTCATGAACCACACCCAGTGTCATTGCATGTGTGTTCTTTTCATGAACCACAACTAGAGTCGTTGCATGTCTGTGATTTTCATGAACCACACCTAGTGTCATTGCATGTCTGTTCTTTTCATGAACCACACCCAGTGTCACTGCATGTCAGTTCTTTTCATGAACCATAGCTAGAGTCATTGCATGCATGTTACTTCCATAAACCACACATGGATCCACCGGTGTCATTGCATGTCTGTTCTTTTTCATGAACCACACCCAGTGTCATTGAATGTGTGGTCTTCTAAACAAACCACATAAGGATCCACCAGTGTCATTGCATTTCTGTTGTTTTGATGAACCACACCCAGTATCAGTGCATGTCTATTCTTTTCATGAACCACTCCAGGTGTCACTTCATGTAAGTTATTTTCATGAACCACATAAGGATCTACCAGTGTGATTGGATGTGTGTTCTTCTCATGAACCACACGTGGATCCACCGGTGTCATTGCATGTTTGTTCCTCTAAACAAACCACATAAGGATCCACCAGTGTCATTGCATGTCTATTCTTTTCATGAACCACACCCAGTATCATTGCATGTGTATTCTTCTAAACAAACCACATAAGGATCCACCAGTGTCATTGCATGTCTTTTTTTTTCATGAACCACATAAGGATCCACCAGTGTTATTGCATGTCTTTTCTTTTCATGAACCACACCCAGTGTCATTGCATGTGTGTTCTTTTCATGAAGCACAGATAGAGTCATTGCATGTCTGTTCTTTTCATGAACCACACCCAGTGTGATTGCATGTCTGTTCTTTTCATGAACCACACCCATTGTCATTGCATGTGTGTTCTTTTCATGAACCACAACTAGAGTCATTGCATGTCTGTTGTTTTCAGGAACCACACCTAGTGTCATTGCATGTCTATTCTTTTCATGAATCACACCCGATGTCACTACATGTAAGTTCTTTTCATGAACCACATAAGGATCCACCAGTGTCATTGGATGTGTGTTCTTCTCATGAACCACACGTGTATCCACCGGTGTCATTGCATGTCTGTTCTTTTCATGAACCACACATAAGGATCCACCAGTTTTATTGCATGTTTGTTCTTTTCATGAACCACACCTAGTGCCATTGCATGTCTGTTCTTTTCATGAAGCACACATAAGGATCCACCAGTGTCATTGCATACATTCTTTTCATGAACCACACCCAGTGTCATTGCATGTGTGTTCTTTTCATGAACCACAATTAGAGTCATTGCATGTCTGTTCTTTTCATGAACCACACCCAGTGTCATTACTTGTCTGTTCTTTTCATGAGCCACACCCAGTGTCATTGGATGTGTGCTCTTTGCATGAACCACAGCTAGAATCATTGCATGTCTGCTCTTTTCATGAACCACACCCAGTGTCATTGCATGTCTGTTCTTTTCATGAACCACACCCAGCGTCATTGCATGTGTGTTCTTTTCATGAACCACAGCTAGAGTCATTGCATGTCTGTTCTTTTCATGAACCACACCCAGTGTCATTGCATGTCTGTTCTTTTCATGAACCACACCCGGTGTCACTTCATGTAAGTTCTTTTCATGAACCACATAAGGATCCACCGGTGTCATTGCATGTGTTCTTCTCATGAACCACGTGGATCCACGGTGACATTGCATGTATGTTCTTTTCATGAACCACATAAGGATCCACCAATGTCATTACATGTCATTCTTTTCATGACCCAAACCTAGTGTCATTGCATGTGTGTTCTTTTCATGAACCACAACTAGAGTCATTGCATGTCTATTCTTTTCATGAACCACACCCAGTGTCATTGCATGTCTGTTCTTTTCATGAACCACACCCGGTGTCACTGCATGTCAGTTCTTTTCATGAACCATAGCTAGAGTCATTGCATGTCTATTACTTCCATAAACCGCACATGGATCGACCAGTGTCATTGCATCTCTGTTCTTTTCATGAACCACACACAGTGTCATTGTATGTCAGTTCTTTCCATGAACCACAACCAGTGTCATTGCATGTCAGTTCTTCTCATGAACCACACATGGATCCAATGGTGTCATTGCATGTCTGTTCCTCTAAATAAACCACATAAGGATCCACCAGTGTCATTGCAGTACATTCTTTTCTTGAACCACACCCAGTGGCATTGCATGTGTGTTCTTCTAAACAAACCACATAAGGATCCACCAGTGTCATTGCATGTCTGTTCTTTTCATGAACCACACCCAGTATCATTGCATGTGTTTTCTTCTAATCAAACCACATAAGGATCCACCAGTGTCATTGCATGTCTATTATTTTCATGAACCACATAAGGATCCACCAGTGGCATTGTATGTCTGTTCTTTTCATGAACCACACCCAGTGTCATTGCATGTGTATTATTCTAAATAAACCACATAAGGATCTACCAGTGTCCTTGCATGTCTGTTCTTTTCACGGACCACACCCAGTGTCAGTGCATGTCTGTTCTTTTGACGAACCACACCCAGTGTCACTGCATGTCAGTTCTTTTCATGAACCACATAAGGATATACCAGTGTCATTGGATGTGTCTTCTTCTCATGAACCACACATGGATCCACCGGTGTCATTGCATGTCTATTCCTCTAAACAAACCACATAAGGATCCACAAGTGTCATTGCATGTCTGTTCTTTTCATGAACCACACCCAGTATCATTGCATGTGTTTTCTTCTAAACAAACCACATACGGATCCACCAGTGTCATTGCATGTCTGTTATTTTCTTGAACCACATAAGGATCCACCAGTGTCATTGTATGTCTGTTCTTTTCATGAGCCACACCCAGTGTCATTGCATGTGTGTTCTTTTCATGAACCACAGCTAGAATCATTGCATGTCTGCTCTTTTCATGAACCACACCCAGTGTCATTGCATGTCTGTTCTTTTCATGAACGACACCCAGTGTCATTGCATGTGTTCTTTTCATGAACCACACCTAGTGTCATTGCATGTCTGTTCTTTTCATGAACCACACCCGGTGTCACTTCATGTAAGTTCTTTTCATGAACCACCTAAGGATCCACCAGTGTCATTGGATGTGTGTTCTTCTCATGAACCACACGTGGATCTACCGGTGACATTGCATGTCTGTTCTTTTCATGAACCACACCCAGTGTCATTGCATGTGTTTTCTTTTCATGAACCACAACTAGAGTCATTGCATGTCTGTTCTTTTTATGAACCACACCCAGTGTCCTTGCATGTCTGTTCTTTTCATGAACCACACCCGGTGTCACTACATGTCAGTTCTTTTCATGAACCATAGCCAGAGTCATTGCATGTCTGTTACTTCCATAAACCGCACATGGATCCACCAGTGTCATTGCATGTCTGTTCTTTTCATGAACCAAACCCAGTGTCATTATATGTCAGTTCTTTTCATGAACCACAACCAGTGTCATTGCATGTCAGTTCTTCTCATGAACCACACGTGGATCCACTAGAGTCATTGCATGTGTGTTCCTAAATAAACCACATAAGGATCCACCGGTTTGATTGCATGTCTGTTCTTTTCATGAACCACACCCAATGTCATTGCATGTGTGTTCTTCTAAACAAACCACAGAAGGATCCACCGGTGTCATTGCATGTCATATTTTCATGAACCACACCTAGTGTCATTGCATTTGTTCTTTTCATGAACCACATAGGATCCTAGTGTCACTACATGTCGGTTCTTTTCATGAACCACATAAGGATGTACCAGTGTCATTGGATGTGTTCTTCTCATGAACCACACGTGGATCCACGGTGTCATTGCATGTCATTCCTCTAAACAAACCACATAAGGATCCACTAGTGTCATTGCATGTCTATTCTTTTCATGAACCACATCTAGTATCATTGCATGTGTTCTTCTAAACAAACCACATAAGGATCCATCGGTGTCATTGCATGTCCGTTTTCATGAACCACATAAGGATCCACTAGTGTGATTGCATCTATTCATTTCATGAACCACACCCAGTGTCATTGCATGTGTGTTCTTTTCATGAACCACTAGAGTCATTGCATCTCTATTATTTTCATGAACCACACCCGTGTCATTGCATGTCATTCTTTTCATGAACCACACCTCATGTCATTGCATGTGTATTCTTTTCATGAACCACATAGATCCACTGTCATTGCATGTGTTCTTTTCATGAACCACACGTGATCCACCGTGTCATTGCATGTGAGTTCTTTTCATGAACCATGGCTAGAGTCATTGCATGTCGGTTACTTCCATAAACCACACATGGATCCACCGGTGTCATTGCATGTCTGTTTTTTCATGAACCACACCAAGTATCATTGCATGTCAGTTCTTTTCATGAACCACACCCAGTGTCATTGCATGTGTGTTCTTATAAACAAACCACATAAGGATCCACCAGTGTCATTGCATGCCTGTTCCTTTCATGAACCACACCCAGTGTCATTGCATGCGTGTTCTTTTCATTAACCACAGCTAGAGTCATTGCATGTATGTTCCTTCCATAAACCACACATGGATCCACCGATGTCATTGCATGTTTGTTCTTTTTATGAACCACACCCAGTGTCAGTGCATGTCAGTTCTTTTCATGAACCACATAAGGATCCACCCAGTGTCATTGGATGTGTGTTCTTCTCATGAACCACTACATGGATCCACCAGTGTCATTGCATGTCTGTTCCTCTAAACAAACCACATAAGGATCCACCAGTGTCATTGCATGTCTGTTCTTTTCATGAAACACACCTAGTGTCATTGCATGTGTGTTCCTCTAAACAAACCACATAAGGATCCACCAGTGTCATTGCATGTGTGTTCTTTTCATGGACCACACCTAGTGTCAGTGCATGTCTTTTCTTTTCATGAACCACACCCAGTGTCACTTCATGTCAGTTCTTTTCATGAACCACATAAGGATCTACCATTGTCATTGGATGTCTGTTCTTATCATGAACCACACGTGGATCCACCAGTGTCATTGCATGTCTGTTCCTCTAAACAAACGACATAAGGATCCACCAGTGTCATTGCATGTCTATTCTTTTCATGAACCACAACCAGTATCATTGCATGTGTGTTCTTCTAAACAAACCACATAAGGATCCACCAGTGTCATTGCATGTCTGTTATTTTCATGAACCACATAAGGATCCACCAGTGTCATTGCATGTCTGTTCTTTTCATGAACCACACCTAGTGTCATTGCATGTGTGTTCTTTTCATGAACCACAACTAGAGTCATTGCATGTCTGTTCTTTTCATGAACCACAACTAGTGTCATTGCATGTCTGTTCTTTTCATGAACTACACCCAGTGTCATTGCATGTGTGTTCTTTTCATGAACCACAACTAGAGTCATTGCATGTCTGTTTTTTTCATGAACCACACCTAGTGTCATTGCATGTCTGTTCTTTTCATGAACCACACCCAGTGTCATTGCATGTGTGTTCTTTTCATGAACCACAGCTAGAGTCATTGCATGTCTGTTCTTTTCATGAACCAGACCCAGTGTCATTGCATGTCTGTTATTTTCGTGAACCACACCTGGTGTCACTCCATGTATGTTCTTTACATGAACCACTTAAGGATCCACCAGTGTCATTGGATATGTGTTCTTCTCATGAACCACACGTGGATCCACCGGTGTGATTGCATGTCTATTCCTGTAAACAAACCACATAAGGATCCACCAGTGTCATTACATGTCTGTTCTTTTCATGAACCACACCCAGTGTCATTGCATGTGTGTTCTTCTAAACAAACCACATACGGATCCACCAGTGTCATTGCATGTCTGTTCTTTTCATGGACCACACCCAGTGTCAGTGCCTTTCTGTTCTTTTCACGAACCACACCCAGTGTCACTGCATGTTAGTTCTTTTCATGAACCACATAATTATCTACCAGTGTCATTGGATGTGTCCTCTTCTCATGAACCACATGTGGATCCACCGGTGTCATTGCATGTTTGTTCCTCTAAACAAACCACATAAGGATCCACCAGTGTCATTGCATGTCTGTTCTTTTCATGAACCACACCCAGTATCATTGCATGTGTTTTCTTCTAAACAAACCACATAAGGATCCACCAGTGTCATTGCATGTCTGTTATTTTCATGAACCACATAAGGATCCACCAGTGCCATTGTATGTCTGTTCTTTTCATGAACCACACCCAGTGTCATTGCATGTGTGTTCTTTTCATGAACCACAGCTAGAATCATTGCATGTCTGCTCTTTTCATGAACCACACCCAGTGTCATTGCATGTCTGTTCTTTCCATGAACCACACCCAGTGTCATTGCATGTGTGTTCTTTTCATGAACCACATCTAGAGTCATTGCATGTCTGTTCTTTTCATGAACCACACCCGGTGTCACTGCATGTAAGTTCTTTTCATGAACCACATAAGGATCCACCAGTGTCATTGGATGTGTGTTCTTCTCATGAACCACATGTGGATCCACCGGTCACATTGCATGTCTGTTCTTTTCATGAACCACACATAAGGATCCACCAGTGTTATTGCATGTCTATTCTTTTCATGAACCACACCCAGTGTCATTGCATATGTGTTCTTTTCATGAACCACAACTAGAGTCATTGCATGTCTATTCTTTTCATGAACCACACCCATTCCTTGCATGTCCGTTTCTTTTCATGAACCACACCCGTGTCAGCATGTCGGCTTCTTTTCATGAACCATAGCGAGTCATTGCATGTTTGTTATTTCCATAAACCGCACATGGATCCACCGTGTCATTGCATGTGTTCTTTTCATGAACCACACCCGGTGTCATTGTATGTCGGGCTTCTTTTCATGAACCACAACCAGTGTCATTGCATGTCAGTTCTTCTCATGAACCACATGTGGATCCACTGGAGTCATTCATGTCTGTTCATAAAAAACCACATAAGGATCCACCAGTGTCATTGCATGTCTGTTCTTTTCATCAACCACACCCAGTGTCATTGCATGTGTGTTCTTCTAAACAAACCACAGAAGGATCCATCAGTGTCATTGCATGTCTGTTCATAAATAAACCACATAAGGATCCACCAGTGTCATCGCATGTCTGTTCTTTTCATGAACCACACCCAGTGCCAGTGCTTGTCTGTTCTTTTCATGAACCACACCTAGTGTCACTGCATGTCAATTCTTTTCATGAACCACATAAGGTTGTACCAGTGTCATTGGATGTGCGTTCTTCTCATGAACCACACGTGGATCCACTGGTGTCATTGCACGTATGTTCCTTTAATCAAACCACATAAGGATCCACCAGTGTCATTGCATGTCTGTTCTTTTCATGAATCACATCCAGTATCATTGCATGTGAGTTCTTCTAAACAAACCACATAAGGATCCACCAGTGTCATTGCATGTCTGTTTTTTTCACGAACTACATAAGGGTCCACCAGTGTCATTGCATGTCTGTTCTTTTCATGAACCACACCTAGTGTCATTGCATGTGTGTTCTTTTCATGAACCACAGCTAGAGTCATTGCATGTCTGTTCTTTTCATGAACCACACCTAGTGTCATTGCATTTCTATTCTGTTCATGAACCACACCCGGTGATGTAAGTTCTTTTCATGAACCACATAAGGATCCACCAGTGTCATTGGATGTGTGTTCTTCTCATGAACCACACGTGGATCCACCGGTGTCATTGCATGTTTGTTCTTTCCATGAACCACACATAAGGATCCACCAGTGTCATTGCATGTCTGTTCTTTTCATGAACCACACCCAGTGTCATTGCATGTGTGTTCTTTTCATGAATCACAACTAGAGTCATTGCATGTCTGTTCTTTTCATGAACCACACCCAGTGTCATTGCATGTATGTTCTTTTCATGAACCACACCCGGTGTCACTGCATTTCAGTTCTTTTCATGAACCATAGCTAGAGTCATTGCAATTCTGTTACTTCCATAAACCGCACATGGATCCACCGGTGTCATTGCATCTCTGTTCCTTTCATGAACCACACCCAGTGTCATTGTATGTCAGTTCTTTTCATGAACCACAACCAGTGTCATTGCATGTCAGTTCTTCTCATGAACCACAGATCGATCCACTGGTGTCATTACATGTCTGTTCCTAAATAAACCACATAAGGATCCACCAATGTCATTGCATGTCTGTTCTTTTCATGAACCACACCCAGTGTCATTGCATGTGTGTTCTTCTAAACAAACCACATAAGGATCCACCAGTGTCATTGCCTGTCTGTTCTTTTCATAAACCACACCCAGTGCCAGTGCTTCTCTGCTCTTTTCATGAACCACACCTAGTGTCACTGCATGTCAGTTCTTTTCATCAACCACAAAAGGATGTACTAGTGTCATTGGATGTGTGTTCTTCCCATGAACCACACGTGGATCCACCGGTGTCATTACATGTCTGTTCCTCTAAACAAACCACATAAGGATCCACCAGTGTCATTGCATGTCTGTTCTTTTCATGAATCACATCCAGTATCATTGCATGTGAGTACTTCGAAACAAACCATATAAGGATCCACCAGTGTTATTGCATGTCTGTTCTTTTCATGACCCACATAAGGATCCACCAGTGTGATTGCATGTCTATTCTTTTCATGAGCCACACCCAGTGTCATTGCATGTGTGTTCTTTTCATGAACCACAGCTAGAGTCATTGCATGTCTGTTCTTTTCATGAACCACACCTAGTGTCATTAATTGTCTGTTCTTTTCATGAACCACACTCGGTGTCACTGCATGTAAGTTCTTTTCATGATCCACATAAGGATCCACTAGTGTCATTGGATGTGTGTTCTTCTCATGAACCACACATGGATCCACCGGTGTCATCGCATGTCTATTCCTCTAAACAAACCACATAAGGATCCACCAGTGTCATTGCATATCTATTCTTTTCATGAAACACACCCAGTATCATTGCATGTGTGTTCTTCTAAACAAACCACATAAGGATCCACCAGTGTCATTGCATGTCTGTTATTTTCATGAACCACATAAGGATCCACTAGTGTCATTGCATGTCTATTCATTTCATGAACCACACCCAGTGTCATTGCATGTCTGTTCTTTTCATGAACCACACCCGGTGTCACTGCATGTAAGTTCTTTTCATGAACTACAGAAGGATCCACCAGTGTCATTGGATGTGTGTTCTTCTCATGAACCACACGTGGATCCACCGGTGTCATTGCATGTCTGTTCTTTACATGAACCACACATAAGGATCCACCAATGTCATTGCATGTCTGTTCTTTTCATGAACCACATCCAGTGTCATTGCATGTATGTTCTTTTCATGAACCACAACTAGAGTCATTGCATGTCTGTTCTTTTCATGAACCAGACCCAGTGTCATTGCATGTCTGTTCTTTTCATGAACCACACCGAGTGTCATTGCATGTGTGTTCTTTTCATGAACCACAGCTATAGTCATTGCATGTCTGTTCTTTTCATGAACCTGACCAAGTGTCATTGCATGTCTGTTATTTTCATGAACCACACCCGGTGTCACTGCATGTAAGTTCTTCTCATGAACCACAGAAGGATCCACAGTGTCATTGGATGTGTTCTTTTCATGAACCACACGTGGATCCACCGGTGTGAGTGCATGTCTATTCCTCTAAACAAACCACATAAGGATCCACCAGTGTCATTGCATGTCTATTCTTTTCATGAACCACTCCCAGTGTCATTGCATGTGTGTTATTCTAAACAAACCACATAAGGATCCACCAGTGTCATTGCATGTCTGTTCTTTTCATGGACCACACCTAGTGTCAGTGCATGTCTGTTCTTTTCACGAACCACACCCAGTGTCACTGCATGCCAGTTCTTTTCATGAACCACATAAGGATCTACTAGTGTCATTGGATGTGTCTTCTTCTCATGAACCACACCTAGTGTCATTGCATGTCTGTTCTTTTCATGAACCACACCCGGTGTCACTGCATGTCAGTTCTTTTCATGAACCATAGCTAGAGTCATTGCATGCATGTTACTTCCATAAACCACACATGGATCCACCGGTGTCATTGCATGTCTGTTCTTTTTCATGAACCACACCCAGTGTCATTGAATGTGTGGTCTTCTAAACAAACCACATAAGGATCCACCAGTGTCATTGCATTTCTGTTGTTTTGATGAACCACACCCAGTATCAGTGCATGTCTATTCTTTTCATGAACCACTCCAGGTGTCACTTCATGTAAGTTATTTTCATGAACCACATAAGGATCTACTAGTGTGATTGGATGTGTGTTCTTCTCATGAACCACACGTGGATCCACCGGTGTCATTGCATGTTTGTTCCTCTAAACAAACCACATAAGGATCCACCAGTGTCATTGCATGTCTATTCTTTTCATGAACCACACCCAGTATCATTGCATGTGTGTTCTTCTAAACAAACCACATAAGGATCCACTAGTGTCATTGCATGTCTTTTTTTTTCATGAACCACATAAGGATCCACCAGTGTTATTGCATGTCTTTTCTTTTCATGAACCACACCCAGTGTCATTGCATGTGTGTTCTTTTCATGAACCACAGATAGAGTCATTGCATGTCTGTTCTTTTCATGAACCACACCTAGTGTGATTGCATGTCTGTTCTTTTCATGAACCACACCCAGTGTCATTGCATGTGTGTTCTTTTCATGAACCACAACTAGAGTCATTGCATGTCTGTTGTTTTTAGGAACCACACCTAGTGTCATTGCATGTCTATTCTTTTCATGAATCACACCCGATGTCACTACATGTAAGTTCTTTTCATGAACCACATAAGGATCCACCAGTGTCATTGGATGTGTGTTCTTCTCATGAACCACACGTGTATCCACCGGTGTCATTGCATGTCTGTTCTTTTCATGAACCACACATAAGGATCCACCAGTTTTATTGCATGTTTGTTCTTTTCATGAACCACACCTAGTGCCATTGCATGTCTGTTCTTTTCATGAAGCACACATAAGGATCCACCAGTGTCATTGCATGTCTGTTCTTTTCATGAACCACACCCAGTGTCATTGCATGTGTGTTCTTTTCATGAACCACAATTAGAGTCATTGCATGTCTGTTCTTTTCATGAACCACACCCAGTGTCATTGCATGTCTGTTCTTTTCATGAACCACACCCGGTGTCACTGCAGGTATGTTCTTTTCATGAACCACATAAGGATCCACCAGTGTCATTGGATGTGTGTTCTTCTCATGAACCACACGTAGATCCACCGGTGTCATTGCATGTCTGTTCTTTTCATGAACCACACATAAGGATCCACCAGTCTCATTGCATGTCTGTTCTTTTCATGAACCACAGCCAGTGTCATTGCATGTGTGTTCTTTTCATGAACCACAACTACAGTCATTGCATGTCTGTTCTTTTCGTGAACCACACCCAGTGTCCTTGCATGTCTGTTCTTTTCATGAACCACACCCGGTGTCACTGCATGTCAGTTCTTTTCATGAACCATAGCCAGAGTCATTGCATGTCTATTACTTCCATAAACCGCACATGGATCCACCGGTGTCATTGCATGTCTGTTCTTTTCATGAACCACACCCAGTGTCATTGCATGCTAGTTATTTTCATGAACCACACCCAGTATCATTGCATGTGTGTTCTTATAAACAAACCACATAAGGATCCACCAGTGTCATTGCATGTCAGTTCTTCTCATGAACCACACGTGGATCCACTAGAGTCATTGCATGTGTGTTCCTAAATAAACCACATAAGGATCCACCAGTGGCATTGCATGTCTGTTCTTTTCATGAACCACACCCAATGTCATTGCATGTGTGTTCTTTTCATGAACCACACCCAATGTCAGTGCATGTCAGTTCTTTTCATGAACCACATAAGGATCCACCCAGTGTCATTGGATGTGTGTTCTTCTCATGAACGACTACGTGGATCCACTAGTGTCATTGCATGTCTGTTCGTCTAAACAAATCACATAAGGACCCACCAGTGTCATTGCATGTCTGTTGTTTTCATGAACCACACCTAGTGTCATTGCATGTGTGTTCTTCTAAACAAACCACATAAAGATCCACCAGTGTCATTGCATGTCTGTTCTTTTCATGGACCACACCAAGTGTCAGTGCATGTCTTCTCTTTTCATGAACCACATCCAGTGTCACTGCATGTCAGTTCTTTTCATGAACCACATAAGGATCTACCAGTGTCATTGGATGTGTGTTCTTCTCATGAACCACACGTGGATCCACCGGTGTCATTGCATGTCTGTTCCTCTAAACAAACGACATAAGGATCCACCAGTGTCATTGCATGTCCGTTCTTTTCATGAACCACAACCAGTATCATTGCATGTGTGTTCTTCTAAACAAACCACATAAGGATCCACCAGTGTCAATGCATGTATGTTATTTTCATGAACCACATAAGGATCCACCAGTGTCATGGCATGTCTGTTCTTTTCATGAACCACACCCAGTGTAATTGCATGTCTGTTCTTTTCATGAACCACAACTAGAGTCATTGCATGTTTGTTATTTTCATGAACCACACCTAGTGTCATTGCATGTCTGTTCTTTTCATGAACATCACCCAGTGTCATTGCATGTGTGTTCTTTTCATGAACTACATCTAGAGTCATTGCATGTCTGTTCTTTTCATGAACCAGACCCAGTGTCATTGCATGTCTGTTATTTTCGTGAACCACAC
Source organism: Avena insularis (assembly GCA_023614405.1). Lineage (NCBI taxonomy): Eukaryota > Viridiplantae > Streptophyta > Magnoliopsida > Poales > Poaceae > Avena > Avena insularis. Next base: position 285,732,969 of record CM042690.1, read on the forward strand.
CTGGTGTCACTGCATGTAAGTTCTTTTCATGAACCACATAAGGATCCACTAGTGTCATTGGATATGTGTTCTTCTCATGAACCACATGTGGATCCACCGGTGTTATTGCATGTCTGTTCCTCTAAACAAACCACATAAGGATCCACCAGTGTCATTGCATGTCTGTTCTTTTCATGAACCACACCCAGTGTCATTGCATGTGTGTTCTTCTAAACAAACCACATAAGGATCCACCAGTGTCATTGCATGTCTGTTCTTTTCATGGACCACACCCAGTGTCAGTGCATGTCTGTTCTTTTCACGAACCACACCCAGTGTTACTGGATGTCAGTTCTTTTCATGAACCACATAAGGATCTACCAGTGTCATTGGATGTGTCTTCTTCTCATGAACCACACGTGGATCCGCCGGTGTCATTGCATGTCTGTTCCTCTAAACAAACCACATAAGGATCCACCAATGTCATTGCATGTCTGTTCTTTTCAAGAACCACACCCAGTATCATTGCATGTGTTTTCTTCTAAAAAAACCACATAAGGATCCACCAGTGTCATTGCATGTCTGTTATTTTCATGAACCACATAAGGATCCACCAGTGTCATTGTATGTCTGTTATTTTCATTAACCACACCCAGTGTCATTGCATGTGTGCTCTTTTCATGAACCACAGCTAGAATCATTGCATGTCTGCTCTTTTCATGAACCACACCCAGTGTCATTGCATGTCTGTTCTTTTCATGAACCACACCTAGTGTCATTGCATGTCTGTTCTTTTCATGAACCGCACCCGGTGTCACTTCATGTATGTTCTTTTCATGAACCACATAAGGATCCACCAGTGTCATTGGATGTGTGTTCTTCTCATGAACCGCACGTGGATCCACCGGTGACATTGCATGTCTGTTCTTTTAATGAACCACACATAAGGATCCACCAGTGTCATTGCATGTCTGTTCTTTTCATGAACCACACCCAGTGTCACTGCATGTGTGTTCTTTTCATGAACCACAACTAGAGTCATTGCATGTCTGTTCTTTTCAAGAACCACACCTAGTGTCCTTGCATGTCTATTCTTTTCATGAACTACACCCGGTGTCACTCCATGTCAGTTCTTTTCATGAACCATAACCAGAGTTATTGCATGTCTATTACTTCCATAAACCGCACATGGATCCACCGGTGTCATTGCATGTCTCTTCTTTTCATGAACCACACCCAGTGTCATTGTATGTCAGTTCTTTTCATGAACCACAACCAGTGTTATTGCATGTCAGTTCTTCTCATGAACCACACGTGGATCCACTAGAGTCATTGCATGTGTGTTCCTAAATAAACCACATAAGGATCCACCAGTGTCATTGCATGTCTGTTCTTTTCATGAACCACACCCAATGTCATTGCATGTGTGTTCTTTTCATGAACCACACCCAATGTCAGTGCATGTCAGTTCTTTTCATGAACCACATAAGGATCCACCCAGTGTCATTGGATGTGTGTTCTTCTCATGAACGACTACGTGGATCCACCAGTGTCATTGCATGTCTGTTCCTCTAAACAAATCACATAAGGATCCACTAGTGTCATTGCATGTCTGTTCTTTTCATGAACCACACCTAGTGTCATTGCATGTGTGTTCTTCTAAACAAACCACATAAAGATCCACCAGTGCCATTGCATGTCTGTTCTTTTCATGGACCACACCCAGTGTCAGTGCATGTCTTCTCTTTTCATGAACCACATCCAGTGTCACTGCATGTCAGTTCTTTTCATGAACCACATAAGGATCTACCAGTGTCATTGGATGTGTGTTCTTCTCATGAACAACACGTGGATCCACCGGTGTCATTGCATAGCTGTTCCTCTAAACTAACCACATAAGGATCCACCAGTGTCATTGCATGTCCGTTCTTTTCATGAACCACAACCAGTATCATTGCATGTGTGTTCTTCTAAACAAACCACATAAGGATCCACCAGTGTCAATGCATGTATGTTATTTTCATGAACCACATAAGGATCCACCAGTGTCATGGCATGTCTGTTCTTTTCATGAACCACACCCAGTGTAATTGCATGTCTGTTCTTTTCATGAACCACAACTAGAGTCATTGCATGTTTGTTATTTTCATGAACCACACCTAGTGTCATTGCATGTCTGTTCTTTTCATGAACATCACCCAGTGTCATTGCATGTGTGTTCTTTTCATGAACTACATCTAGAGTCATTGCATGTCTGTTCTTTTCATGAACCAGACCCAGTGTCATTGCATGTCTGTTATTTTCGTGAACCACACCTGGTGTCACTGCATGTAAGTTCTTTTCATGAACCACATAAGGATCCACTAGTGTCATTGGATATGTGTTCTTCTCATGAACCACATGTGGATCCACCGGTGTCATTGCATGTCTGTTCCTCTAAACAAACCAAATAAGGATCCACCAGTGTCATTGCATGTCTGTTATTTTCATGAACCACACCCAGTGTCATTGCATGTGTGTTCTTCTAAACAAACCACATAAGGATCCACCAGTGTCATTGCATGTCTGTTCTTTTCATGGACCACACCCAGTGTCAGTGCATGTCTGTTCTTTTCACGAACCACACCCAGTGTTACTGGATGTCAGTTCTTTTCATGAACCACATAAGGATCTAACAGTGTCATTGGATGTGTCTTCTTCTCATGAACCACACGTGGATCCACCGGTGTCATTGCATGTCTGTTCCTCTAAACAAACCACATAAGGATCCACCAATGTCATTGCATGTCTGTTCTTTTCATGAACCACACCCAGTATCATTGCATGTGTTTTCTTCTAAAAAAACCACATAAGGATCCACCAGTGTCATTGCATGTCTGTTATTTTCATGAACCACATAAGGATCCACCAGTGTCATTGTATACATTATTTTCATTAACCACACCCAGTGTCATTGCATGTGTGCTCTTTTCATGAACCACAGCTAGAATCATTGCATGTCTGCTCTTTTCATGAACCACACCCAGTGTCATTGCATGTCTGTTCTTTTCATGAACCACACCTAGTGTCATTGCATGTCTGTTCTTTTCATGAACTGCACCCGGTGTCACTTCATGTAAGTTCTTTTCATGAACCACATAAGGATCCACCAGTGTCATTGGATGTGTGTTCTTCTCATGAACCGCACGTGGATCCACCGGTGACATTGCATGTCTGTTCTTTTAATGAACCACACATAAGGATCCACCAGTGTCATTACATGTCTGTTCTTTTCATGAACCACACCCAGTGTCATTGCATGTGTGTTCTTTTCATGAACCACAACTAGAGTCATTGCATGTCTGTTCTTTTCAAGAACCACACCTAGTGTCCTTGCATGTCTATTCTTTTCATGAACCACACCCGGTGTCACTGCATGTCAGTTCTTTTCATGAACCATAACCAGAGTTATTGCATGTGTGTTACTTCCATAAACCGCACATGGATCCACCGGTGTCATTGCATGTCTGTTCTTTTCATGAACCACACCCAGTGTCATTGTATGTCAGTTCTTTTCATGAACCACAACCAGTGTCATTGCATGTCAGTTCTTCTCATGAACCACGTGGATCCACTAGAGTCATTGCATGTGTGTTCCTAAATAAACCACATAAGGATCCACCAGTGTCATTGCATGTCTGTTCTTTTCATGAACCACACCCAATGTCATTGCATGTGTGTTCTTCTAAACAAACCACAGAAGGATCCACCAGTGTCATTGCCTGTCTGTTATTTTCATGAACCACATCAAGTGCCAGTGCTTGTCTGTTCTTTTCATGAACCACACCTAGTGTCACTGCATGTCAGTTCTTTTCATGAACCACATAAGGATGTACCAATGTCATTGGATGTGTGTTCTTCTCATGAACCACACGTGGATCCACCGGTGTCATTGCATGTCTGTTCCTCTAATCAAACCACATAAGGATCCACCAGTGTCATTGCATGTTTGTTTTTTTCATGAATCACATCCAGTATCATTGCATGTGAGTTCTTCTAAACAAACCACATAAGGATCCACCAGTGTCATTGCATGTCTGTTCTTTTCATGAACCACATAAGGATCTACCAGTGTCATTGGATGTGTCTTCTTCTCATGAACCACACATGGATCCACCGGTGTCATTGCATGTCTATTCCTCTAAACAAACCACATAAGGATACACCAGTGTCATTGCATGTCTGTTCTTTTCATGAACCACACCTAGTATCATTGCATGTGTTTTCTTCTAAACAAACCACATAAGGATCCACCAGTGTCATTGCATGTCTATTATTTTCATGAACCACATAAGCATCCACCAGTGTCATTGTATGTCTGTTCTTTTCATGAGCCACACCCAGTGTCATTGGATGTGTGCTCTTTGCATGAACCACAGCTAGAATCATTGCATGTCTGCTCTTTTCATGAACCACACCCAGTGTCATTGCATGTCTGTTCTTTTCATGAACCACACCCAGCGTCATTGCATGTGTGTTCTTTTCATGAACCACAGCTAGAGTCATTGCATGTCTGTTCTTTTCATGAACCACACCTAGTGTCATTGCATGTCTATTCTTTTCATGAACCACACCCGGTGTCACTTCATGTAAGTTCTTTTCATGAACCACATAAGGAGCCACCAGTGCCATTGGATGTGTGTTCTTCTCATGAACCACACGTGGATCCACCGGTGACATTGCATGTCTGTTCTTTTCATGAACCACACATAAGGATCCACCAATGTCATTGCATGTCTGTTCTTTTCATGAACCACACCTAGTGTCATTGCATGTGTGTTCTTTTCATGAACCACAACTAGATTCATTGCATGTCTATTCTTTTCATGAACCACACCCAGTGTCATTGCATGTCTGTTCTTTTCATGAACCACACCCGGTGTCACTGCATGTCAGTTCTTTTCATGAACCATAGCTAGAGTCATTGCATGTCTGTTACTTCCATAAACCGCACATGGATCGACCAGTGTCATTGCATCTCTGTTCTTTTCATGAACCACACACAGTGTCATTGTATGTCAGTTCTTTCCATGAACCACAACCAGTGTCATTGCATGTCAGTTCTTCTCATGAACCACACATGGATCCACTGGTGTCATTGCATGTCTATTCCTCTAAATAAACCACATAAGGATCCACCAGTGTCATTGCAGGTCTGTTCTTTTCTTGAACCACACCCAGTGGCATTGCATGTGTGTTCTTCTAAACAAACCACATAAGGATCCACCAGTGTCATTGCATGTCTGTTATTTTCATGAACCACATAAGGATCCACCAGTGGCATTGTATGTCTGTTCTTTTCATGAACCACACCCAGTGTCATTGCATGTGTATTATTCTAAATAAACCACATAAGGATCTACCAGTGTCCTTGCATGTCTGTTCTTTTCACAGACCACACCCAGTGTCGATGTTCATGTTTCTTTTCACGAACCACAATGTCCACTGCATGTCAGTTCTTTTCATGAACCACATAAGGATCTACCAGTGTCATTGGATGTGTCTTCTTCTCATGAACCACACATGGATCCACCGGTGTCATTGCATGTCTATTCCTCTAAACAAACCACATAAGGATCCACAAGTGTCATTGCATGTCTGTTCTTTTCATGAACCACACCCAGTATCATTGCATGTGTTTTCTTCTAAACAAACCACATAAGGATCCACCAAGGTGTCATTGCATATACATTATTTTCTTGAACCACATAAGGATCCACCAGTGTCATTGTATGTCTGTTCTTTTCATGAGCCACACCCAGTGTCATTGCATGTGTGTTCTTTTCATGAACCACAGCTAGAATCATTGCATGTCTGCTCTTTTCATGAACCACACCGAGTGTCATTGCATGTCTGTTCTTTTCATGAACGACACCCAGTGTCATTGCATGTGTTCTTTTCATGAACCACACATGGTGTCATTGCATGTCTGTTCTTTTCATGAACCACACCCGGTGTCACTTCATGTAAGTTCTTTTCATGAACCACCTAAGGAACCACCAGTGTCATTGGATGTGTGTTCTTCTCATGAACCACACGTGGATCTACCGGTGACATTGCATGTCTGTTCTTTTCATGAACCACACCCAGTGTCATTGCATGTGTTTTCTTTTCATGAACCACAACTAGAGTCATTGCATGTCTGTTCTTTTTATGAACCACACCCAGTGTCCTTGCATGTCTGTTCTTTTCATGAACCACACCCGGTGTCACTGCATGTCAGTTCTTTTCATGAACCATAGCCAGAGTCATTGCATGTCTGTTACTTCCATAAACCGCACATGGATCCACCAGTGTCATTGCATGTCTGTTCTTTTCATGAACCAAACCCAGTGTCATTATATGTCAGTTCTTTTCATGAACCACAACCAGTGTCATTGCATGTCAGTTCTTCTCATGAACCACACGTGGATCCACTAGAGTCATTGCATGTGTGTTCCTAAATAAACCACATAAGGATCCACCAGTGTCATTGCATGTCTGTTCTTTTCATGAACCACACCCAATGTCATTGCATGTGTGTTCTTCTAAACAAACCACATAAGGATCCACGGTGTCATTGCACATCATTATTTTCATGAACCACACCCGGTGCGGTGCTTATGCATTCTTTTCATGAACCACACCTATTGTCACTGCATGTCAGTTCTTTTCATGAACCACATAAGGATGTACCAGTGTCATTGGATGTGTGTTCTTCTCATGAACCACACATGGATCCACCGGTGTCATTGCATGTCTGTTCCTCTAATCAAACCACATAAGGATCCACAAGTGTCATTGCATGTCTATTCTTTTCATGAATCACATCTAGTATCATTGCATGTGAGTTCTTCTAAACAAACCACATAAGGATCCACCAGTGTCATTGCATGTCTGTTCTTTTCATGAACCACATAAGGATCCACCAGTGTGATTGCATGTCTGTTGTTTTCATGAACCACACCCAGTGTCTTTGCATGTGTGTTCTTTTCATGAACCACAGCTAGAGTCATTGCATACATTATTTTCATGAACCACACCCAAGGTGTCATTGTATGTATACATTCTTTTCATGAACCACACCCGGTGTCACTGCATGTAAGTTCTTTTCATGAACCACATAAGGATCCACCAGTGTCATTGGATGTGTGTTCTTCTCATGAACCACACATGGATCCACCGGTGTCATTGCATGTCTGTTCTTTTCATGAACCACACATAAGGATCCACTAGTGTCATTTCATGTCTGTTCTTTTCATGAACCACACCCAGTGTCATTGCATGTGTGTTGTTTTCATGAACCACAACTAGATTCATTGCATGTCCGTTCTTTTCATGAACCACACCCAGTGTCATTGCATATACATTCTTTTCATGAACCACACCCGATGTCACTGCATGTCAGTTCTTTTCATGAACCATAGCTAGAGTCATTGCATGTATGTTACTTCCATAAACCGCACATGGATCCACCGGTGTCATTGCATCTCTATTCTTTTCATGAACCACACACAGTGTCATTGTATGTCAGTTCTTTTCATGAACCACAACCAGTGTCATTGGATGTCAGTTCTTCTCATGAACCACACATGGATCCACTAGTGTCATTGCATGTCTGTTCCTCTAAATAAACCACATAAGGATCCACCAGTGTCATTGCATGTCTGTTCTTTTCATGAACCACACCCAGTGGCATTGCATGTGTGTTCTTCTAAAGAAACCACATAAGAATCCACCAGTGTCATTGCATGTCTGTTCTTTTCATGAACCACACCAAGTATCATTGCATGTGTTTTCTTCTAAACAAACCACATAAGGATCCACTAGTGTCGTTGCATGTCTGTTATTTTCATGAACCACATAAGGATCCACCAGTGTCATTGTATGTCTGTTCTTTTCATGAACCACACCGAGTGTCATTGCATGTGTGTTCTTTTCATGAACCGCACCCAGTGTCATTGCATGTGTGTTCTTCTAAACAAACCACATAAGGATCCACCAGTGTCATTGCCTGTCTGTTATTTTCATGAACCACACCCAGTGCCAGTGCTTGTCTGTTCTTTTCATGAACCACACCTAGTGTCACTGCATGTCAGTTCTTTTCATGAACCACATAAGGATGTACCAGTGTCATTGGATGTGTGTTCTTCTCATGAACCACACGTGGATCCACCGGTGTCATTGCATTTATGTTCCTCTAATCAAACCACATAAGGATCCACCAGTGTCATTGCATGTCTGTTTTTTTCATGAATCACATCCAGTATCATTGCATGTGAGTTCTTCTAAACAAACCACATAAGGATCCACCAGTGTCATTGCATGTCTGTTCTTTTCATGAACCACATAAGGATCCACCAGTGTGATTGCATGTCTTGTTTTCATAGACCACACCCGGTGTCTTTGCATGTGTGTTCTTTTCATGAACCACACTAGAGTCATTGCATGTTATTTTCATGAACCACACCCGGTGTCATTGTATACATTCTTTTCATGAACCACACCCGGTGTCACTGCATGTAAGTTCTTTTCATGAACCACATAAGGATCCACCAGTGTCATTGGATGTGTTCTTCTCATGAACCACATGGATCCACCGGTGTCATTGCATGTCATTCTTTTCATGAACCACACATAAGGATCCACTAGTGTCATTTCATGTCATTCTTTTCATGAACCACCCAGTGTCATTGCATGTGTTGTTTTCATGAACCACAACTAGATTCATTGCATGTCCGTTCTTTTCATGAACCACACCCAGTGTCATTGCATGTCTGTTCTTATCATGAAACACACACGATGTCACTGCATGTCAGTTCTTTTAATGAACCACAGCTAGAGTCAATGCATGTATGTTACTTCCATAAACCGCACATGGATCCACCGGTGTCATTGCATCTCTATTCTTTTCATGAACCACACCAGTGTCATTGTATGTCATTCTTTTCATGAACCACAACAGTGTCATTGGATGTCAGTTCTTCTCATGAACCACACATGGATCCACTAGTGTCATTGCATATGTTTCCTCTAAATAAACCACATAAGGATCCACGGTGTCATTGCATGTCTGTTCTTTTCATGAACCACACCCAGTGGCATTGCATGTGTGTTCTTCTAAAGAAACCACATAAGAATCCACAGTGTCATTGCATACATTCTTTTCATGAACCACACCAAGTATCATTGCATGTGTTTTCTTCTAAACAAACCACATAAGGATCCACTAGTGTCGTTGCATGTCTGTTATTTTCATGAACCACATAAGGATCCACCAGTGTCATTGTATGTCTGTTCTTTTCATGAACCACACCGAGTGTCATTGCATGTGTGTTCTTTTCATGAACCGCACCCAGTGTCATTGCATGTGTGTTCTTCTAAACAAACCACATAAGGATCCACCAGTGTCATTGCCTGTCTGTTATTTTCATGAACCACACCCAGTGCCAGTGCTTGTCTGTTCTTTTCATGAACCACACCTAGTGTGTCACTGCATGTCAGTTCTTTTCATGAACCACATAAGGATGTACCAGTGTCATTGGATGTGTGTTCTTCTCATGAACCACACGTGGATCCACCGGTGTCATTGCATTTATGTTCCTCTAATCAAACCACATAAGGATCCACCAGTGTCATTGCATGTCTGTTTTTTTCATGAATCACATCCAGTATCATTGCATGTGAGTTCTTCTAAACAAACCACATAAGGATCCACCAGTGTCATTGCATGTCTGTTCTTTTCATGAACCACATAAGGATCCACCAGTGTGATTGCATGTCTGTTGTTTTCATGAACCACACCCAGTGTCATTGCATCTGTGTGCTTTTCATGAACCACATCTAGAGTCATTGCATGTCTGTTCTTTTCATGATCCACACCCAGTGTCATTGTATGTCTGTTCTTTTCATATACCACATCCGGTGTCACTACATGTAAGTTCTTTTCATGAACCAGATAAGGATCCACCAGTGTCATTGGATGTGTGTTCTTCTCATGAACCACACGTGGATCCACTGGTGTCATTGCATGTATGTTCTTTTCATGAACCACACATAAGGATCCACTAGTGTCATTGCATGTACATTCTTTTCATGAACCACACCGGTGTCATTGCATGTGTGTTGTTTTCATGAACCACAACTAGATTCATTGCATGTACATTCTTTTCATGAACCACACCCGGTGTCATTGCATATACATTCTTTTCATGAACCACACCAGGTGTCACTGCATGTCAGTTCTTTTCATGAACCATAGCTAGAGTCATTGCATGTATGTTACTTCCATAAACCGCACATGGATCCACCGGTGTCATTGCATCTCTGTTCTTTTCATGAACCACACACAGTGTCATTGTATGTCAGTTCTTTTCATGAACCACAACCAGTGTCATTGCATGTCAGTTATTCTCATGAACCACACATGGATCCACTGGTGTCATTGCATGTCTGTTCCTCTAAATAAACCACATAAGGATCTATCAGTGTCATTGCATGTCTGTTCTTTTCATGAACCACACCCAGTGGCATTGCATGTGTGTTCTTCTAAAGAAACCATATAAGAATCCACCAGTGTCATTGCATGTCTGTTCTTTTCATGAACCACACCCAGTATCATTGCATGTGTTTTCTTCTAAACAAACCACATAAGGATCCACTAGTGTCATTGCATGTCTGTTATTTTCATGAACCACATAAGGATCCACCAGTGTCATTGTATGTCTGTTCTTTTCATGAACCACACCCAGTGTCATTGCATGTGTGTTCTTTTCATGAACCACAGCTAGAATCATTGCATGTCTGTTCTTTTGATGAACCACACCCAGTGTCAATGCATGTCTGTTCTTTTCATGAACCACACCCAGTATCATTGCATGTATGTTCTTTTCATGAACCACAGCTAGAGTCATTGCATATGCATTCTTTTCATGAACCACACCTAGTGTCATTGCATGTCTGTTCTTTTCATGAACCACCCGGTGTCACTGCATGTCAGTTCTTTTCATGAACCACATAAGGATGTACTAGTGTCATTGGATGTGTGTTCTTGTCATGAACCACACGTGGATCCACCGGTGTCATTGCATGTATGTTCCTCTAAACAAACCACATAAGGATCCACCAGTGTCATTGCATGTCTGTTCTTTTCATGAACCACATAAGGATCCACCAGTGTGATTGCATATCTGTTCTTTTCATGAACCACACCCAGTGTCATTGCATTTGTGTTCTTTTCATGAACCACATCTAGAGTCATTGCATGTCTTTTCTTTTCATGAACCACACCCATTGTCATTGCATGTCTGTTCTTTTCATGAACCACACCAAGTGTCACTGCATGTAAGTTCTTTTCATGAACCATAAGGATCCACCAGTGTCATTGGATGTGTTCTTCTCATGAACCACATTGGATCCACGGTGTCATTGCATGTCTGTTCTTTTGATGAACCACAAATAAGGATCCACCAGTGTCATTGCATGTATGTTCTTTTCATGAACCACACCCAGTGTCATTACATGTGTGTTCTTTTCATGAACCACAACTAAAGTCATTGCATGTCTGTTCTTTTCATGAACCACACCCAGTGTCATTGCATGTCTGTTCTTTTCATGAACCACAACCGGTGTCACTGCATGTTAGTTCTTTTCATGAACGATAGCTAGAGTCATTGCATGTCTGTTACTTCCATAAACCGCAGATGGATCCACCGGTGTCATTGCATGTCTGTTCTTTTCAGGAACCACACCTAGTGTCATTGTATGTCAATTCTTTTCATGAACCACAACCAGTGTCATTATATGTCAGTTCTTCTCATGAACCACACGAGGATCCACTGGACTCATTGCATGTCTGTTCCTAAATAAACCACATAAGGATCCACCGGTGTCATTGCATATGTTCTTTTCATGAACCACACCCAGTGTCATTGCATGCGTGTTATTTTCATTAACCACAGCTAGAGTCATTGCATGTCTGTTATTTCCATAAACCACACATGGATCCACCGATGTCATTGCATGTCTGTTATTTCCATAAACCACACATGGATCCACAAGTGTCATTGCATGTCTGCTCTTTTCATGAACCACACCCAGTATCATTGCATGTGTTTTCTTCTAAACAAACCACATAAGGATCCACCAGTGTCATTGCATGTCTGTTATTTTCATGAACCACATAAGGATCCACCAGTGTCATTGTATACATTCTTTTCATGAGCCACACCCAGTGTCATTGCATGTGTGTTCTTTTCATGAACCACAGCTAGAATCATTGCATGTCTGCTCTTTTCATGAACCACACCCAGTGTCATTGCATGTCTGTTCTTTTCATGAACGACACCCAGTGTCATTGCATGTGTTCTTTTCATGAACCACACATGGTGTCATTGCATGTCTGTTCTTTTCATGAACCACACCCGGTGTCACTTCATGTAAGTTCTTTTCATGAACCACCTAAGGAACCACCAGTGTCATTGGATGTGTGTTCTACTCATGAACCACACGTGGATCTACCGGTGACATTGCATGTCTGTTCTTTTCATGAACCACACCCAGTGTCATTGCATGTGTTTTCTTTTCATGAACCACAACTAGAGTCATTGCATGTCTGTTCTTTTTATGAACCACACCCAGTGTCCTTGCATGTCTGTTCTTTTCATGAACCACACCCGGTGTCACTGCATGTCAGTTCTTTTCATGAACCATAGCCAGAGTCATTGCATGTCTGTTACTTCCATAAACCGCACATGGATCCACCAGTGTCATTGCATGTCTGTTCTTTTCATGAACCAAACCCAGTGTCATTATATGTCAGTTCTTTTCATGAACCACAACCAGTGTCATTGCATGTCAGTTCTTCTCATGAACCACACGTGGATCCACTAGAGTCATTGCATGTGTGTTCCTAAATAAACCACATAAGGATCCACCAGTGTCATTGCATGTCTGTTCTTTTCATGAACCACACCCAATGTCATTGCATGTGTTCTTCTAAACAAACCACATAAGGATCCACAGTGTCATTGCACATACATATTTTCATGAACCACAGCCAGTGCCAGTGCTTGTCTGTTCTTTTCATGAACCACACCTATTGTCACTGCATGTCAGTTCTTTTCATGAACCACATAAGGATGTACCAGTGTCATTGGATGTGTGTTCTTCTCATGAACCACACGTGGATCCACCGGTGTCATTGCATGTCTGTTCCTCTAATCAAACCACATAAGGATCCACAAGTGTCATTGCATGTCTATTCTTTTCATGAATCACATCTAGTATCATTGCATGTGAGTTCTTCTAAACAAACCACATAAGGATCCACCAGTGTCATTGCATGTCTGTTCTTTTCATGAACCACATAAGGATCCACCAGTGTGATTGCATGTCTGTTGTTTTCATGAACCACACCCAGTGTCTTTGCATGTGTGTTCTTTTCATGAACCACAGCTAGAGTCATTGCATGTCTGTTATTTTCATGAACCACACCCAGTGTCATTGTATGTCTGTTCTTTTCATGAACCACACCCGGTGTCACTGCATGTAAGTTCTTTTCATGAACCACATAAGGATCCACCAGTGTCATTGGATGTGTGTTCTTCTCATGAACCACACATGGATCCACCGGTGTCATTGCATGTCTGTTCTTTTCATGAACCACACATAAGGATCCACTAGTGTCATTTCATGTCTGTTCTTTTCATGAACCACACCCAGTGTCATTGCATGTGTGTTGTTTTCATGAACCACAACTAGATTCATTGCATGTCCGTTCTTTTCATGAACCACACCCAGTGTCATTGCATGTCTGTTCTTTTCATGAACCACACCCGATGTCACTGCATGTCAGTTCTTTTCATGAACCATAGCTAGAGTCATTGCATGTATGTTACTTCCATAAACCGCACATGGATCCACCGGTGTCATTGCATCTCTATTCTTTTCATGAACCACACACAGTGTCATTGTATGTCAGTTCTTTTCATGAACCACAACCAGTGTCATTGGATGTCAGTTCTTCTCATGAACCACACATGGATCCACTAGTGTCATTGCATGTCTGTTCCTCTAAATAAACCACATAAGGATCCACCAGTGTCATTGCATGTCTGTTCTTTTCATGAACCACACCCAGTGGCATTGCATGTGTGTTCTTCTAAAGAAACCACATAAGAATCCACCAGTGTCATTGCATGTCTGTTCTTTTCATGAACCACACCAAGTATCATTGCATGTGTTTTTCTAAACAAACCACATAAGGATCCACTAGTGTCGTTGCATGTACATTATTTTCATGAACCACATAAGGATCCACCAGTGTCATTGTATGTCTGTTCTTTTCATGAACCACACCGAGTGTCATTGCATGTGTGTTCTTTTCATGAACCGCACCCAGTGTCATTGCATGTGTGTTCTTCTAATCAAACAACATCAGGATCCACGGTGTCATTGCATACATTATTTTCATGAACCACACCCGGTGCGATTGCTTGCATTTCTTTTCATGAACCACACCTAGTGTCCTTTGCATGTCAGTTCTTTTCATGAACCACATAAGGATGTACCAGTGTCATTGGATGTGTGTTCTTCTCATGAACCACACGTGGATCCACCGGTGTCATTGCATTTATGTTCCTCTAATCAAACCACATAAGGATCCACCAGTGTCATTGCATGTCTGTTTTTTTCATGAATCACATCCAGTATCATTGCATGTGAGTTCTTCTAAACAAACCACATAAGGATCCACCAGTGTCATTGCATGTCTGTTCTTTTCATGAACCACATAAGGATCCACCAGTGTGATTGCATGTCTGTTGTTTTCATGAACCACACCCAGTGTCATTGCATCTGTGTGCTTTTCATGAACCACATCTAGAGTCATTGCATGTCTGTTCTTTTCATGATCCACACCCAGTGTCATTGTATGTCTGTTCTTTTCATATACCACATCCGGTGTCACTACATGTTAGTTCTTTTCATGAACCAGATAAGGATCCACCAGTGTCATTGGATGTGTGTTCTTCTCATGAACCACACGTGGATCCACTGGTGTCATTGCATGTATGTTCTTTTCATGAACCACACATAAGGATCCACTAGTGTCATTGCATGTCTGTTCTTTTCATGAACCACACCCAGTGTCATTGCATGTGTGTTGTTTTCATGAACCACAACTAGATTCATTGCATGTCTGTTCTTTTCATGAACCACACCCAGTGTCATTGCATGTCTGTTCTTTTCATGAACCACACCCGGTGTCCTTTGCATGTCAGTTCTTTTCATGAACCATAGCTAGAGTCCTTGCATGTATGTTACTTCCATAAACCGCACATGGATCCACCGGTGTCATTGCATCTCTGTTCTTTTCATGAACCACACACAGTGTCATTGTATGTCAGTTCTTTTCATGAACCACAACCAGTGTCATTGCATGTCAGTTATTCTCATGAACCACACATGGATCCACTGGTGTCATTGCATGTCTGTTCCTCTAAATAAACCACATAAGGATCTACCAGTGTCATTGCATGTCTGTTCTTTTCATGAACCACACCCAGTGGCATTGCATGTGTGTTCTTCTAAAGAAACCACATAAGAATCCACCAGTGTCATTGCATGTCTGTTCTTTTCATGAACCACACCCAGTATCATTGCATGTGTTTTCTTCTAAACAAACCACATAAGGATCCACTAGTGTCATTGCATGTCTGTTATTTTCATGAACCACATAAGGATCCACAAGTGTCATTGTATGTCTGTTCTTTTCATGAACCACACCCAGTGTCATTGCATGTGTGTTCTTTTCATGAAACACAGCTAGAATCATTGCATGTTTGTTCTTTTGATGAACCACACCCAGTGTCAATGCATGTCTGTTCTTTTCATGAACCACACCCAGTATCATTGCATGTATGTTCTTTTCATGAACCACAGCTAGAGTCATTGCATGTCTGTTCTTTTCATGAACCACACCTAGTGTCATTGCATGTCTGTTCTTTTCATGAACCACCCGGTGTCACTGCATGTCAGTTCTTTTCATGAACCACATAAGGATGTACTAGTGTCATTGGATGTGTGTTCTTGTCATGAACCACACGTGGATCCACCGGTGTCATTGCATGTATGTTCCTCTAAACAAACCACATAAGGATCCACCAGTGTCATTGCATATACATTCTTTTCATGAACCACATAAGGATCCACCAGTGTGATTGCATATCTGTTCTTTTCATGAACCACACCCAGTGTCATTGCATTTGTGTTCTTTTCATGAACCACATCTAGAGTCATTGCATGTCTTTTCTTTTCATGAACCACACCCATTGTCATTGCATGTCTGTTCTTTTCATGAACCACACCAAGTGTCACTGCATGTAAGTTCTTTTCATGAACCACATAAGGATCCACCAGTGTCATTGGATGTGTGTTCTTCTCATGAACCACACGTGGATCCACCGGTGTCATTGCATGTCTGTTCTTTTGATGAACCACAAATAAGGATCCACCAGTGTCATTGCATGTATGTTCTTTTCATGAACCACACCCAGTGTCATTACATGTGTGTTCTTTTCATGAACCACAACTAAAGTCATTTCATGTCTGTTCTTTTCATGAACCAAACCCAGTGTCATTGCATATACATTCTTTTCATGAACCACAACCGGTGTCACTGCATGTTAGTTCTTTTCATGAACCATAGCTAGAGTCATTGCATGTCTGTTACTTCCATAAACCGCAGATGGATCCACCGGTGTCATTGCATGTCTGTTCTTTTCAGGAACCACACCTAGTGTCATTGTATGTCAATTCTTTTCATGAACCACAACCAGTGTCATTATATGTCAGTTCTTCTCATGAACCACACGAGGATCCACTGGACTCATTGCATGTCTGTTCCTAAATAAACCACATAAGGATCCACCAGTGTCATTGCATGTACATTCTTTTCATGAACCACACCGGTGTCATTGCATGCGTGTTATTTTCATTAACCACAGCTAGAGTCATTGCATATACATTATTTCCATAAACCACACATGGATCCACCGATGTCATTGCATGTCTGTTCTTTTTATGAACCACACCTAGTGTCACTGCATGTCAGTTCTTTTCATGAACCACATAAGGATCCACCCAGTGTAATTGGATGTGTGTTCTTCTCATGAACCTCACATGGATCCACCGGTGTCATTGCATGTCTGTTCCTCTAAACAAACCACATAAGGATCCACCAGTGTCATTGCATGTCTGTTCTTTTCATAAACCACACCTAGTGTCATTGCATTTGTGTTCTTCTAAACAAACCACATAGGATCCACTAGTGTCACTACATGTCAGTTCTTTTCATGAACCACATAAGGATCTACCAGTGTCATTGGATGTGTGTTCTTCTCATGAACCCCACGTGGATCCACCGGTGTCATTGCATGTCTGTTCCTCTAAACAAACCACATAAGGATCCACTAGTGTCATTGCATATCTATTCTTTTCATGAACCACACCCAGTATCATTGCATGTGTGTTCTTCTAAACAAACCACATAAGGATCCATCAGTGTCATTGCATGTCTGTTATTTTCATGAACCACATAAGGATCCACTAGTGTCATTGCATGTCTATTCATTTCATGAACCACACCCAGTGTCATTGCATGTGTGTTCTTTTCATGAACCACAGCTAGAGTCATTGCATCTCTATTCTTTTCATGAACCACACCGGTGTAATTGCATGTACATTCTTTTCATGAACCACACCTACATCATTGCATGTGTATTCTTGTCATGAACCACAGCTAGAGTCATTGCATGTCTGTTCTTTTCATGAACCACACCCAGTTTCATTGCATGTGAGTTCTTTTCATGAACCATGGCTAGAGTCATTGCATGTCGGTTACTTCCATAAACCACACATGGATCCACCGGTGTCATTGCATGTCTGTTTTTTCATGAACCACACCAAGTATCATTGCATGTCAGTTCTTTTCATGAACCACACCCAGTGTCATTGCATGTGTGTTCTTATAAACAAACCACATAAGGATCCACCAGTGTCATTGCATGCCTGTTCCTTTCATGAACCACACCCAGTGTCATTGCATGCGTGTTCTTTTCATTAACCACAGCTAGAGTCATTGCATGTATGTTCCTTCCATAAACCACACATGGATCCACCGATGTCATTGCATGTCTGTTCTTTTTATGAACCACACCCAGTGTCAGTGCATGTCAGTTCTTTTCATGAACCACATAAGGATCCACCCAGTGTCATTGGATGTGTGTTCTTCTCATGAACCACTACATGGATCCACCAGTGTCATTGCATGTCTGTTCCTCTAAACAAACCACATAAGGATCCACCAGTGTCATTGGATGTCTGTTCTTTTCATGAAACACACCTAGTGTCATTGCATGTGTGTTCCTCTAAACAAACCACATAAGGATCCACCAGTGTCATTGCATGTGTGTTCTTTTCATGGACCACACCCAGTGTCAGTGCATGTCTTTTCTTTTCATGAACCACACCCAGTGTCACTTCATGTCAGTTCTTTTCATGAACCACATAAGGATCTACCATTGTCATTGGATGTGTGTTCCTATCATGAACCACACGTGGATCCACCAGTGTCATTGCATGTCTGTTCCTCTAAACAAACGACATAAGGATCCACCAGTGTCATTGCATGTCTATTCTTTTCATGAACCACAACCAGTATCATTGCATGTGTGTTCTTCTAAACAAACCACATAAGGATCCACCAGTGTCATTGCATGTCTGTTATTTTCATGAACCACATAAGGATCCACCAGTGTCATTGCATGTCTGTTCTTTTCATGAACCACACCTAGTGTCATTGCATGTGTGTTCTTTTCATGAACCACAACTAGAGTAATAGCATATACTGTTTTTCATGAACCACAACTAGTGTCATTGCATGTCTGTTCTTTTCATGAACCACACCCAGTGTCATTGCATGTGTGTTCTTTTCATGAACCACAACTAGAGTCATTGCATGTCTGTTCTTTTCATGAACCACACCTAGTGTCATTGCATGTCTGTTCTTTTCATGAACCACACCAGTGTCATTGCATGTGTGTTCTTTTCATGAACCACAGCTAGAGTCATTGCATGTCTGTTCTTTTCATGAACCAGACCCAGTGTCATTGCATGTCTGTTATTTTCGTGAACCACACCTTGTGTCACTCCATGTATGTTCTTTACATGAACCACTTAAGGATCCACCAGTGTCATTGGATATGTGTTCTTCTCATGAACCACACGTGGATCCACCGGTGTGATTGCATGTCTATTCCTGTAAACAAACCACATAAGGATCCACCAGTGTCATTACATGTCTGTTCTTTTCATGAACCACACCCAGTGTCATTGCATGTGTGTTCTTCTAAACAAACCACATACGGATCCACCAGTGTCATTGCATGTCTGTTCTTTTCATGGACCACACCCAGTGTCAGTGCCTTTCTGTTCTTTTCACGAACCACACCAAGTGTCACTGCATGTTAGTTCTTTTCATGAACCACATAATTATCTACCAGTGTCATTGGATGTGTCCTCTTCTGATGAAACACATGTGGATCCACCGGTGTCATTGCATGTTTGTTCCTCTAAACAAACCACATAAGGATCCACCAGTGTCATTGCATGTCTGTTCTTTTCATGAACCACACCCAGTATCATTGCATGTGTTTTCTTCTAAACAAACCACATAAGGATCCACCAGTGTCATTGCATGTCTGTTATTTTCATGAACCACATAAGGATCCACCAGTGCCATTGTATGTCTGTTCTTTTCATGAACCACACCCAGTGTCATTGCATGTGTGTTCTTTTCATGAACCACAGCTAGAATCATTGCATGTCTGCTCTTTTCATGAACCACACCCAGTGTCATTGCATGTCTGTTCTTTCCATGAACCACACCCAGTGTCATTGCATGTGTGTTCTTTTCATGAACCACATCTAGAGTCATTGCATGTCTGTTCTTTTCATGAACCACACCTTGTGTCATTGCATGTCTGTTCTTTTCATGAACCACACCGGTGTCACCGCATGTAAGTTCTTTTCATGAACCACATAAGGATCCACCAGTGTCATTGGATGTGTTCTTCTCATGAACCACATGTGGATCCACGGTCACATTGCATGTCTGTTCTTTTCATGAACCACATAAGGATCCACCAGTGTTATTGCATGTCTATTCTTTTCATGAACCACACCCAGTGTCATTGCATATGTGTTCTTTTCATGAACCACAACTAGAGTCATTGCATGTCTATTCTTTTCATGAACCACACCCAGCGTCCTTGCATGTCTGTTCTTTTCATGAACCACACCCGGTGTCACTGCATGTCAGTTCTTTTCATGAACCATAGCCAGAGTCATTGCATCTTCATTTTCCATAAACCGCACATGGATCCACCGGTGTCATGGCATGTGTGTTCTTTTCATGAACCACACCCAGGTGTCATTGTATGTCGGGTTCTTTTCATGAACCACAACCGGTGTCATTGCATGTCGTTCTTCTCATGAACCACATGTGTATCCACTGGAGTCATTCATGTCTGTTCATAAAAAACCACATAAGGATCCTCCAGTGTCATTGCATGTCGGTTCTTTTCATCAACCACACCCAGTGTCATTGCATGTGTGTTCTTCTAAACAAACCACACAAGGATCCATCGTGTCATTGCATGTTCATAAATAAACCATAAGGATCCACCGTGTCATCGCATGTCTGTTTCTTTTCATGAACCACACCCGGTGCGTGCTTGTTCATTCTTTTCATGAACCACACCTAGTGTCACTACATGTCGATTCTTTTCATGAACCACATAAGGTTGTACCGTCATTGGATGTGTGTTCTTCTCATGAACCACGTGGATCCACTGTGTCATTGCATGTATGTTCCTCTAATCAAACCACATAAGGATCCACCAGTGTCATTGCATATACATTCTTTTCATGAATCACATCCCAAGATCATTGCATGTGAGTTCTTCTAAACAAACCACATAAGGATCCACCAGTGTCATTGCATGTCTGTTTTTTTCACGAACCACATAAGGGTCCACCAGTGTCATTGCATGTCTGTTCTTTTCATGAACCACACCTAGTGTCATTGCATGTGTGTTCTTTTCATGAACCACAGCTAGAGTCATTGCATGTCTGTTCTTTTCATGAACCACACCTAGTGTCATTGCATGTCTATTCTGTTCATGAACCACACCCGGTGATGTAAGTTCTTTTCATGAACCACATAAGGATCCACCAGTGTCATTGGATGTGTGTTCTTCTCATGAACCACACGTGGATCCACCGGTGTCATTGCATGTCTGTTTTTGCATGAACCACACATAAGGATCCACCAGTGTCATTGCATGTCTGTTCTTTTCATGAACCCCCAGTGTCATTGCATGTGTGTTCTTTTCATGAATCACAACTAGAGTCATTGCATGTCTGTTCTTTTCATGAACCACACCCAGTGTCATTGCATGTATGTTCTTTTCATGAACCACACCCGGTGTCACTGCATTTCAGTTCTTTTCATGAACCATAGCTAGAGTCATTGCAATTCTGTTACTTCCATAAACCGCACATGGATCCACCGGTGTCATTGCATCTTCTGTTCCTTTCATGAACCACACCCAGTGTCATTGTATGTCAGTTCTTTTCATGAACCACAACCAGTGTCATTGCATGTCAGTTCTTCTCATGAACCACACATCGATCCACTGGTGTCATTGCATGTCTGTTCCTAAATAAACCACATAAGGATCCACCAATGTCATTGCATGTCTGTTCTTTTCATGAACCACACCCAGTGTCATTGCATGTGTGTTCTTCTAAACAAACCACATAAGGATCCACCAGTGTCATTGCCTGTCTGTTCTTTTCATGAACCACACCCAGTGCCAGTGCTTCTCTGCTCTTTTCATGAACCACACCTAGTGTCACTGCATGTCAGTTCTTTTCATGAACCACACAAGGATGTACTAGTGTCATTGGATGTGTGTTCTTCCCATGAACCACACGTGGATCCACCGGTGTCATTACATGTCTGTTCCTCTAAACAAACCACATAAGGATCCACCAGTGTCATTGCATGTCTGTTCTTTTCATGAATCACATCCAGTATCATTGCATGTGAGTACTTCGAAACAAACCATATAAGGATCCACCAGTGTTATTGCATGTCTGTTCTTTTCATGACCCACATAAGGATCCACCAGTGTGATTGCATGTCTATTCTTTTCATGAGCCACACCCAGTGTCATTGCATGTGTGTTCTTTTCATGAACCACAGCTAGAGTCATTGCATGTCTGTTCTTTTCATGAACCACACCTAGTGTCATTAATTGTCTGTTCTTTTCATGAACCACACTCGGTGTCACTGCATGTAAGTTCTTTTCATGATCCACATAAGGATCCACTAGTGTCATTGGATGTGTGTTCTTCTCATGAACCACACGTGGATCCACCGGTGTCATTGCATGTCTGTTCTTTTCATGAACCACACATAAGGATCCACGAGTGTCATTTCATGTCTGTTCTTTTCATGAACCACACCCAGTGTCATTGCATGTGTGTTCTTTTCATGAACCACAACTAGAGACATTGCATGTCTGTTCTTTTCATGAACCACACCCAGTGTCATTTCATGTCTGTTCTTTTCATGAACCACACCCGGTGTCACTCCATGTCAGTTCTTTTCATGAACCATAGCTAGAGTCATTGCATGTCTGTTACTTCCATAAACCGCACATGGATCCACTCGTCTCATTGCATGTCTGCTCTTTTCATAAACCACACCCAGTGTCATTGTATGTCAGTTGTTTTCATGAACCACAACCAGTGTCATTGCATGTCAGTTCTTCTCATGAACCACACGTGGATCCACTAGTGTCATTGCATGTGTGTTCTTCTAAAAAAACCACATAAGGATCCACCAGTGTCATTGCATGTCTGTTCTTTTCATGAACCACACCCAATGTCATTGCATGCATGTTCTTTTCATTAACCACAGCGAGAGTCATTGCATGTCTGTTATTTCCATAAAGCACACTTGGATCCACCGATGTCATTGCATGTCTGTTCTTTTTATGAACCACACCTAGTGTCACTGCATGTCAGTTCTTTTCATGAACCACATAAGGATCCACCCAGTGTAATCGGATGTGTGTTCTTCTCATGAACGACACGTGGATCCACCGGTGTCATTGCATGTCTATTCCTCTAAACAAACCACATAAGGATCCACCAGTGTCATTGCATGTCTGTTCTTTTCATGAACCACACCTAGTGTCATTGCATTTGTTTTCTTCTAAACAAACCACATAGGATCCACCAGTGTCACTACATGTCAGTTCTTTTTCATGAACCACATAAGGATCTACCAGTGTCATTGGATGTGTGTTCTTCTCATGAACCACACATGGATCCACCGGTGTCATCGCATGTCTATTCCTCTAAACAAACCACATAAGGATCCACCAGTGTCATTGCATATCTATTCTTTTCATGAAACACACCCAGTATCATTGCATGTGTGTTCTTCTAAACAAACCACATAAGGATCCACCAGTGTCATGTCTCTATTTTCATGAACCACATAAGGATCCACTAGTGTCATTGCATGTCTATTCATTTCATGAACCACACCCAGTGTCATTGCATGTCTGTTCTTTTCATGAACCACACCCGGTGTCACTGCATGTAAGTTCTTTTCATGAACTACATAAGGATCCACCAGTGTCATTGGATGTGTGTTCTTCTCATGAACCACACGTGGATCCACCGGTGTCATTGCATGTCTGTTCTTTACATGAACCACACATAAGGATCCACCAATGTCATTGCATGTCTGTTCTTTTCATGAACCACATCCAGTGTCATTGCATGTATGTTCTTTTCATGAACCACAACTAGAGTCATTGCATGTCTGTTCTTTTCATGAACCAGACCCAGTGTCATTGCATGTCTGTTCTTTTCATGAACCACACCGAGTGTCATTGCATGTGTGTTCTTTTCATGAACCACAGCTATAGTCATTGCATGTCTGTTCTTTTCATGAACCTGACCAAGTGTCATTGCATGTCTGTTATTTTCATGAACCACACCCGGTGTCACTGCATGTAAGTTCTTCTCATGAACCACATAAGGATCCACCAGTGTCATTGGATGTGTGTTCTTTTCATGAACCACACGTGGATCCACCGGTGTGAGTGCATGTCTATTCCTCTAAACAAACCACATAAGGATCCACCAGTGTCATTGCATGTCTATTCTTTTCATGAACCACTCCCAGTGTCATTGCATGTGTGTTATTCTAAACAAACCACATAAGGATCCACCAGTGTCATTGCATGTCTGTTCTTTTCATGGACCACACCTAGTGTCAGTGCATGTCTATTCTTTTCACGAACCACACCCAGTGTCACTGCATGCCAGTTCTTTTCATGAACCACATAAGGATCTACTAGTGTCATTGGATGTGTCTTCTTCTCATGAACCACACCTAGTGTCATTGCATGTCTGTTCTTTTCATGAACCACACCCGGTGTCACTGCATGTCAGTTCTTTTCATGAACCATAGCTAGAGTCATTGCATGCATGTTACTTCCATAAACCACACATGGATCCACCGGTGTCATTGCATGTCTGTTCTTTTTCATGAACCACACCCAGTGTCATTGAATGTGTGGTCTTCTAAACAAACCACATAAGGATCCACCAGTGTCATTGCATTTCTGTTGTTTTGATGAACCACACCCAGTATCAGTGCATGTCTATTCTTTTCATGAACCACTCCAGGTGTCACTTCATGTAAGTTATTTTCATGAACCACATAAGGATCTACCAGTGTGATTGGATGTGTGTTCTTCTCATGAACCACACGTGGATCCACCGGTGTCATTGCATGTTTGTTCCTCTAAACAAACCACATAAGGATCCACCAGTGTCATTGCATGTCTATTCTTTTCATGAACCACACCCAGTATCATTGCATGTGTGTTCTTCTAAACAAACCACATAAGGATCCACCAGTGTCATTGCATGTCTTTTTTTTTCATGAACCACATAAGGATCCACCAGTGTTATTGCATGTCTTTTCTTTTCATGAACCACACCCAGTGTCATTGCATGTGTGTTCTTTTCATGAACCACAGATAGAGTCATTGCATGTCTGTTCTTTTCATGAACCACACCCAGTGTGATTGCATGTCTGTTCTTTTCATGAACCACACCCAGTGTCATTGCATGTGTGTTCTTTTCATGAACCACAACTAGAGTCATTGCATGTCTGTTGTTTTCAGGAACCACACCTAGTGTCATTGCATGTCTATTCTTTTCATGAATCACACCCGATGTCACTACATGTAAGTTCTTTTCATGAACCACATAAGGATCCACCAGTGTCATTGGATGTGTGTTCTTCTCATGAACCACACGTGTATCCACCGGTGTCATTGCATGTCTGTTCTTTTCATGAACCACACATAAGGATCCACCAGTTTTATTGCATGTTTGTTCTTTTCATGAACCACACCTAGTGCCATTGCATGTCTGTTCTTTTCATGAAGCACACATAAGGATCCACCAGTGTCATTGCATGTCTGTTCTTTTCATGAACAACACCCAGTGTCATTGCATGTGTGTTCTTTTCATGAACCACAATTAGAGTCATTGCATGTCTGTTCTTTTCATGAACCACACCCAGTGTCATTGCATGTCTGTTCTTTTGATGAACCACACCCGGTGTCACTGCAGATATGTTCTTTTCATGAACCACATAAGGATCCACCAGTGTCATTGGATGTGTGTTCTTCTCATGAACCACACGTAGATCCACCGGTGTCATTGCATGTCTGTTCTTTTCATGAACCACACATAAGGATCCACCAGTCTCATTGCATGTCTGTTCTTTTCATGAACCACAGCCAGTGTCATTGCATGTGTGTTCTTTTCATGAACCACAACTACAGTCATTGCATGTCTGTTCTTTTCATGAACCACACCCAAAGGTCCTTGCATGTCTGTTTCTTTTCATGAACCACACCCGTGTCATGCATGTCGTTCTTTTCATGAACCATAGCCAGAGTCATTGCATGTCTATTACTTCCATAAACCGCACATGGATCCACCGGTGTCATTGCATGTCTGTTCTTTTCATGAACCACACCCAGTGTCATTGCATGCTAGTTATTTTCATGAACCACACCCAGTGTCATTGCATGTGTGTTCTTATAAACAAACCACATAAGGATCCACCAGTGTCATTGCATGTCAGTTCTTCTCATGAACCACACGTGGATCCACTAGAGTCATTGCATGTGTGTTCCTAAATAAACCACATAAGGATCCACCAGTGTCATTGCATGTCTGTTCTTTTCATGAACCACACCCAATGTCATTGCATGTGTGTTCTTTTCATGAACCACACCCAATGTCAGTGCATGTCAGTTCTTTTCATGAACCACATAAGGATCCACCAGGTCATTGGATGTGTGTTCTTCTCATGAACGACTACGTGGATCCACCAGTGTCATTGCATGTCTGTTCGTCTAAACAAATCACATAAGGACCCACCAGTGTCATTGCATGTCTGTTCTTTTCATGAACCACACCTAGTGTCATTGCATGTGTGTTCTTCTAAACAAACCACATAAAGATCCACCAGTGTCATTGCATGTCTGTTCTTTTCATGGACCACACCCAGTGTCAGTGCATGTCTTCTCTTTTCATGAACCACATCCAGTGTCACTGCATGTCAGTTCTTTTCATGAACCACATAAGGATCTACCAGTGTCATTGGATGTGTGTTCTTCTCATGAACCACACGGATCCACCGTGTCATTGCATACATTCCTCTAAACAAACCACATAAGGATCCACCAGTGTCCTTGCCTGTCCGTTCTTTTCATGAACCACAACCAGTATCATTGCATGTGTGTTCTTCTAAACAAACCACATAAGGATCCACCAGTGTCAATGCATGTATGTTATTTTCATGAACCACATAAGGATCCACCAGTGTCATGGCATGTCTGTTCTTTTCATGAACCACACCCAGTGTAATTGCATGTCTGTTCTTTTCATGAACCACAACTAGAGTCATTGCATGTTTGTTATTTTCATGAACCACACCTAGTGTCATTGCATGTCTGTTCTTTTCATGAACATCACCAAGTGTCATTGCATGTGTGCTCTTTTCATGAACCACAGCTATAATCATTGCATGTCTGTTCTTTTCATGAACTGCACCCAGTGTCATTGCATGTCTGTTATTTTCGTGAACCACACCTGGTGTCACTGCATGTAAGTTCTTTTCATGAACCACATAAGGATCCACTAGTGTCATTGGATATGTGTTCTTCTCATGAACCACATGTGGATCCACCGGTGTCATTGCATGTCTGTTCCTCTAAACAAACCACATAAGGATCCACCAGTGTCATTGCATGTCTGTTCTTTTCATGAACCACACCCAGTGTCATTGCATGTGTGTTCTTCTAAACAAACCACATAAGGATCCACCAGTGTCATTGCATGTTCTTTTCATGGACCACACCCGGTGTCAGCATGTCTGTTCTTTTCACGAACCACACCCAGTGTTACTGGATGTCAGTTCTTTTCATGAACCACATAAGGATCTACCAGTGTCATTGGATGTGTCTTCTTCTCATGAACCACACGTGGATCCACCAGTGTCATTGCATGTCTGTTCCTCTAAACAAACCACATAAGGATCCACCAATGTCATTGCATGTCTGTTCTTTTCATGAACCACACCCAGTATCATTGCATGTGTTTTCTTCTAAACAAACCACATAAGGATCCACCAGTGTCATTGCATGTCTGTTATTTTCATGAACCACATAAGGATCCACCAGTGTCATTGTATGTCTGTTATTTTCATTAACCACACCCAGTGTCATTGCATGTGTGCTCTTTTCATGAACCACAGCTATAATCATTGCATGTCTGCTCTTTTCATGACCCACACCCAGTGTCATTGCATGTCTGTTCTTTTCATGAACCACACCTAGTGTCATTACATGTCTGTTCTTTTCATGAACCGCACCCGGTGTCACTTCATGTATGTTCTTTTCATGAACCACATAAGGATCCACCAGTGTCATTGGATGTGTGTTCTTCTCATGAACCGCACGTGGATCCACCGGTGACATTGCATGTCTGTTCTTTTAATGAACCACACATAAGGATCCACCTGTGTCATTGCATGTCTGTTCTTTTCATGAACCAACCCAGTGTCACTGCATGTGTGTTCTTTTCATGAACCACAACTAGAGTCATTGCATGTCTGTTCTTTTCAAGAACCACACCTAGTGTCCTTGCATGTCTATTCTTTTCATGAACCACACCCGGTGTCACTCCATGTCAGTTCTTTTCATGAACCATAACCAGAGTTATTGCATGTCTATTACTTCCATAAACCGCACATGGATCCACCGGTGTCATTGCATGTCTGTTCTTTTCATGAACCACACCCAGTGTCATTGTATGTCAGTTCTTTTCATGAACCACAACCAGTGTCATTGCATGTCAGTTCTTCTCATGAACCACACGTGGATCCACTAGAGTCATTGCATCTGTGTTCCTAAATAAACCACATAAGGATCCACCAGTGTCATTGCATGTCTGTTCTTTTCATGAACCACACCCAATGTCATTGCATGTGTGTTCTTTTCATGAACCACACCCAATGTCAGTGCATGTCAGTTCTTTTCATGAACCACATAAGGATCCACCCAGTGTCATTGGATGTGTGTTCTTCTCATGAACGACTACGTGGATCCACCAGTGTCATTGCATGTCTGTTCCTCTAAACAAATCACATAAGGATCCACTAGTGTCATTGCATGTCTGTTCTTTTCATGAACCACACCTAGTGTCATTGCATGTGTGTTCTTCTAAACAAACCACATAAAGATCCACCAGTGCCATTGCATGTCTGTTCTTTTCATGGACCACACCCAGTGTCAGTGCATGTCTTCTCTTTTCATGAACCACATCCAGTGTCACTGCATGTCAGTTCTTTTCATGAACCACATAAGGATCTACCAGTGTCATTGGATGTGTGTTCTTCTCATGAACCACACGTGGATCCACCGGTGTCATTGCATGGCTGTTCCTCTAAACTAACCACATAAGGATCCACCAGTGTCATTGCATGTCCGTTCTTTTCATGAACCACAACCAGTATCATTGCATGTGTGTTCTTCTAAACAAACCACATAAGGATCCACCAGTGTCAATGCATGTATGTTATTTTCATGAACCACATAAGGATCCACCAGTGTCATGGCATGTCTGTTCTTTTCATGAACCACACCCAGTGTAATTGCATGTCTGTTCTTTTCATGAACCACAACTAGAGTCATTGCATGTTTGTTATTTTCATGAACCACACCTAGTGTCATTGCATGTCTGTTCTTTTCATGAACATCACCCAGTGTCATTGCATGTGTGTTCTTTTCATGAACTACATCTAGAGTCATTGCATGTCTGTTCTTTTCATGAACCAGACCCAGTGTCATTGCATGTCTGTTATTTTCGTGAACCACACCTGGTGTCACTGCATGTAAGTTCTTTTCATGAACCACATAAGGATCCACTAGTGTCATTGGATATGTGTTCTTCTCATGAACCACATGTGGATCCACCGGTGTCATTGCATGTCTGTTCTCTAAACAAACCACATAAGGATCCACCAGTGTCATTGCATGTCCATTTTTTCATGAACCACACCCAGTGTCATTGCATGTGTGTTCTTCTAAACAAACCACAGAAGGATCCACCAGTGTCATTGCATGTCTGTTCTTTTCATGGACCACACCTGTTGTCGATTGCATGTCATTCTTTTCACGAACCACACCCAAGTGTTCTTTGGATGTCGATTCTTTTCATGAACCACATAAGGATCTACCAGTGTCATTGGATGTGTTCTTCTCATGAACCACACGTGGATCCACCGGTGTCATTGCATGTCTGTTCCTCTAAACAAACCACATAAGGATCCACCAATGTCATTGCATGTCTGTTCTTTTCATGAACCACACCCAGTATCATTGCATGTGTTTTCTTCTAAAAAAACCACATAAGGATCCACCAGTGTCATTGCATGTCTGTTATTTTCATGAACCACATAAGTGTCATTGCATGTGTGCTCTTTTCATGAACCATTAGAATCATTGCATGTCCGCTTTTTCATGAACCACACCCAGTGTCATCATTGCATGTCTTTTTTCATGAACCACACCTAGTGTCATTGTACATGTGTTTTTCATGAACCGCACCCGGTGTCACTTCATGTAAGTTCTTTTCATGAACCACATAAGGATCCACCAGTGTCATTGAATGTGTGTTCTTCTCATGAACCGCACGTGGATCCACCGGTGACATTGCATGTCTGTTCTTTTAATGAACCACACATAAGGATCCACCAGTGTCATTGCATGTCTGTTCTTTTCATGAACCACACCCAGTGTCATTGCATGTGTGTTCTTTTCATGAACCACAACTAGAGTCATTGCATGTCTGTTCTTTTCAAGAACCACACCTAGTGTCCTTGCATGTCTATTCTTTTCATGAACCACACCCGGTGTCACTGCATGTCAGTTCTTTTCATGAACCATAACCAGAGTTATTGCATGTGTGTTACTTCCATAAACCGCACATGGATCCACCGGTGTCATTGCATGTCTGTTCTTTTCATGAACCACACCCAGTGTCATTGTATGTCAGTTCTTTTCATGAACCACAACCAGTGTCATTGCATGTCAGTTCTTCTCATGAACCACACGTGGATCCACTAGAGTCATTGCATGTGTGTTCCTAAATAAACCACATAAGGATCCACCAGTGTCATTGCATGTCTGTTCTTTTCATGAACCACACCCAATGTGATTGCATGTGTGTTCTTCTAAACAAACCACAGAAGGATCCACCAGTGTCATTGCCTGTCTGTTATTTTCATGAACCACATCAAGTGCCAGTGCTTGTCTGTTCTTTTCATGAACCACACCTAGTGTCACTGCATGTCAGTTCTTTTCATGAACCACATAAGGATGTACCAGTGTCATTGGATGTGTGTTCTTCTCATGAACCACACGTGGATCCACCGGTGTCATTGCATGTCTGTTCCTCTAATCAAACCACATAAGGATCCACCAGTGTCATTGCATGTTTGTTTTTTTCATGAATCACATCCAGTATCATTGCATGTGAGTTCTTCTAAACAAACCACATAAGGATCCACCAGTGTCATTGCATGTCTGTTCTTTTCATGAACCACATAAGGATCTACCAGTGTCATTGGATGTGTCTTCTTCTCATGAACCACACATGGATCCACCGGTGTCATTGCATGTCTATTCCTCTAAACAAACCACATAAGGATACACCAGTGTCATTGCATGTCTGTTCTTTTCATGAACCACACCTAGTATCATTGCATGTGTTTTCTTCTAAACAAACCACATAAGGATCCACCAGTGTCATTGCATGTCTATTATTTTCATGAACCACATAAGCATCCACCAGTGTCATTGTATGTCTGTTCTTTTCATGAGCCACACCCAGTGTCATTGGATGTGTGCTCTTTGCATGAACCACAGCTAGAATCATTGCATGTCTGCTCTTTTCATGAGCCACACCCCGTGTCATTGCATGTCTGTTCTTTTCATGAACCACACCCACCGTCATTGCATGTGTGTTCTTTTCATGAACCACAGCTAGAGTCATTGCATGTCTGTTCTTTTCATGAACCACACCTAGTGTCATTGCATGTCTATTCTTTTCATGAACCACACCCGGTGTCACTTCATGTAAGTTCTTTTCATGAACCACATAAGGAGCCACCAGTGCCATTGGATGTGTGTTCTTCTCATGAACCACACGTGGATCCACCGGTGACATTGCATGTCTGTTCTTTTCATGAACCACACATAAGGATCCACCAATGTCATTGCATGTCTGTTCTTTTCATGAACCACACCTAGTGTCATTGCATGTGTGTTCTTTTCATGAACCACAACTAGATTCATTGCATGTCTATTCTTTTCATGAACCACACCCAGTGTCATTGCATGTCTGTTCTTTTCATGAACCACACCCGGTGTCACTACATGTCAGTTCTTTTCATGAACCATAGCTAGAGTCATTGCATGTCATACTTCCATAAACCGCACATGGATCGACCAGTGTCATTGCATCTCTGTTCTTTTCATGAACCACACACAGTGTCATTGTATGTCAGTTCTTTCCATGAACCACAACCAGTGTCATTGCATGTCAGTTCTTCTCATGAACCACACATGGATCCACTGGTGTCATTGCATGTCTGTTCCTCTAAATAAACCACATAAGGATCCACCAGTGTCATTGCAGGTCTGTTCTTTTCTTGAACCACACCCAGTGGCATTGCATGTGTGTTCTTCTAAACAAACCACATAAGGATCCACCAGTGTCATTGCATGTCTGTTCTTTTCATGAACCACACCCAGTATCATTGCATGTGTTTTCTTCTAATCAAACCACATAAGGATCCACCAGTGTCATTGCATGTCATTATTTTCATGAACCACATAAGGATCCACCAGTGGCATTGTATGTCTGTTCTTTTCATGAACCACACCCAGTGTCATTGCATTTGTATTATTCTAAATAAACCACATAAGGATCTACCACTGTCCTTGCATGTCTGTTCTTTTCACAGACCACACCCAGTGTCAGTGCATGTCTGTTCTTTTCACGAACCACACCCAGTGTCACTGCATGTCAGTTCTTTTCATGAACCACATAAGGATCTACCAGTGTCATTGGATGTGTCTTCTTCTCATGAACCACACATGGATCCACCGATGTCATTGCATGTCTATTCCTCTAAACAAACCACATAAGGATCCACAAGTGTCATTGCATGTCTGTTCTTTTCATGAACCACACCCAGTATCATTGCATGTGTTTTCTTCTAAACAAACCACATAAGGATCCACCAGTGTCATTGCATGTCTGTTATTTTCATGAACCACATAAGGATCCACCAGTGTCATTGTATGTCTGTTCTTTTCATGAGCCACACCCAGTGTCATTGCATGTGTGTTCTTTTCATGAACCACAGCTAGAGTCATTGCATGTCTGTTCTTTTCATGAACCACACCTAGTGTCATTGCATGTCTATTCTTTTCATGAACCACACCCGGTGTCACTTCATGTAAGTTCTTTTCATGAACCACATAAGGAGCCACCAGTGCCATTGGATGTGTGTTCTTCTCATGAACCACACGTGGATCCACCGGTGACATTGCATGTCTGTTCTTTTCATGAACCACACATAAGGATCCACCAATGTCATTGCATGTCTGTTCTTTTCATGAACCACACCTAGTGTCATTGCATGTGTGTTCTTTTCATGAACCACAACTAGATTCATTGCATGTCTATTCTTTTCATGAACCACACCCAGTGTCATTGCATGTCTGTTCTTTTCATGAACCACACCCGGTGTCACTACATGTCAGTTCTTTTCATGAACCATAGCTAGAGTCATTGCATGTCTGTTACTTCCATAAACCGCACATGGATCGACCAGTGTCATTGCATCTCTGTTCTTTTCATGAACCACACACAGTGTCATTGTATGTCAGTTCTTTCCATGAACCACAACCAGTGTCATTGCATGTCAGTTCTTCTCATGAACCACACATGGATCCACTGGTGTCATTGCATGTCTGTTCCTCTAAATAAACCACATAAGGATCCACCAGTGTCATTGCAGGTCTGTTCTTTTCTTGAACCACACCCAGTGGCATTGCATGTGTGTTCTTCTAAACAAACCACATAAGGATCCACCAGTGTCATTGCATGTCTGTTCTTTTCATGAACCACACCCAGTATCATTGCATGTGTTTTCTTCTAATCAAACCACATAAGGATCCACCAGTGTCATTGCATGTCTGTTATTTTCATGAACCACATAAGGATCCACCAGTGGCATTGTATGTCTGTTCTTTTCATGAACCACACCCAGTGTCATTGCATTTGTATTATTCTAAATAAACCACATAAGGATCTACCACTGTCCTTGCATGTCTGTTCTTTTCACAGACCACACCCAGTGTCAGTGCATGTCTGTTCTTTTCACGAACCACACCCAGTGTCACTGCATGTCAGTTCTTTTCATGAACCACATAAGGATCTACCAGTGTCATTGGATGTGTCTTCTTCTCATGAACCACACATGGATCCACCGATGTCATTGCATGTCTATTCCTCTAAACAAACCACATAAGGATCCACAAGTGTCATTGCATGTCTGTTCTTTTCATGAACCACACCCAGTATCATTGCATGTGTTTTCTTCTAAACAAACCACATAAGGATCCACCAGTGTCATTGCATGTCTGTTATTTTCATGAACCACATAAGGATCCACCAGTGTCATTGTATGTCTGTTCTTTTCATGAGCCACACCCAGTGTCATTGCATGTGTGTTCTTTTCATGAACCACAGCTAGAATCATTGCATGTCTGCTCTTTTCATGAACCACACCCAGTGTCATTGCATGTCTGTTCTTTTCATGAACGACACCCAGTGTCATTGCATGTGTTCTTTTCATGAACCACACCTGGTGTCATTGCATGTCTGTTCTTTTCATGAACCACACCCGGTGTCACTTCATGTAAGTTCTTTTCATGAACCACCTAAGGATCCACCAGTGTCATTGGATGTGTGTTCTTCTCATGAACCACACGTGGATCTACCGGTGACATTGCATGTCTGTTCTTTTCATGAACCACACCCAGTGTCATTGCATGTGTTTTCTTTTCATGAACCACAACTAGAGTCATTGCATGTCTGTTCTTTTTATGAACCACACCCAGTGTCCTTGCATGTCTGTTCTTTTCATGAACCACACCCGGTGTCACTGCATGTCAGTTCTTTTCATGAACCATAGCCAGAGTCATTGCATGTCTGTTACTTCCATAAACCGCACATGGATCCACCAGTGTCATTGCATGTCTGTTCTTTTCATGAACCAAACCCAGTGTCATTATATGTCAGTTCTTTTCATGAACCACAACCAGTGTCATTGCATGTCAGTTCTTCTCATGAACCACACGTGGATCCACTAGAGTCATTGCATGTGTGTTCCTAAATAAACCACATAAGGATCCACCAGTGTCATTGCATGTCTGTTCTTTTCATGAACCACACCCAATGTCATTGCATGTGTGTTCTTCTAAACAAACCACATAAGGATCCACCAGTGTCATTGCCTGTCTGTTATTTTCATGAACCACACCCAGTGCCAGTGCTTGTCTGTTCTTTTCATGAACCACACCTATTGTCACTGCATGTCAGTTCTTTTCATGAACCACATAAGGATGTACCAGTGTCATTGGATGTGTGTTCTTCTCATGAACCACACGTGGATCCACCGGTGTCATTGCATGTCTGTTCCTCTAATCAAACCACATAAGGATCCACAAGTGTCATTGCATGTCTATTCTTTTCATGAATCACATCTAGTATCATTGCATGTGAGTTCTTCTAAACAAACCACATAAGGATCCACCAGTGTCATTGCATGTCTGTTCTTTTCATGAACCACATAAGGATCCACCAGTGTGATTGCATGTCTGTTGTTTTCATGAACCACACCCAGTGTCTTTGCATGTGTGTTCTTTTCATGAACCACAGCTAGAGTCATTGCATGTCTGTTATTTTCATGAACCACACCCAGTGTCATTGTATGTCTGTTCTTTTCATGAACCACACCCGGTGTCACTGCATGTAAGTTCTTTTCATGAACCACATAAGGATCCACCAGTGTCATTGGATGTGTGTTCTTCTCAAGAACCACACATGGATCCACCGGTGTCATTGCATGTCTGTTCTTTTCATGAACCACACATAAGGATCCACTAGTGTCATTTCATGTCTGTTCTTTTCATGAACCACACCCAGTGTCATTGCATGTGTGTTGT
The DNA here is from genome assembly GCA_023614405.1 of Avena insularis. NCBI lineage: Eukaryota > Viridiplantae > Streptophyta > Magnoliopsida > Poales > Poaceae > Avena > Avena insularis. Next base: position 285,769,004 of record CM042690.1, read on the forward strand.
TTTCATGAACCACAACTAGATTCATTGCATGTCCGTTCTTTTCATGAACCACACCCAGTGTCATTGCATGTCTGTTCTTTTCATGAACCACACCCGATGTCACTGCATGTCAGTTCTTTTCATGAACCATAGCTAGAGTCATTGCATGTATGTTACTTCCATAAACCGCACATGGATCCACTCGTCTCGTTGCATGTCTGCTCTTTTCATAAACCACACCCAGTGTCATTGTATGTCAGTTGTTTTCATGAACCACAACCAGTGTCATTGCATGTCAGTTCTTCTCATGAACCACACGTGGATCCACTAGTGTCATTGCATGTATGTTCCTCTAAATAAACCACATAAGGATCCACCAGTGTCATTGCATGTCTGTTCTTTTCATGAACCACACCCAGTGGCATTGCATGTGTGTTCTTCTAAAGAAACCACATAAGAATCCACCAGTGTCATTGCATGTCTATTCTTTTCATGAACCACACCAAGTATCATTGCATGTGTTTTCTTCTAAACAAACCACATAAGGATCCACTAGTGTCGTTGCATGTCTGTTATTTTCATGAACCACATAAGGATCCACCAGTGTCATTGTATGTCTGTTCTTTTCATGAACCACACCGAGTGTCATTGCATGTGTGTTCTTTTCATGAACCGCACCCAGTGTCATTGCATGTGTGTTCTTCTAAACAAACCACATAAGGATCCACCAGTGTCATTGCCTGTCTGTTATTTTCATGAACCACACCCAGTGCCAGTGCTTGTCTGTTCTTTTCATGAACCACACCTAGTGTCACTGCATGTCAGTTCTTTTCATGAACCACATAAGGATGTACCAGTGTCATTGGATGTGTGTTCTTCTCATGAACCACACGTGGATCCACCGGTGTCATTGCATTTATGTTCCTCTAATCAAACCACATAAGGATCCACCAGTGTCATTGCATGTCTGTTTTTTTCATGAATCACATCCAGTATCATTGCATGTGAGTTCTTCTAAACAAACCACATAAGGATCCACCAGTGTCATTGCATGTCTGTTCTTTTCATGAACCACATAAGGATCCACCAGTGTGATTGCATGTCTGTTGTTTTCATGAACCACACCCAGTGTCATTGCATCTGTGTGCTTTTCATGAACCACATCTAGAGTCATTGCATGTCTGTTCTTTTCATGATCCACACCCAGTGTCATTGTATGTCTGTTCTTTTCATATACCACATCCGGTGTCACTACATGTAAGTTCTTTTCATGAACCAGATAAGGATCCACCAGTGTCATTGGATGTGTGTTCTTCTCATGAACCACACGTGGATCCACTGGTGTCATTGCATGTATGTTCTTTTCATGAACCACACATAAGGATCCACTAGTGTCATTGCATGTCTGTTCTTTTCATGAACCACACCCAGTGTCATTGCATGTGTGTTGTTTTCATGAACCACAACTAGATTCATTGCATGTCTGTTCTTTTCATGAACCACACCCAGTGTCATTGCATGTCTGTTCTTTTCATGAACCACACCCGGTGTCACTGCATGTCAGTTCTTTTCATGAACCATAGCTAGAGTCATTGCATGTATGTTACTTCCATAAACCGCACATGGATCCACCGGTGTCATTGCATCTCTGTTCTTTTCATGAACCACACACAGTGTCATTGTATGTCAGTTCTTTTCACGAACCACAACCAGTGTCATTGCATGTCAGTTATTCTCATGAACTACACATGGATCCACTGGTGTCATTGCATGTCTGTTCCTCTAAATAAACCACATAAGGATCTACCAGTGTCATTGCATGTCTGTTCTTTTCATGAACCACACCCAGTGGCATTGCATGTGTGTTCTTCTAAAGAAACCACATAAGAATCCACCAGTGTCATTGCATGTCTGTTCTTTTCATGAACCACACCCAGTATCATTGCATGTGTTTTCTTCTAAACAAACCACATAAGGATCCACTAGTGTCATTGCATGTCTGTTATTTTCATGAACCACATAAGGATCCACCAGTGTCATTGTATGTCTGTTCTTTTCATGAACCACACCCAGTGTCATTGCATGTGTGTTCTTTTCATGAACCACAGCTAGAATCATTGCATGTCTGTTCTTTTGATGAACCACACCCAGTGTCAATGCATGTCTGTTCTTTTCATGAACCACACCCAGTATCATTGCATGTATGTTCTTTTCATGAACCACAGCTAGAGTCATTGCATGTCTGTTCTTTTCATGAACCACACCTAGTGTCATTGCATGTCTGTTCTTTTCATGAACCACCCGGTGTCACTGCATGTCAGTTCTTTTCATGAACCACATAAGGATGTACTGGTGTCATTGGATGTGTGTTCTTGTCATGAACCACACGTGGATCCACCGGTGTCATTGCATGTATGTTCCTCTAAACAAACCACATAAGGATCCACCAGTGTCATTGCATGTCTGTTCTTTTCATGAACCACATAAGGATCCACCAGTGTGATTGCATATCTGTTCTTTTCATGAACCACACCCAGTGTCATTGCATTTGTGTTCTTTTCATGAACCACATCTAGAGTCATTGCATGTCTTTTCTTTTCATGAACCACACCCATTGTCATTGCATGTCTGTTCTTTTCATGAACCACACCAAGTGTCACTGCATGTAAGTTCTTTTCATGAACCACATAAGGATCCACCAGTGTCATTGGATGTGTGTTCTTCTCATGAACCACACGTGGATCCACCGGTGTCATTGCATGTCTGTTCTTTTGATGAACCACAAATAAGGATCCACCAGTGTCATTGCATGTATGTTCTTTTCATGAACCACACCCAGTGTCATTACATGTGTGTTCTTTTCATGAACCACAACTAAAGTCATTGCATGTCTGTTCTTTTCATGAACCACACCCAGTGTCATTGCATGTCTGTTCTTTTCATGAACCACAACCGGTGTCACTGCATGTTAGTTCTTTTCATGAACCATAGCTAGAGTCATTGCATGTCTGTTACTTCCATAAACCGCAGATGGATCCACCGGTGTCATTGCATGTCTGTTCTTTTCAGGAACCACACCTAGTGTCACTGTATGTCAATTCTTTTCATGAACCACAACCAGTGTCATTATATGTCAGTTCTTCTCATGAACCACACGAGGATCCACTGGACTCATTGCATGTCTGTTCCTAAATAAACCACATAAGGATCCACCAGTGTCATTGCATGTCTGTTCTTTTCATGAACCACACCCAGTGTCATTGCATGCGTGTTATTTTCATTAACCACAGCTAGAGTCATTGCATGTCTGTTATTTCCATAAACCACACATGGATCCACCGATGTCATTGCATGTCTGTTCTTTTTATGAACCACACCTAGTGTCACTGCATGTCAGTTCTTTTCATGAACCACATAAGGATCCACCCAGTGTAATTGGATGTGTGTTCTTCTCATGAACCTCACATGGATCCACCGGTGTCATTGCATGTCTGTTCCTCTAAACAAACCACATAAGGATCCACCAGTGTCATTGCATGTCTGTTCTTTTCATAAACCACACCTAGTGTCATTGCATTTGTGTTCTTCTAAACAAACCACATAGGATCCACTAGTGTCACTACATGTCAGTTCTTTTCATGAACCACATAAGGATCTACCAGTGTCATTGGATGTGTGTTCTTCTCATGAACCCCACGTGGATCCACCGGTGTCATTGCATGTCTGTTCCTCTAAACAAACCACATAAGGATCCACTAGTGTCATTGCATATCTATTCTTTTCATGAACCACACCCAGTATCATTGCATGTGTGTTCTTCTAAACAAACCACATAAGGATCCATCAGTGTCATTGCATGTCTGTTATTTTCATGAACCACATAAGGATCCACTAGTGTCATTGCATGTCTATTCATTTCATGAACCACACCCAGTGTCATTGCATGTGTGTTCTTTTCATGAACCACAGCTAGAGTCATTGCATCTCTATTCTTTTCATGAACCACACCCAGTGTAATTGCATGTCTGTTCTTTTCATGAACCACACCTACTGTCATTGCATGTGTATTCTTTTCATGAACCACAGCTAGAGTCATTGCATGTCTGTTCTTTTCATGAACCACACCCAGTTTCATTGCATGTGAGTTCTTTTCATGAACCATGGCTAGAGTCATTGCATGTCGGTTACTTCCATAAACCACACATGGATCCACCGGTGTCATTGCATGTCTGTTTTTTCATGAACCACACCAAGTATCATTGCATGTCAGTTCTTTTCATGAACCACACCCAGTGTCATTGCATGTGTGTTCTTATAAACAAACCACATAAGGATCCACCAGTGTCATTGCATGCCTGTTCCTTTCATGAACCACACCCAGTGTCATTGCATGCGTGTTCTTTTCATTAACCACAGCTAGAGTCATTGCATGTATGTTCCTTCCATAAACCACACATGGATCCACCGATGTCATTGCATGTTTGTTCTTTTTATGAACCACACCCAGTGTCAGTGCATGTCAGTTCTTTTCATGAACCACATAAGGATCCACCCAGTGTCATTGGATGTGTGTTCTTCTCATGAACCACTACATGGATCCACCAGTGTCATTGCATGTCTGTTCCTCTAAACAAACCACATAAGGATCCACCAGTGTCATTGCATGTCTGTTCTTTTCATGAAACACACCTAGTGTCATTGCATGTGTGTTCCTCTAAACAAACCACATAAGGATCCACCAGTGTCATTGCATGTGTGTTCTTTTCATGGACCACACCCAGTGTCAGTGCATGTCTTTTCTTTTCATGAACCACACCCAGTGTCACTTCATGTCAGTTCTTTTCATGAACCACATAAGGATCTACCATTGTCATTGGATGTGTGTTCTTATCATGAACCACACGTGGATCCACCAGTGTCATTGCATGTCTGTTCCTCTAAACAAACGACATAAGGATCCACCAGTGTCATTGCATGTCTATTCTTTTCATGAACCACAACCAGTATCATTGCATGTGTGTTCTTCTAAACAAACCACATAAGGATCCACCAATGTCATTGCATGTCTGTTATTTTCATGAACCACATAAGGATCCACCAGTGTCATTGCATGTCTGTTCTTTTCATGAACCACACCTAGTGTCATTGCATGTGTGTTCTTTTCATGAACCACAACTAGAGTCATTGCATGTCTGTTCTTTTCATGAACCACAACTAGTGTCATTGCATGTCTGTTCTTTTCATGAACCACACCCAGTGTCATTGCATGTGTGTTCTTTTCATGAACCACAACTAGAGTCATTGCATGTCTGTTCTTTTCATGAACCACACCTAGTGTCATTGCATGTCTGTTCTTTTCATGAACCACACCCAGTGTCATTGCATGTGTGTTCTTTTCATGAACCACAGCTAGAGTCATTGCATGTCTGTTCTTTTCATGAACCAGACCCAGTGTCATTGCATGTCTGTTATTTTCGTGAACCACACCTGGTGTCACTCCATGTATGTTCTTTACATGAACCACTTAAGGATCCACCAGTGTCATTGGATATGTCTTCTTCTCATGAACCACACGTGGATCCACCGGTGTGATTGCATGCCTATTCCTGTAAACAAACCACATAAGGATCCACCAGTGTCATTACATGTCTGTTCTTTTCATGAACCACACCCAGTGTCATTGCATGTGTGTTCTTCTAAACAAACCACATACGGATCCACCAGTGTCATTGCATGTCTGTTCTTTTCATGGACCACACCTGTGTCAAGGTTCTTCTGTTCTTTTCACGAACCACACCCAGTGTCACTGCATGTTAGTTCTTTTCATGAACCACATAATTATCTACCAGTGTCATTGGATGTGTCCTCTTCTCATGAACCACATGTGGATCCACCGGTGTCATTGCATGTTTGTTCCTCTAAACAAACCACATAAGGATCCACCAGTGTCATTGCATGTCTGTTCTTTTCATGAACCACACCCCGTATCATTGCATGTGTTTTCTTCTAAACAAACCACATAAGGATCCACCAGTGTCATTGCATGTCTGTTATTTTCATGAACCACATAAGGATCCACCAGTGCCATTGTATGTCTGTTCTTTTCATGAACCACACCCAGTGTCATTGCATGTGTGTTCTTTTCATGAACCACAGCTAGAATCATTGCATGTCTGCGCTTTTCATGAACCACACCCAGTGTCATTGCATGTCTGTTCTTTCCATGAACCACACCCAGTGTCATTGCATGTGTGTTCTTTTCATGAACCACATCTAGAGTCATTGCATGTCTGTTCTTTTCATGAACCACACCTTGTGTCATTGCATGTCTGTTCTTTTCATGAACCACACCCGGTGTCACTGCATGTAAGTTCTTTTCATGAACCACATAAGGATCCACCAGTGTCATTGGATGTGTGTTCTTCTCATGAACCACATGTGGATCCACCGGTCACATTGCATGTCTGTTCTTTTCATGAACCACACATAAGGATCCACCAGTGTTATTGCATGTCTATTCTTTTCATGAACCACACCCAGTGTCATTGCATATGTGTTCTTTTCATGAACCACAACTAGAGTCATTGCATGTCTATTCTTTTCATGAACCACACCCAGCGTCCTTGCATGTCTGTTCTTTTCATGAACCACACCCGGTGTCACTGCATGTCAGTTCTTTTCATGAACCATAGCCAGAGTCATTGCATGTCTGTTACTTCCATAAACCGCACATGGATCCACCGGTGTCATGGCATGTGTGTTCTTTTCATGAACCACACCCAGTGTCATTGTATGTCAGTTCTTTTCATGAACCACAACCAGTGTCATTGCATGTCAGTTCTTCTCATGAACCACATGTGGATCCACTGGAGTCATTCATGTCTGTTCATAAAAAACCACATAAGGATCCACCAGTGTCATTGCATGTCTGTTCTTTTCATCAACCACACCCAGTGTCATTGCATGTGTGTTCTTCTAAACAAACCACACAAGGATCCATCAGTGTCATTGCATGTCTGTTCATAAATAAACCACATAAGGATCCACCAGTGTCATCGCATGTCTGTTCTTTTCATGAACCACACCCAGTGCCAGTGCTTGTCTGTTCTTTTCATGAACCACACCTAGTGTCACTGCATGTCAGTTCTTTTCATGAACCACATAAGGTTGTACCAGTGTCATTGGATGTGTGTTCTTCTCATGAACCACACGTGGATCCACTGGTGTCATTGCATGTATGTTCCTCTAATCAAACCACATAAGGATCCACCAGTGTCATTGCATGTCTGTTCTTTTCATGAATCACATCCAGTATCATTGCATGTGAGTTCTTCTAAACAAACCACATAAGGATCCACTAGTGTCATTGCATGTCTGTTTTTTTCACGAACCACATAAGGGTCCACCAGTGTCATTGCATGTCTGTTCTTTTCATGAACCACACCTAGTGTCATTGCATGTGTGTTCTTTTCATGAACCACAGCTAGAGTCATTGCATGTCTGTTCTTTTCATGAACCACACCTAGTGTCATTGCATGTCTATTCTGTTCATGAACCACACCCGGTGATGTAAGTTCTTTTCATGAACCACATAAGGATCCACCAGTGTCATTGGATGTGTGTTCTTCTCATGAACCACACGTGGATCCACCGGTGTCATTGCATGTCTGTTCTTTCCATGAACCACACATAAGGATCCACCAGTGTCATTGCATGTCTGTTATTTTCATGAACCACACCCAGTGTCATTGCATGTGTGTTCTTTTCATGAATCACAACTAGAGTCATTGCATGTCTGTTCTTTTCATGAACCACACCCAGTGTCATTGCATGTATGTTCTTTTCATGAACCACACCCGGTGTCACTGCATTTCAGTTCTTTTCATGAACCATAGCTAGAGTCATTGCAATTCTGTTACTTCCATAAACCGCACATGGATCCACCGGTGTCATTGCATCTCTGTTCCTTTCATGAACCACACCCAGTGTCATTGTATGTCAGTTCTTTTCATGAACCACAACCAGTGTCATTGCATGTCAGTTCTTCTCATGAACCACACATCGATCCACTGGTGTCATTGCATGTCTGTTCCTAAATAAACCACATAAGGATCCACCAATGTCATTGCATGTCTGTTCTTTTCATGAACCACACCCAGTGTCATTGCATGTGTGTTCTTCTAAACAAACCACATAAGGATCCACCAGTGTCATTGCCTGTCTGTTCTTTTCATGAACCACACCCAGTGCCAGTGCTTCTCTGCTCTTTTCATGAACCACACCTAGTGTCACTGCATGTCAGTTCTTTTCATGAACCACACAAGGATGTACTAGTGTCATTGGATGTGTGTTCTTCCCATGAACCACACGTGGATCCACCGGTGTCATTACATGTCTGTTCCTCTAAACAAACCACATAAGGATCCACCAGTGTCATTGCATGTCTGTTCTTTTCATGAATCACATCCAGTATCATTGCATGTGAGTACTTCGAAACAAACCATATAAGGATCCACCAGTGTTATTGCATGTCTGTTCTTTCCATGAACCACACATAAGGATCCACCAGTGTCATTGCATGTCTGTTTTTTTCATGAACCACACCCAGTGTCATTGCATGTGTGTTCTTTTCATGAATCACAACTAGAGTCATTGCATGTCTGTTCTTTTCATGAACCACACCCAGTGTCATTGCATGTATGTTCTTTTCATGAACCACACCCGGTGTCACTGCATTTCAGTTCTTTTCATGAACCATAGCTAGAGTCATTGCAATTCTGTTACTTCCATAAACCGCACATGGATCCACCGGTGTCATTGCATCTCTGTTCCTTTCATGAACCACACCCAGTGTCATTGTATGTCAGTTCTTTTCATGAACCACAACCAGTGTCATTGCATGTCAGTTCTTCTCATGAACCACACATCGATCCACTGGTGTCATTGCATGTCTGTTCCTAAATAAACCACATAAGGATCCACCAATGTCATTGCATGTCTGTTCTTTTCATGAACCACACCCAGTGTCATTGCATGTGTGTTCTTCTAAACAAACCACATAAGGATCCACCAGTGTCATTGCCTGTCTGTTCTTTTCATGAACCACACCCAGTGCCAGTGCTTCTCTGCTCTTTTCATGAACCACACCTAGTGTCATCATGTCGGGTTCTTTTCATGAACCACACAAGGATGTACTAGTGTCATTGGATGTGTGTTCTTCCCATGAACCACACGTGGATCCACCGGTGTCATTACATGTCTGTTCCTCTAAACAAACCACATAAGGATCCACCAGTGTCATTGCATGTCTGTTCTTTTCATGAATCACATCCAGTATCATTGCATGTGAGTACTTCGAAACAAACCATATAAGGATCCACCAGTGTTATTGCATGTCTGTTCTTTTCATGACCCACATAAGGATCCACCAGTGTGATTGCATGTCTATTCTTTTCATGAGCCACACCCAGTGTCATTGCATGTGTGTTCTTTTCATGAACCACAGCTAGAGTCATTGCATGTCTGTTCTTTTCATGAACCACACCTAGTGTCATTACATGTCTGTTCTTTTCATGAACCACACCCGGTGTCACTGCATGTAAGTTCTTTTCATGATCCACATAAGGATCCACTAGTGTCATTGGATGTGTGTTCTTCTCATGAACCACACGTGGATCCACCGGTGTCATTGCATGTCTGTTCTTTTCATGATCCACACATATGGTTCCTCGAGTGTCATTTCATGTCTGTTCTTTTCATGAACCACACCCAGTGTCATTGCATGTGTGTTCTTTTCATGAACCACAACTAGAGACATTGCATGTCTGTTCTTTTCATGAACCACACCCAGTGTCATTTCATGTCTGTTCTTTTCATGAACCACACCCGGTGTCACTCCATGTCAGTTCTTTTCATGAACCATAGCTAGAGTCATTGCATGTCTGTTACTTCCATAAACCGCACATGGATCCACTCGTCTCGTTGCATGTCTGCTCTTTTCATAAACCACACCCAGTGTCATTGTATGTCAGTTGTTTTCATGAACCACAACCAGTGTCATTGCATGTCAGTTCTTCTCATGAACCACACGTGGATCCACTAGTGTCATTGCATGTGTGTTCTTCTAAAAAAACCACATAAGGATCCACCAGTGTCATTGCATGTCTGTTCTTTTCATGAACCACACCCAATGTCATTGCATGCATGTTCTTTTCATTAACCACAGCTAGAGTCATTGCATGTCTGTTATTTCCATAAAGCACACTTGGATCCACCGATGTCATTGCATGTCTGTTCTTTTTATGAACCACACCTAGTGTCACTGCATGTCAGTTCTTTTCATGAACCACATAAGGATCCACCCAGTGTAATCGGATGTGTGTTCTTCTCATGAACGACGTGGATCCACCGGTGTCATTGCATGTCTATTCCTCTAAAAAAACCACATAAGGATCCACCAGTGTCATTGCATGTCTGTTCTTTTCATGAACCACACCTAGTGTCATTGCATTTGTTTTCTTCTAAACAAACCACATAGGATCCACCAGTGTCACTACATGTCAGTTCTTTTTCATGAACCACATAAGGATCTACCAGTGTCATTGGATGTGTGTTCTTCTCATGAACCACACATGGATCCACCGGTGTCATCGCAGGTCTATTCCTCTAAACAAACCACATAAGGATCCACCAGTGTCATTGCATATCTATTCTTTTCATGAAACACACCCAGTATCATTGCATGTGTGTTCTTCTAAACAAACCACATAAGGATCCACCAGTGTCATTGCATGTCTGTTATTTTCATGAACCACATAAGGATCCACTAGTGTCATTGCATGTCTATTCATTTCATGAACCACACCCAGTGTCATTGCATGTCTGTTCTTTTCATGAACCACACCCGGTGTCACTGCATGTAAGTTCTTTTCATGAACTACATAAGGATCCACCAGTGTCATTGGATGTGTGTTCTTCTCATGAACCACACGTGGATCCACCGGTGTCATTACATGTCTGTTCTTTACATGAACCACACATAAGGATCCACCAATGTCATTGCATGTCTGTTCTTTTCATGAACCACATCCAGTGTCATTGCATGTATGTTCTTTTCATGAACCACAACTAGAGTCATTGCATGTCTGTTCTTTTCATGAACCAGACCCAGTGTCATTGCATGTCTGTTCTTTTCATGAACCACACCGAGTGTCATTGCATGTGTGTTCTTTTCATGAACCACAACTATAGTCATTGCATGTCTGTTCTTTTCATGAACCTGACCAAGTGTCATTGCATGTCTGTTATTTTCATGAACCACACCCGGTGTCACTGCATGTAAGTTCTTCTCATGAACCACATAAGGATCCACCAGTGTCATTGGATGTGTGTTCTTTTCATGAACCACACGTGGATCCACCGGTGTGAGTGCATGTCTATTCCTCTAAACAAACCACATAAGGATCCACCAGTGTCATTGCATGTCTATTCTTTTCATGAACCACTCCCAGTATCATTGCATGTGTGTTATTCTAAACAAACCACATAAGGATCCACCAGTGTCATTGCATGTCTGTTCTTTTCATGGACCACACCTAGTGTCAGTGCATGTCTGTTCTTTTCACGAACCACACCCAGTGTCACTGCATGCCAGTTCTTTTCATGAACCACATAAGGATCTACTAGTGTCATTGGATGTGTCTTCTTCTCATGAACCACACGTGGATCCACCGGTGTCATTGCATAACTGTTCCTCTAAACAAACCACATAAGGATCCACCAGTGTCATTGCATGTCTGTTCTTTTCATGAACCACACCCAGTATCATTGCATGTGTGTTCTTCTAAACAAACCACATAAGGATCCACCAGTGTCATTGGATGTCTATTATTTTCATGAACCACATAAGGATCCACTAGTGTCATTGTATGTTTTTTCTTTTCATGAACCCTTTACGTATTACCCCAACTCTCTCATCTACTTCCACTTGGTGGTGTCAAACACCTCATGACATGGGTAAACAAGGAATTTTGCATAGATAAAACCATTACATGAATCATAGAATATTTCCAAAGTATGACAAGCCATAAAATATCCAACACAATGGTAAATGCATAACAAGTATTATCTGATACCACAATATCCACCATAGGAATTACATAGATAGATCCAAAATCATGCAAGGCACATCATATGGACTTCAGTAATGATCATTCATAGAGAGATTAGATCAATTTACCACCACAAACCTATCGTCTAGGGGGTGGAATACTACCCTCTCACCATGGAGAGTGATGAGGAGGTGTTGGTGAAAAAGTACAGGCTACCAGACGTGATTCTCGCAACGGTTTCGCCTCCAATCTTCCTCTAGGGCGGCCAGAAGACTCTATTTTGGTGTTTTCAATCTCCGCCTACGTATGTGTCGAGGACAGTCGCCAGGGGTATATATACATGTTTTGAGGTTAAAACAAGTCCGTGGGCGTAATATTGAAACGAATCAGATGACCAAGGGCCAAAACAGGTAGGATGGAGCGTGCACCCTAGTGGGCTACGCCACCTAGCCTATTTTGGGTTATTGACCCTTCTGGTGAGGTTCAAGTGCTCTAGTCCGGTCCTCTTTGCGAAATGTTGACTTTCCTAGAATCCTAGCTCCCGCTTGAGTTTGTTTAGGTCCTTGAAAGATAAAAATACACAAAACAGGGTTTTCTTGTCCTAGAGAGTTATAACCAAAATAAAGGGGATCATTGGTAAATCCCTAAAAATCAATATAAAAAATGGATATAACATTATATGAGTTGCCAATATGTGGGAATATGTATCATTAAACTACAAAGTTCATATATGCATTTTGCATGGATCGGTATGTCCTCTAGATCCAATTCAATGCTAGCAAAAACAAGACGGAGTATGGCTCTCTTCTTCATGGAGTTCATGTGGCGAAGGATATTGGCATCAAGCGCATAGTTTCCTATGGTGATTCTGACTTGGTTGCCCTGTAGGTGGCTGGCACCTTGAATGTGCAGAACCCAGTGATGGCGACATACCAGGAAGAAGTAGACGATGTGGCCAAGAGATTTGATGGCTACAGAGTCAAGTATGTCAAAAGGGAGGATAATGAGGTAGCAGATCTTCTATCGAAGATAGGGTTGGTCCGCAAGTCAATCCCAGCTGGCTTATTCCTAGAGCACCTCCATGTACCATCTATTAAGGGAGCAAACCCAGAAAATCCGGATAGGGTTGATTCACATGTCAACACTTCTGTAGTGATCCCCCGACAAGGATGAAACCTTTTCTAGAGTATCTCCAAGATGCAACCATGCCGATAGATGAAGCTACAAATAATACGCAGAGCCAAGGCCTACACCTTCATTGATGACCAGCTATATAAATGAAGAACCACCATCACGTTACTACACATGTGTATCTCAATAGCAAGGCATTGAGATTTTAGGGATATCCATCTTGGTGATTGTGGGCATCATGCCTCTCGTAGATTGCTCGTTTCCAAAGCTTTTAGTGAAGGATTTTACTAGCTTACCGCCAAGGCGGACGCGGACAAGCTAGTTGAAACTTGCCTCAGATGCCAGTTCTATGCGAGGCAGCCACATGTACCAACTAAAGAATTTCGAACCATACCCATAACTTGGTATTTATAGTGGGGGGGCTTGACATGCTTGGACCCTTGAAAACAACACCATGTGGGTTACTCATATGCTAGTAGCAGTTGATAAATTCAGAAAATGGATTGAAGCTAAACACATTAGAAATCTCGATCGGTCAACTTCCCTCAAATTTTTCTAGGATATAGTGGTGAGATTTGGTCTCCCACACATCATCATCACTGTCAATGGAAGAAACCTATCGCTTGCATAAATAGAGGCTTACTGTCATTCCAAAGGTATCTGCCTTGACTTAGCATATGTGGCACATCAAAAGTCTAATGGTCAAGTTGAATGGGCCAATGGACTAATTATGTAGGGAATCAATCCACAAATATAAGCACTGCTGCGATGTGCTGCTAGAGCTTGGATGGAGGAGTTATCATGTATGGTTTGGAGCTTGAGAAAAACTCCTAACAAATCCACTGGCTTGACCCCTTTCTTCATGGTCTATGGATTAGAAGAAGTCCTACCTACCGACATCCACCACGATTCATTGTGAGTTGCCACCTATGATGAAGATGACATTGAAGAATACAAATAACTATTATGGACTTGCTTGAGGAAGAACACACTAGCATCCTGGATATCCGCCATCTACCAGCATAAGTTGCGCAGCTACTGTAGTCTCCGTGTTGGACATCACTTGTTTGAAGAGGGGGGTTTAGTGCTTCGCCTCAAGTAGAAGAAAACCCACAAGCTATCCCCTCCTTAGGAAGGACAATTTGTCATAATCAAAGCCTTTCTCAATGGTTCCTATTACCTCATTGGTATTGGCAAGCTAAAAGATAGGCCGGACAAAAGCCGCAAACACAAGCGATGTGACCCTGGTGATAACTTTCTGGAGACTGGTCGGCTATGGAAAATAACACATCTACGCCATTTTTGTACTTAACATAATTCCTTTATGTAATATGTACTTTATATGATCAATGAAATAAAGCATTTTTGGATAGCACGATGTCGAATCTCACACAGGTTCCATGGAATGAAGGCGGAGGGATGAGCGCAACAATAATGACGCAATTCTAGTATCCTCCAACAATGGATATAAGGCTCACCCCCATCGCTCTCCACCAGCCCCGCAGTCCCAACATCGTGACGACCCACAGTTGTGCCACCGCACGAGCATGCCACCTCCTAGACGCCCTCAGGGTGGCATCGTTATACACAACTAGGGAGAGTAGCCTCGGTATGAGGGAGAGCGCAACATCAATGATGGACACATGAGCAAATCATACAAGGAAGCCTCGTGTCTAACAAGCAACCGCGATAGGCATGATGACTCGCATGGAGGGAGCAATAAGAAGGCTAACCCACCATGCCACCACCACCATCGCTGCCCAGCAGCCACCATGGCAGATGATCACGCATGTCTCACAACTCGCCCCACAACTCTCCTCCCTAGGGTGAAGATCAACACAAGCAACAACCAGAGTCATACGATGCATGTTCATGCCTTGATACAATCCAAGAAGCCAAGGAAGAGCAATACTTGGGGCCACGTTGTTTTGGAACAGTCATTAGGGCCACAACCTACCCTAGGGGCCTCCGGATTGACAATACTACCAAACCCTATGACAGCACTGACATGCCAGCTATGTCGGTGCAGGACTATCACTAAGCGATACAAATTGTAGAGGGGAAAGCTCAACGTCACCGTCACGTACATCCTACAAATGCTCTCTGGGACCACCCGACAATGGATCAACGACTTGCTGGAGAAATCAATCTGCAATGGGTTGGACATGCATGAAGCATTCACCAAGAAATTTGAGGGTACAAACAAACGTTCCTGCACTGTAGGTGACCTACAGTAGTGTGTACAAGAGAAGGACGAATCGTCTCGGAACTACCTATCCCACTGGCTTGACATAAAAAATTCGTGCGTGGAGTAGACGATCAAACTACTATGGACACCTTCATTGACGGTCTAGAAAGGGGGTCTCTGCTCCGGCATACACTGAAGCACACTCAGGACAAGGGCAATCTTGACCTCAACACAATGATTTCCAATGCTAGCGAATTTTCCGCTGCCAACGATGATGCTCGGGGGTCCTTACCTGCAGTGGCTATCCCCAACCAGGCCAAGAAGAACAACAATAACAAGCAGAAGAATTTGCTAGAAGGGGGGATGGCCGTGGACAACATGGGAGTGATTCTACACCCTTAGTGCCACGCATTCCCCAGACGTATGAGGAGTACCGTTCTATGCCATGTTTTGTCAATCTTGACACAAACAGTAAAGCCACTCATACCAAATGCTAGTGCAAGTTTGTCAACGACCTCAAGGAATACACTGAGGCCGTCTACAAGCAAAGTCAGAAGAATATACCCCGTGGAAAGTGCAAGGGGAAGAAGGAGGAATATTCCAAGGATTCAGATGACATGGATGAATATGTGGACCCCAAACCCACCGACAAGGGTGATGTCAAGGGTAAAAATCCCTTTAAGAAGAAGGTTCCAACCTACCACACCTTCCTTGGCACCTCCATCGTCCGGGCCTAGAAAACCTCTCTAAGGATACTGATGGCCACCCTCCCTGCAATTCCCCTGTACGTGAAGTAGTCAGAAATTCCTATTTCTTGGGACAGAGAGGATCACCGAGACCTCATCCCAATAGAGAACTAGTATACCATGGTTATTAATCCCTTGATTGATGGCAGTGAATTCACCAAGTGCCTCGTGGACAGTGGAAGTAGCATCAACATTATGTACCTTGATATGCTACACAAGATGAACTTGACGTAGAATCAACTAAGGTGGAGCAACACCATTTTCCATGGTATAGTTTCTGGCTAGAAAGATCAGTCCCTTGGCTGCATCACCCTTTCGGTCTGCTTTGGTGATGTTAACAATTACCGCCAAGAGCGCATGACCTTTGAGGTGGTGCCCTTCAAGAGCGTGTCGCACGTCATATTCAGAAGTGACATTTCCACCCCTTCCACACCAGGCCATGTTTTCGACCAAACGACATCATCACCATTGGCGGAAGCTTCAACCAGGCAAGGGAGTCCAATCTAAGTGAAGTCGCCTTTGCCGAAGCAGTCCTCTACGGTGAAGAGTTCAAGGAGATCCAGTGCTAGGTCGACACCTCGGAGATTCCGGCTTCGAAGAAGAGGATTTATGACCCTGAACCCACCTTCAAGGCCGCCATTAAGACCAAGCCGGTGAAACTTGTGGAAGGAGATTCCTCCATGACGACCGTCATTGGCACGAACCTGGATCCCAAATAGGAAAGCACACTTGTCGAGTTCCTCTATGAGAATAGGGACATCTTCACCTAGCAACTTTCCAACATGAAGAGTGTACCTAGGGAACTTGCTGATCACATCTTAAATATCGATCCTAAAGAAAAACTGATGAAACAACCTCTACGATGCTTCGGTGCTGAAAAACGATGAGCCATAGGCAAGGAGCTAGGTAGGTTACTTAATGATAGGTTTATCCGAGAATTTATTCACACCCAGTGGGTGGCCAATCCTATACTTGTCCCCAAAAAGGGAACCAAAGAATTAAGAATATGCGTTGATTACACCGGCGTGAACAAATCATGCCCAAAGGATCTGTTTGCTTTGCCTCGCATTGACCAAGTCATTGACTCCAAGTATGGCTTAGAACTTTTGTGTTTTCTAGATGCATACTGAGGATACCACCAGATTAAGATGCGAAGGTCAGACCAATTGGCCACTTTGTTCATCACACCTTATGGCACATACTGCTACATCATGATTCCATTTAGGCTGAAAAACTCATGTGCTACATACCAGTGGACGATACAATGTTGCCTACATGACCAAATAGGTCTCAATGTACACACTTACATGGACGACATCACGGTGATGTCAAAGAAATCAAATGATCTCATTGCTGATTTGTAGGAATCCTTTGATAACGTTTGGAAGTATAAATATTATGCTCAACCCCAAGAAGTGTGTCTTCAGGGTCGCTGCCAGCAAATTGTTCGGCTTCATCATTTCACATCGTGGAACCAAAGTCAACCCGAAGAATATCAAGGCCATGCTCGACATCAAACGCCCAACATTCTTTAAGGACATATAATGGTTCACAGGCTGCGTTGCAGCATTATGATGGTTCATCAGCCAACCTGGAGATAATGTAATGTCGCTCTACAAGTTTCTCAAAAAGGCGGACAAATTCGTATGGACAAACGAGGAAGATGCAGCACTTCAGGAGTTAAAGAGAGTACTCTCCTCTGCACCAATACTTGCAGCACCATAGTCAATGGAGCCAATGTTAATATACATGGCGGAACCAACCAGGTTATTATAATCGTTGTCATGGTGGAACGTCAGGAGCCAACACACGAGCATGAAGTTCAATGACCATTTTACTATGTGAGGGATGTCTTGATGGAATCTAAGCAGCGTTACCCACACTACCATAAGCTAGCTTATGGAGTTTCCCTTGATTCACGTAAGCTAAGGCATTATTTCAAGGAGCATCCCTTTATAGTAGTGAGCAAAGCTCCACTATCTGACATCATCAACTACATCGATGCTACAGGAAGGGTGGCAAAGTGGGCATCGATCTTGCATCCTTCGAAATCACCTATGAGAGGCGTGATGCTACCAAATCACAAGCATTGGCAGATTTCATTGCAGATTGGACATAACTGCCAGAAGATACTCGTGAGCTAGAGATGGAGTTTTGGGTCATGCACTTCGACGGATCAAAGTTACTCAAGGGCTTAGGGGCTGGTGTATTGTTGCAATCACCAATAGGAGAGAAGCTCCAATACGTCCTTAAGATCCACTTGAACGCTACCAACAATATGGCAGAATATGAAGCTCTGATTCATAGACTTTGTGTGGCCAAGGATATTGGCATCAAGCACATAGTTTGCTATGGAGATTCCGACTTGGTTGCCCAGCAGGTGGCTGGCACCTGGAATGTGCGGAACCCTATGATTGCGGCATATCAATATGAAGTAGACGAGATAGCCAAGTGCTTCGATGGCTACGAAGTCTAGTATGTCAAAAGGGATGATAATGAGGCAGCAGATCTGCTGTCTGTGCTTGGATCGGCCTACAAACCAATTCCACCTGGCATTTTCCTAGAACATCTGCGGACACCATCCATGAATGGGGCAGACCCCGACAACCTAGATAGAGTGGATTCATTTGTAAACTTAGTTACAGTGACCTCTCCGGCTTGGATGAAGCCGTTCATGGACTACTTTCAAGACGGAACACTACCTATCAACAAAGTCGAAAGCCGGTAGATAGTACGTAGAGAAAAAGGTTATACCATAATAGATTGTTGGTCTCCAAAGCTTTCCGGCAAGGATTCTAGTAGACGACTGCGAAGGCAGACGCTGACAAGTTGGTGCAAACTTGTATTGGATGTCACTTCTATGCAACACAACCAAATGTTCTAGCTCAAGAATTGCGAACAATACCAATTACTTGGATGTTTACAGTCTGGGGGATTGACATGGTTGGTCCCTTGATGACGACACCTTGTGGGTTTACCCATCTGTGAGTTGCAGTTGATAAACTCACTAAATGGATTGAAGCTAAACCCATTTGAAAGCTCGATGGGGCAACAACCCTGAAATTTGTCCAAGATCTAATGGTGAGATTTGGTCTCCATCATAGCATCATCACTAACAATAGTAGCAACTTATCACTCGGAGAAGTAGAGGCTTACAGTCACGATAAAGGTATTTGCCTTGACTTACCATCTATGGCACACCCATAATATAATGGTTAAGTTGAAAGGGCCAATGGACTAATTCTGCAAGGAATCAAGCCACACTTAGAGGCACTGGTATGTAGAGCAGCTAGAACCTGGGTGGAGGAGTTCCATATGTCTTATGGAGTTTACGAGCAACACCCAACAGATCTACCAACTTGACCCCTTTCATCATGGTCTATGGAGCAGAAGCAGTCCTACCATCCGACATCCTCCATGATGCACTGAGAGTCTCCGCCTATGACAAAGATGACGCTGAAGAATATAGACGCTTATTTGTGGACCTTATCAAGGAAGAACACGTCTTGGCATGCCAGAGATCCCCCATCTACCAGCAGAAGCTACACAGCTACCACAGTCGCCGCATTAGGCTTTGCTCGTTTAAAGAGGGGGATCTTGTGCTTCGCCTCAAGCAGAAAAAGTCGCACAGACTATCCTCACCTTGTGAAGGACCGTTCGCCATAAGCAAAGAGCTGCTCAATGGTTCCTATTACCTCATCGATATTCGTGACTTGAAAGAAAGGCAAGGAAAGGATCCCAAGCGCAAGCAACGTGATCCCGGTGATGATTATGCGGAGACTGATCGGCCATGGAACATAGCACAACTATGTCCCTTTTACACTTAGCATATTTTATATTCTGTAATAAGTACCTTATATGATCAATGCAATAAATAATTTGTTTCACTCATATTTCCCGAGTCTTCTACCTCCTTTAGTGTTCATTTTTTGATCGTATAAAGCCTTTATGCGCAAGTTTGCATTTGCACTTGTGAAAATTCCACCTATGGGCATTAGCTTAAGTTTTCTGGTCTACACATTTTATGTCGTTTTTATGTGGATTCCAGAGTAGTGAAATTTCGACACTCAAAGCTGGCGATTTTGTTCTTAGGTTCTTGACGGTGCTATTAAGCATCATCACCTGAGAATATGGTTTTGTGCTGCGAGTCTTCCATCTCATGAATTGTAAAGCATAAGAACCATAATAATGGATAAGCCAGCACTAGCTTAAAAAATATATACATGTCGGACATAGATAAGTAGTAGGAGGATTGTCTCCAAGTTTTCTGCCTTACTTCTACATTGTTTTCTACATACATAAATTTTTCGTAGACACACATTTAATACAACAAAGTGTTTTATGGCTCTGCCATAGGTGACTTTGATGCTGCATCATCAGCAACATGAGAAGCAGCGTTGGACATATCATCAAGGTACGAGATGGTATTGAAGGAGGAATCTGATGTCGATTGATCATCATCCATCTCCTCGGCAGGAACAAAGACATCGGCTTTTATTAGCTTGGCAACCTTGGTATCATCGTTGGCGAGGGAATTCTAGATAGTAGTGCTATTAATCTTGTGTGCTTCCTCGTCAATCTTCGGCATATAAGAGGTCACAAAATTCATGTCAGCATTGTTGTAGTGTTCTTTCACCAAGGACAAGGCCATCCTAGCACTAGCCTGAATGGAGGATGCTTTCCAGCACTTCACCTTCTCGGGGGCGTGGCAGAGGATTTCTGAGTACTTGGCGACAGAACCTGCCACCTTGATGTTGATGTCCAGGGGATGATCTATCTCCTTGGCCTAGGTGATGGCAGTGTTGATGAAGTTGGTTGCAAGAATCATGCAGTACTTTGCATCCGTAGCATCTTCACCCATATTGGTTAAACCAAGGGGGTTGTGTTTTTGTAAGAGATAAAGGTCATGATTACTACAATAGTATACAAATATCCAGCTTATAGAACTTGAGAAAGATGGAAGAAAGTTACCAAAGATGTTGGTTTCAGCCTCTTGGCATGTCTCCGCCAAGACGTCGTGCTTCTGAAGATTCTTATACATCTCAAGGCCCTGAGTATTCTGCTGTCCAACAGCTTGGTTTCGTTCCATGACATCTTCAATTTCCTTCTTTAGGCGCTCTATCTCGGTGTTTTTAGATTCTTGCATGGCCTTCATTGCAACTTCATGCGACTTGACAACATCAGTTAGGTATTTCTTAAGGATCTTTTTCTCATCATCCAATTCTTGGATGTGCTTGGATTGTTCGATGATGCTTTTGGCCTTGGCAACATCTTCTACAAGTTGGAATAGTAAAGCATTATGAGTATTCAGAAGAAATAGCTAGAAATAATCGATCAAGGATATGTCGGAAGAGAACATACACTTGTTTTTTTATGTATTCCTCTAGAAAGGTTGTTTTACCCTTTTCAAGATCCAGCTCTCTTTGCATCTTGGCAAAGCTCTCATTAGCGGCCTTCCTCCGGTTATTCTCATTCTGCATAAGGAACATGCTTAGTTTCTCTAGAGCATGTAGCCAGAACCTTTTATGTTTCACCTAGAAGCTTGGGGGCTACAGTATTAGATTTCTATGTATGCTTATCTTAGAGTATTTAGCTAGAATTATTCATTCTACCTAGAAACTCAGGGGCTACACTATCAAGTTTTACACTTAGTTCCTTTTGGAGCACTAAGGCTAATAACTTATGGTTTTCCTCCTAAGAGCTCGGGGGCTATAGTGGGATATATTATAAAGTGAAATGTAAAGATCGAAGACTCACGATGCAAATGGTCTTGAGATTCTTTGCTGAAGTGGCGTATGCATCATGGGAGGTCTTGACATTGTTATAAATAAAATCTTCTTAACAGAAAAGATCATCTAGACCCAATGTCGGAGGAGTCAGAGGCATAGAAGATGCACCAACCAAAGGTATAGATGAAGCTCTAGCCGTATTTTGTGCTACCGTAGGAATTGACGGCGTAGAAGTTCCCGACTTGTTTGATGATGATGCTTCATCTGCTCCTTCCACTAGTTGCTTCCCTTCTTCAATGGCATCCTTAGCCAGAGCTTTAGCCATTTGAGATGAAGTGCTCTCCTATGTCGCCTGACCACTCGGAACAATGTCCATGCCGAAAGGACCTGAGACATCTGGAGTAGGAATGATGTATCTCTCTTTGGCGGATGTCTCAAGTGCAATGTCGGATGAGGGTCCGGTGGAGCCTGAGAAGTCTTGGGGGAGAAACGGTGGGGGAGGACTTGTTCAGCATCTAACGAATGTTTTTGGAACCTCCAATATCTTTTGAGGTACTCTTCAGACTAACACCGGATATCTTCCTGAAATGTATGAAGTATAAGTACAAGAATTGAGTAGGTACAAAATAAAGTCGGAGAAGAAAAGGCTTACACCATAGCAGGTTCCTTAGTTAAAGGGATGTCGGTGGACTTCTTCTTCTCTGCCTCTAAGGAGGTAGTGGATTTTATAACATCCCAAATTCAGTAACCTTGCTTAGTTGTCTGGAATGCAAAAATCAAGGGACAAAAATGTTTTCTTGCTCGATGATGCAATGTGTGTTTGCTTGCTTATACTTATACATCTGGTTGTGTAATACAAGTTGTACTCCTTACCTCAACCTAAGTTGACAAAAACTATTTAACAAAGGAAGTGTCTTGGCTTAATTTGCATATTCTCTAATGTTCTAGCATTTCAAAAAAAAATCCAAGATTCCTTTGATATAACAAGTATTTTAGTACTTCTACTTAAAAAACTATGGAGATCTATATGCTATCTTCTCCTTATGTTTTCAAGATAGAACTTAAATTACTCTTACCTCTAGGTTTTCCAAACCTTTTTATAAAGCTTTTGAATTCTACTCTTGCTAGAGATACCAAGGACTCCCACCTTATTCAAACTCTGACCTTTCAAAATACCCATCTTTACCTGAAGCTAGGCTTGATGGTAACCCTAGAAATAGTTTGATTTTGCTGTCTGGTGAATTGCCTTGATCTGTTGTTTGACTTGTTTGCTTAGGAAATAGAATGAGTTACCCTAGGATCTCATCATCTAGCATATAGATAATAAAAGAATATCAACCCTAAACAAGTTAACCAAGCTGGATCTGATCTATAGCCACTAGTTGATCATCTAAAACCCTTAACTAGATCACTTTTGAAGATTATAATCTCTAGAAGTTTCCAAGCCAATGAAGACCAAATACAAGAATGCATCCTTTATACTCAATATAAACTTCCACATCATCCACTTGATGATGGTTTGGTACCTTGCAACCAATAAAAAACATCCCCTCTTATATTCTAGTCAAAAACTCTAAATCTGACAGTATATGTCTATGTCTGAAAACTGTCTCAACATCACTTCTTTGAATACCTCTATTTCTCCGCCCTTGTGCATTTTTGGAAATGCACTTGAACCATATTGTAAACCATATTAAGGACTAACAAGGACCACTTCTTCCATTGGCTAGATCATCCTCCAACCCACTTGTTCTTGATGGTTTTGTAGGTAAGAAAACAATAATATCTGCAAATCTTATCAACTAGCCTACTTTTGTAGAATCTCACATCTTCATGTTAAATTATTTCATAAAATCTTTGCATGAGTGTGTTCTACTCATAAAGGTCTATCCATACCTACTTCACTTGTTTCAAATAGATCTTTGTGCTTGTAGAACCCACATGGTTTTTTAGGCTATTTGATAATCTATTTTGACACCCTTATTTCTATTCAATTTCTGGGATCAATCCTTGGAGAGATAAATAATGATCAACCTCAAACCTCTGTACCATGGTGATCTATATCACTTGTTATATCCATCCATATAACCCATGACCCAAGGGGAGCCCTAAGGTCCATGATCCAGCAAGGTTTTGGTGGTATGATGTTAACTCCGCCCAATATTCTCTTATCCTTGTTTTCTACCCAAAATCAAGTTGGATTCTCAAAACCCAAGGTTTAAAATGATTTATACAACATGTGGACATCATCTACCTTTGTTATAAAGGTTTATAAAATATTATCCCTAATTATTGTGGACCAAAACCTATTTAATTTGTTTTTAATGCATAAAACCTCCAAAACTCCCTCCATAAAGGAATGTTTAGTTTTTGCCAAAACACTTTGCCCACTTTAGGAACATTTGATGCCTATATATCATAACCTATCTTCCCACTTCAAAAAAAAATATTTTTGAAGAATTTTATTAATTCTTTTTACCCTTTTTCTGAAATGGCAAAAACAAGGAATAATTGAGGAGAAATACTTTTACTTCCCAATAAATTCTAGGAAATTCTCTTATGTGTGGTATTGTATGCATGACCATCCCACATAAAAAACTAACTTGGTACAATTCAAAAATATCAAAAGAGCTTCTAGAAACCCATTCAGCACTAACTAAAAATATGGATTTAATAGGACTAATACTCCTTAGAAAAAATCCCAAACAAATCCTAGAGATGTAATTTGACCCTCCCATCTACCAGTACCATCTTCCCACCTTGCCCAATACAAATTATTAAACTACCTTCCACAAGCATCAATTTGAACAAAATTGTCAACTAAGCAAATCCCCAAATCAAAAGCCACCAAACCTACACCCACTTGGTCAAACAAAACTGCACGAGATGCCTCTCACCTCTATGGTTGAAATACACTATAGCTTATTCTCTTCCCTTGCCCTTTATACCCCTAGGAAAGAGAGAGAGAGTTATATCATTTGTTATTTTACCCGTCTTGGTATTGAAAGTTGGGCAGAATCCACTCCCTTTCCACTCCCTAGTCGAGCACCAGGCCCACACCACCTCTCAGCACCACCGAGCTCAGCCAATCCCCTACCATCCCCCTTGCCCTTGTCTAGGCATGGACCTTGTCCATCATACACCACCCCTTCTTGGTTTATATGCCACAGGCCACTCCAGCACCCCCCCTCTGGCTCATTTTCTTCCTCCCACTCCCCTTCACCTACCCTATACCCCACTACCCCTCTCCTGCATTGTCTTGCTCGAGAGAAGGAGAGAAAGAAGCTCTCGGCCATGAGAGAAATCTGAGTGTATCTCCACCACCCATGCCTTTCTCCCTCTGCATGTCACACTACTAGACTCCCATTTCTCTTCTGCACCTGACCCTATTTTCATGTTCAACATGCAGCAACCCTGGGAGCCTCTCTGTGAGCTACGAAAGTCAGTGTTGTTGGATTTCTCGCGCGAGCACGCCCCAGAAGCAAAACCCCACTTTCCGCCCATCCCCAGACTCTCCTCACGACGCCGCATCTTTCTTGCCACCTCCCTATCATCGGCACATGCTCAGGTGAGCCCCCCGTACCGATTCGACGCCCCCTAGGGTTCCCCCTGCGACCGCCTTGTTCTAGAGGGACAAAGACGGCCAGGAGCTGTCGACCTCGACTACATCAGACGGCTCCGCTGTTAGCTTTGCGACAATCAAATAACAAAGAACGAAAATAAAATCGCAGCAAAGGGGACACCGATTTAACGTGGAAAACCCTCTCAAACAAAGAGAGGTAAAAACCACGGGCGCTAGCCAACAAAACTTCACTATACGAGGAGTGTTTACACAACGCCGGGTATTTCAGAGATGCAACTTATCCCATCCGGTGTCTTACAAGAGGTTTATATAACGGTGGAAACCTAGGTCTTCGACGATCCGTACCAAGGGGGTTGTCGCCCCCTGCACCCCCCACAGGCATCCCTATTGTGCACAGAGCCTCCGGCGACGGGCCTCGCTCCGCTCCGTCAGAAGTTGGCCTTTACTTTGTAGAATTTGGATCAATATATAACAAACTCCACCTTGAGACAAATTCCTTCTTGTAGCATCAACAATAATCATCTCTCTGAACAAACAAAGAAAACACTTTTGGCGCCAACAGCCACTTGGGCTAAACAGTTATACAAACTAAGCTTGAGCATAGCTCAAACTTTGCAACAGGAACAGGCTTTGTCATCATATCAGCAGGGTCATCATATCAGCAGGCTTTGTCATCATATCTGCAAGAATCATCCTAACAAAGCTCAGCATACAAACCTTTCAACCAAACAGACTCTTTGCAAGCTTCAGCAATAGCCATATATTCTGCTTCGGTTGTAGATAAAGCAACAACTAGTTGCAACGTTTCCTTCCAACTCACGTTACATCCTCCTATCATGAACACATAACCTGTGAGGGACCTCCTCTTATCCAAGTTGGCAGCAAAATCTGAATCCACATAGCCTATGAGTCCCTCACCTGTCTTGCCAAACTTCAAGCCAGCATTTGATGTGCCACGGAGGTACCTGAAAATCCACTGAACAACTTTCCAATATTCTTTACCAGGACTAGCCATGTAACGACTCACCAAACTCATAGCATAAGATAAATCAGGGCGAGAACAAACCATAGCATACATCAAGGAACCAACAACACTAGAATAAGGAACTCGAGAGATGTACTCAATATCTTCATCAGAACTAGGACATTGTAATGCTGACAATTTAAAGTGAGGAGCAACAGGAGTACTAACTGACTTTGCATCACGCATATTAAAACGTTGAAGAACTTTCTCAATGTAACTTTGCTGACTAAGAAATAAAAAGCTAGATTTTTTGTCCTGTTTAATTTCCATACCTAGGATTTTCTTAGCAGCACCAAGATCATTCATCTCAAATTCACTACTTAGGTGTGCCTTCAAAGATGTGATTTATTTAATGCTCTTGGAAGTAATTAGCATATCATCAACATATAACAGCAAGTATATAGGTGATCCATTTAAAAACTTTATGTAAACACAACTATCAAACTGAGATCTCTTAAAACCTTGTGAGATCATAAATGAATCAAACCTTTTGTACCATTGTCTTGGAGATTGCTGCAAACCATAAAGCGACCTCTTCAATTTGCACACAAAATCCTCTTTTCTAGGAACTATGAACCCTTCTGGTTGATCCATGTAAATCTCCTCCTCAAGTTCACCATGCAGAAAAGCAGTCTTTTCATCTAGCTGCTCAACCTCAAGACCATACATAGTAACAATACCAAAGAAAGCACGAATAGAACTATGCTTCACAACCGGAGAGAAAACATCATTATAATCAATACCTGGAATCTAGATGAAACCTTTTGCTACTAACCTTGCCTTAAACCTTGGAGGCTCATTAGGAGACAAACCTTCCTTTCTCTTGTATATCCACTTACAGCGGACGACCTTCTTCTGTTTAGGCAAGCGCACAACTTCACATGTTCCATTCTTATCAAGCGATTGCATCAAGGGCGATAACTTCTTCCGCACCGGCCCAAGCCTCCGGCGACGGGCCTCGCTCCACTCTGTCATAAGTTGGCCTTTACTTTTAGAATTTGGATCAACATATAACATCCACTTCCCTCATACCCCTTCGCCCACACCCCTCACCGCGTGGGCCCCGGCGACTGGGTTGAATCTCCCTTCCCACGCGTGACCCCTCTCGGGTGGGCCAGATCTGCCCGCCGCGGCCCATCTTCTTGCAGATCCTAGCCTACAACCACTTCCCCCTTTTTCCTTTTCCCTCAAATCCAGAAGTTTGCCTTCCAGTTTAAATAATTTTGAAAATGAAAAACAACTCCAATGGCTCAGATATAAATTCTGACATGTTCTACAACATTTTGTTTAATATGCAGAACTGTAAGCCAGCCAAAATAATTGCTACATTTATCATATTAAATTATATGCCTAAATGTGTCTTTTCCACTATATGTTTACCTCTTGGAGTTTAGTAACTCCAATTGGAGTGGTACCTTTTTGTAATGAGAGGTACTTCTTGTACCTTACATACCCCTTTGATCCTACCCCAAAAGCCTCATGATTTTCCCACATTCAAATTAACAAAATCAGCCCTAACTTGCCTTTAGGATTTTATCTAGGAAAAAACAAGAAGGGTATTAACCTAATTCCAACTCTCAGAACACATTAAATGTAAGATATATATATAAACCCAGAAGCTCAATAATATTGAGGCTTTCATAAATTTTGGAGATTTAAATACTTCTGCATATGCATATTTTACCAATTAAAACATTTCAGGAGTTCTGTAAGGTCTAAATTGGTAAACCCAATTTGTGCTGAAAGGTATTTGATATGCCTAACTTGTGCCCTTAGATTCATTTAAGTAGTCCCTGTAGTTTTAATCTGGTTAAAAGACAAAATAACTACAAAACTGAATTTGGGATTTTCCCAAGCGCATTCTGGTAATTGTTTTGAGGTGAATCCAACACTAAATGAACCAGTACATAAAACACTACATAACTATCGAAGGAAATAATTTGTGGACTTACAGATCTTTTCTGGATATTTATTCCCTAAAACTAGGGTTTATTTCACTAGAAATTTAATAACTAAATAATTAAAAGTCATAAAATGGTGAAACCACTTTTGGTGGCTTTGTTATTTTAAAACCTATATGATGGTATCATTGTAGCACCTTGATATCTTAATGAACAAGGCCTTCGTTAAAATCCCCGTATTGAGGTAATGTTGGACTAATAAATAAATCAAGCATCCCACAAATCCAAATGATTCAATCCCACTTGCTTGATCCCCAAACTAATCAAACCTACTGAATTTAGTGGTGTACTTTATGATTGTTGTTGTATTCTATTGGGGATTGTCTTCTAGTGTTGATTGTGGTATGGTTTGTTTGCATGGATGCTCGATGACAGTGATAGTTGTGATTGTGGTGATAGCGAGAAGGAGGGATCATATATTTGTGACTATCTCTATTACTGGTTATCTAATAAGAAGAAGTCTAGGGACTTATTGCTGATCACAGGCAAGCCACCTTCCTAAATTCTGATACTTGCCCTACTCCTTTTATTACCTGCTTTGTATCTCCTTTATAAATTGCATTATTATCTGCATGTCTGTTTTATAAATAATCCGCTAATAACTTGACTCCTCCAAGTTATGACTTGGTGTCCCTCATGGCACCCACCTTGATGTAAAGCTACCATTTACCCCCTTTAGATCGAGATTATGATGATTAGCATCCAACCCCATTGGAAACCATAGATTTTTGATGAATAAAAATTGTTTTGGTGTTTAGCCTACTACAAAAATTTCAAAAATGCTTTGGAAAACCCTTGGGAAGAGGTATCGTTTCCAAGTGGATGTTTTAACAAAGAAATGGTGATGATTAGAAGTGATAAAAATGGACAAGAGAAAGAGAAGGGATGTTCTATGCCTTTATCAAAATAATTTATCCGTGCAACCACATTACCCAGAAGTTGGGGCTTAGATCGTAGTTTGTTGTCTTTAGCTGGGGCAGCTTGTACACTGCTAATTGGGAGAAATCCCTTGAATTCTGGGTGGGCTCTAGAATAGATCTACGGATCTAGGGCCTACAGCTTGGTTCACCTAATTGCTAGTGCAACAATTGGGTCTCCCACGAACTATATGACTTAGGTAGTACAAAAGGAAGTGGAGTCACCAAATTAAGGTATACTCCAAGTTGCGGTTTGGGTCTACGCGTGTACGGAAGGCAGGATTATGGTGCGGGGCGCCACATGCTCGTTGCCAGGGAGAACAAACCCAAAAGGAAAAGACGCCATTGCTAGGGATGACAAATGAACGGTTATGTTTGATTATCTGAACCCCCATTTACCGCGTGTAGAGGGTCGTGGTTGTATCCTAGCGGATGTATTGATTCTTGTGGGTAAAGTGCACAAACTTTGAGAGTATAATCTATTCGAATAGCCATGTCCATGGTCAAGAACGGTTTGAAAGGTTATTGCTAGGAGAACCCAAATGGTGGTCTTGGAAAGATGGATGAAAGTATGGAGGTCTTGAGAGGACCTGAGATAAAGGTTTTGTTTTGACCAGAGATGGTCGAAGATGTTTAAAAGGGGTTTTCTCTAAACTATTTTCAACAAGGTTTTCAACCAGGGTATGGAGATATCCATATTTTAAAATGGATACATGTTTTCAAAACTCTTTTTCAACAAATATATGGAGATGTCGTATCTACAAGAGAAATCTAGGCTTTTCAAAAACAACCCTAGATAGGGCTATCTCACCATAGCTAAACTGCATTATCTTGTTTAACTTATCTTGGTGGTTTGCGAGTATATTCAAAGTACTCACTGGCATTGTCCCAGGCTATTTGCTTGGCCAAACTTTCAGAAGCTAGAAGACGAAGGGATAAGAAGACGTCTATGCGAGCTAGGTCGTCTTCCCAGTCAGTTGCCTATAGGTTAAGGCATGAATGAGCTCTGCATTTTATGAAGATCCACTGCTGAAGTTTATGAGCCATAATGGCCTTTGTGTAAGTCTTATATTCGTTAAGTTTTAGATGTTGCAGTGATACTTGTTGATTATGTTCCATGGCTCACTGATCATGGGAACGTGGATGTATGCATAATAGGGATTTCTCTGACGATAAATCCACGGGACCCCACAAACATGGTATTAGAGCCATCTTAACTGTAGGAGACCTTAGTTAGGTTGGACATTATACTAGGAGCAAAAAACCTATCTTCTTAAATACAAGGGAAAAGAGATGCCTATTTGCAAAAGTGCTTACATATCTTCCCCTTCTGTTTTGGAAAACTAGTTGCATTAAGATGAATTTCTAATCTTAAAAATTGTGCACACTTGTCACTAACCCAACCCTACCCTAAAAACTTTTGTAGACGGAACCTATTGTAGAAGAGTGGTTGAATACTAGATTTCCCTGACTCCTCTAGGACTCCCTACAGCCATGCGGTCACTACCAGAAACCCAACTGCACCCTCCACAAGGGACTGGAATCCGGAGATTATGTGGGGAAAATTGTCATACTAGCCAAGCCTGGAACCGATGGAAGCCCTTTCTATTCCTTTGGACCTCAGATTCCCTGTCCTGTACTTGCTGTTTCCATGGTAGCTAGAGAAGCTTTGATGCGCATCTGTGATTTCCTTCTAGAAATGAGGCAACCCAAAACCTTTTAGCTCCCAATGAAGGGAAATGTGGACTACACCGGAGGATCTCAAGACCCCAGCCTAGCATACCCTACTCTGTATTTTCAGACCCGCTTCAGCTACTCCGTCAATGAAGTGTTAACTATAGTCGCTGATACCTTCGATCCGGATTACGAATGTAGTGTAGCTTCTTTTTCCCTAGTAGACCTAGGTTATCGAATCCTCAGGAAGCGAATGCGTAGTGAAGTTACTTTTACGGACCATCGGGAGTTTTAGAATTCCTTTTGTGTTTTTACCGAACCAATAGCTTGCGTCTTTTTGTTGTTGATGATGATGGAGAGAGAGGGCCTAGGGAATTTTGTTTCACCTATAGCTGTGCAAAACATCTGATGGGAATAAAAGAGAGAATTAAAGTATGCATGCACTTCTTAGAGCACGATAAATTATAGGTGGGTAGTGCATCCATAATTTCTATTGCCTCCACAACCACTTACAGCAATAACCTACTAGTCTCATCCATATAATAAAGGGAACTAATCATATGCATAGTGTTGTCACTGTTAATCCCAAGTAAATCCCTCACATATAGCCGTACTACCCCTTCTGCCACTAGGGTTCCCAACCTACAGATCAGTCATTACTCATACTCCCTATACCTGGTTCAACCCTCGGGGTCTTGGGTACCTGACAAATCTTTGGATAAGGCAAGAGAAGATACAATAATCATCATGTCATACAAACTAATACATGATCCCATCTATGATAAATAACATGCACAATTGCTACATGGCTAGGCCAAAGCCCTTAGCCCAAGGAGAATTACTCACCCATAGAGATGAGATCAACAATCACAAACATTGTAATGAAAATCATAAGATTGATAGCAATAGTCATACAATGTCACCAATCGATGAAGAGATCTACTATTACAAGTGGTGGAATATGGCTATGGAGATGGAGAAGGGTTTTGAGATCTAGAGGCGGCTGGTGATCTATGGCAGAGACTTTTTGGCGAGGTCTGGCATGTTTTCTCGTCTCCTGAGGCTTCTTTATATAGGGGTCCCTTTACGAAAGTTGTTTTGTTTGACCTAACGGTGGTGGCGCCAACTATACGACCGGAGCTATATGACCGAAATATTTGTTCCAGTCGTATAGTTGGTCATTAAAGCGTCTACCTCCACTTTACGGCTCCTGGTTTCTTCTGGTTGTTGGAAATCTTGTATCTTTGACTTTAATGTAGTGATTGCCATCTTCTAACGACATTATCTGCACAGGAAAAATATAAAAGAAAGGATTGCATACCCCTCTCATATTAGGCATTAATGGTAGGGCTCAGAGAGATATTTCATCAAAATTAGATGGCTATATTTTGAATGTGGACGTAGATGGCTATATTTCAGAGCCATCAACCTCCCCAAGCTGAAACTTGATCGTCCCCAAGCTAGAAAACCAAAATCAAAAAGGAACTCAACATTTAAACTGAAATAACAAGATGGTGATCTTTCTCATGATTGGTAGACTCATGTTTCCTCCACTTCATAAATCTGAAAACTTCAGCATAGATAGTGTAATGGCAAGCATATCATACAGGTTTTATGCATCCTTATAGTGCAGGAAAATTATTGTTAGCATGGATGATTCAAATGAGTAAACTTTATCCCATGTCATGTAATCAACTTATAGGATTTCCTTTGAATAATAAAGTATAATCATGTAAATTAAGAGTGTGAGAGTTGTCATGAAAGCATATACACTAGAGTATCTCAATTCTCCCACATCAATAAATCAAGACTTTTCAAGAACTACTTTTCTATTCATTGTCCTTCAAGAATTTTAGTTTTTAAGTAATTGAGAGGATGCCAAAGATTTTTATTAGTTTATCGGGCTGCGATGGACACTCGTGGCATCACTAAGGTTTTTGTTCCTTTTGCATAATGATTACTCATATTAGCCAGAGGAATGATTCCATCATGATTACAGCTAGCCGGCAGTGCTAAGAATCTTACCCACTATAGCATTGCTGCTATAAGTGTTTAATCAACTCATAGCCGAAATCTAGGAGTTTCCTCCATGAAGATCCTCCGTATGCCAGCGGAGTTGTTGGCATCCCATGAAGTTTGACACGCATAAAGCTATATCATTCTTATTATTAACAAGTCAAACTTTGGCATGCTCACAAAAACCGCTAAACATTAATTCAGTCGAACAAATCCTTTCAAAGAGAGCTATCAAGTCAATCAACATTTTTAGTGGTGTTTACTATCTCTAGAAAGAAACCTTTAAGACTAAGCACTACAACACCCAAGCCTTCAATTGTGAGACTTTTTCTTATTACAATTGTTTAGCAATTTTTAGGCAAGACTTGGTTAATTATGAGAGCTGGAACAAAATGAACCCAATTAAATACCCATGCAAACGAAAATCTTACTATGATACAAAGACTCACTCCACCAATATAACTAGTATGGGTTTCTCAAACTTCAAAAGCGGGGAGTCATAAGGCATACCTATCATGTTTGGTTCCACTTCTCTCTTCCTTTTTATATTTGCTTCTTGGAAACTCGAAGTCGATCACTCTCCTGCAAACATATGAAAATCTCGAGGCAGAAAGAAAAGAAAGAGGGAAAATAAAGATAAATGGAGAAATCTTTTTGTTGTTTTTGAGAGAGGGAATTAAAGAATAGAAAATTGGCGGCAAAGCTCGGCTAGAAAATGTCAAAAACAAATAGAAAGAACTAAAAATAAGGTGTTGGGGAAACCAACACGAGTGCTTATAAAATCAAATAAAAAGCAACCTATAAATAAATAAAAGCAAATAAATGCCAAATAAAACTACATGAGGAAACTTCCCCAAGCTTAGGCTTTTGCAAGCCCTTCAAATCATTGTGGTGGTGGGAAAAAGTCATTACTCCTCTTGGTGTGGGCGCAAATTGAGTAGAGAGGTTACTAATTGATTTTGGGAGGTTCAAAGAGAGGCTATGCATCCTCTCCACAATCCCTCCAAGTCCTTAGAAATCTTGGTATGTGTCGAACCGGGTTTGTGGCTTCTCCTCTTGGTAAGGAACTTCTTGCTCCTCCTCTTGGTCCTCATCCTCCTCCAGAATCTCCTCCTCGGGTTGGTGTTGCTAAACCTTCAAGTCATATAGCAAACGTCCTTCCTCGATAGAGAAAACACCATTAGGCAAAGGAGCGGGGTAGAGACGCCCAACTCCAGTAATATGCAGATAATAAACACCACCTCTCATGGTGATCATTCCACAAGCTCTCAAAGTGGAGAAACCAATACGTGTCTCACCTAGCATGGGTTGCAACTCACCTAGGTTGATGCCTAGGGTAGTGGCAAGCACGGTGATGACGCCTCCACCTGTGATTAGCCCTTGGCTTTGGGAGGCTTGGTGCGCTAGCTAGCGCACAAGGATGGCGCCCAAGTTGAGTGACATGTTGCATTTGATGTAAGAAGCCTTTGCAAGGACTAAGATGTCCTCCTCAGTGAGTCTCGTGAACTCTTTACGTGCATGCAAGGTGTTTGCAATAACATAGAACAAATAGCGAATTGTAGGATGTTGAATATTCTTCCCCTTGTTCACTCTACTAGTGAAACTCATTCTATTATAATATTGTCCAGGGGAAGGATTTAAGCCAATAAAGGATGCGCGTAAGGCATGAGCATCATTGTTTGGCAAATTAAAACATGTGCACCATTCATCTAATGTTAAAGTGTAGTTTTTGTTCATCAGTCAGAAAGAAATAGTGTACTCTCTTTGCCATTCTTTAACAGTGCTTTGCAACGAACTTAGAAATTCAATGGTTAAGCGGCAATAAGTAGGTACATCATTGTACACAAAGTTTTGTAGGCCAGTTCTATTGCAAAGTAAATTGAAGTCATCATAAATACCGAGTTGGTTTAATATAATGGGGAAAGCCCACTTGGTACCCTTCACTTTGCGGTTCTTTATCTTGATGAAGCGATCACGTTGGGGCTCATCCTTGAACTTGATCCCCATGCGTTCCTGAGCGGCAGCCCGAGAAGCGCTAGCGGTGGCATGAGCATGAGTTTGGATCCTTCTGTTCATCATCTAAAACATTGAAGAAAGGAAAAAATAAAACTTTTTGATCCAACAACAGTAAGTATAATATATTCCTCATCATAGCACACTGAAGAAGCTCCTCAAAATAATAATCTAGGCAAGAAAATCATGGCAATTTGTTCATAGTAGGTCTCACCCTAGATTGATAATGAAAATATATCGGATATGAATTTGCAAAAAGTAATTGGAGGATCAGAGGAGAAACATACCGTAGAGTACTTGTGTGCGAGGAAATCGAACGAATTTGAGTAGATATGAAAAAGGATTGAAGTTTTGGAGTTGGAGGTACCTCCCCGTGCGATTTTGTGGTCGAACGCAACTATATGGTGAACTATACGGGTGGAAAGAAGAAGTTCCCGCCGCGTTGTTTTTCTATCAAAAAAAAATATTAGGGTTTCCTCCTAGTGACGTAACTATACTGGGACAACTATACAGCGACAACAAAATGTTCCTGCCATATAGTTGGTCGTCAAACTGTCTGTCCCTGGGAAAGAAAATATACAAAGGCATCGATATCTAATCGACCAGAACTATACGGCCAGAATTTTTATTCCCATTGTATAGTTGGTTGTTAAACTCTCAGTATATTAGAAAATAAATTGTACGGAGGCATCGATAGCTATACGACCGGAGTTTTTATTCTTGATGTATAGTTGGTCGTTAAATTCTCTATACATATCAAAGAAAATTGTCAATGACAAATATATCTATATGACCGGAACTATATGACAGGTTTTTATTCCCGCCGTATAGTTGGTCATTAAACTCTCAGTACATTTTAAAGGAAAAATTTCGATGGCAAAGATATCTATACGACCGGAACTATACGGCCGAAATTTTTATTCCCGCCATATAGTTGGTCGTTAAACTCTCTGTGTGCATCAAAAAAAATTTGTTTCTTCGAGAATTACTTATTTTCCTATAACATAGTGATATACCTTGTTTATGACAAAAAATGATAGTAAATATTGTCGACCAACAACAGCATGTATGTAGTAGAATTTTAAGTACTACCGAACTTCTTCTCCTCACATGGAGTTTTCTAGCACTCTTTATTAAATATAAACTTAAACTAACAACTAAAAAATTAAATCAAACCTTTATTTAATATGGGTTGCCTCCCATGGATCGCTCTTTTACGGTCAATAGCTTGACCTTGACGATACTCACTTGGGCCAAATGAGTGGAACACCCACTCCAAAGTAATTAGCCTTCAAAGTGATGGCCTCCTTCTCGTCATGTTTGGCTTTCATTTTTCCGGGGAAATGGATAACAAAAGGATTCCACCATGGCAATTGCAACTTCACGTTCCCTTCATGGAGGTTAATTAAAGCCTTTATAGTTCTCAAGAATGGATAGCCTAATATTATAGGAGCAATAGTATCTTTAGGCATGTCAACAATAACAAAGTCAATTAGAGCAGGACAACCTTTAATGTAAACTAAAGTGTTCTCCTTAATTCCTATAGCTTGTTTGTAGGTAGAATCTACTACATGCTATTTTAATTCAGTAATCTCAAAGGAACCAAGATTTAACTTGTTAAAAAAACTCTTTGGAATTGTTGAGACGCTTTCACCTAGATCAAAAACTGCATTTATCTCATTAGTCTCAATCTTTATCTTAATAGTAGGCTCAAATATGTCATCTAATTTAACAGGTAACTTTTTAGCTATTTTCTTGTATTCCTCTTCAAGCTCGCGTACCTTAATTGCTACTTGATCAAAAAGTGTTGATACATGGCTTCATCATTACCTTTACTTACCGGAATTTTGATGTTGATCCTCTTTACGAGGTCTTCGATGGTGTAGCTTGGTGAAGGGGCATTACTATAATCAAGTTCTTCGGGCTCCTCCCTTTGGATCCTCATCATTTTGAGTTCTTCAACAGGATTGGGTTCATCTTTACCTGCAAATTTAGCTAGAATGAGAGTTTGACTCTTGGTTATCTTACCTAGTTATGCCTCAATGATCCTCGTTCTTTCTTGGAGAGCCTGCAAAACATTTCTCAAACTAACAACTTGGTTAGCTAATTTACCAAGCATGGCATCATGGTTCTTTTGTTATTTTAACAAGAATATTGTTTTGTTCATTTTGTTAGTATATAAAAGACTTAAAGGTTTCTTGGAGAGTACCACTACTAGTTCATATTATTATTAGAATTACCTGCAGGACTAGAATAATGTTACTAAAAGATAGGATTGTAACTCTTCTTCCAAGGAGGGTTATAATCATTACGAGCTATAAAATATATTTCTTCAATATTTGTTTCAGGGGTGGCTCTAACCTAGGTTTCCTTACCTTTTACGGCTCATATGAGCTCATCCAACTTAGTATTGAGTTCTTCATTTTCTTGTGGCTAGATGGAGTTCACCTTTTTCGTGTTTGATCTTTCGACATGCCATTGAGCATGGTTGTCTTGCATATTTTCTAACAGCTGCTTTGCTTCGGTAATATGTTTAGCCATGAATGTTCCTCCAGCTGCAGTATCAAGCATAGACTTAGATACAGGATTAAGAGCATTATAAAATAAATGGAGGATTAACCAATCTTCCATCCTATGACTAGGACAGTTTCTTAGGCATTCTTTCATCCTCTCCCATGCAAGCACTAGTGGCTAACGCTCTTCCTGTCTAAAGCCATTAATATTAGATTGGAGTTGCATAGTCTTTGCAGGTGGGAAATTTTTAGTCATAAATAAAGAAGTACATCCCACCCATGATGTAATATTATTTATAGGCAAAGATAGCAACCATTCTTTTGCTCTCCATCTTAGAGAGAAAGGAAATAGACGTAATTTGACCGCATCAGGGTCTACGTCTTTTATACGCATCATATCACATATTTCAGTGAAAGTATTTAAGTACATACATGCGTCTTCAACAACAGAGCCTCCAAATTGATTCTGTTGAACCAAACTTAAATAATGGGGCTTAATTTCATAGTTGTCAGTAGCAATTGCTGGCCGAGTAATAGGAGTATGCAAATAATCATTGTTGGGAGTAGCAAACTCGCCAAGCTTCTTTTCAGCCATATTTCCTATGTTTTTGGGTTTTCTTAAACAAAGAATTATAATAGTAAAAACAAGAATTTAAAGGCTAACTATTTTTTTTTGGTTTATCAAATAAAGACTGAAAGCAAACTAACAAAATTAAAAACAAGAAATAAAACCAACAAGGTTCCTAATAACCTCGCCAGGGTAGCTATTGCTTCCCCGGCAACGGCGCCAGAAAAAGGGTTGATACCTTTGATCCGGATTACGGATGTAGTGTAGCTTATTTTTCCTAGTAGATCTAGGTTATCAAATCCTCGGGAAGCGAATGCATAGTGAAGTTACTTTAAGGGACCTTCAGGCGTTTTAGAATTCCTTTTGTGTTTTTACCGGACTAATAGCTTGCGTATTTTTGTTGTTGTTGATGATGGAGAGAGAGGGCCTAGGGCGTTTGGTTTCACCTATAGCTGTGCAAAACATCTGATGGGAATAAAGAGATAGAAATAAAGTATGCATGTACTTGTTAGAGCAATATAAATTATATGTGGGCAGTGCATCCATAATTGCTATTTCCTCCGCAACTACTTATAGCAATAACTTACTAGTATCATCCATAGAAGAAAGAGAACTGATGATATGCATAGTGATGTCACCATTAATC
Organism: Avena insularis; assembly: GCA_023614405.1. NCBI lineage: Eukaryota > Viridiplantae > Streptophyta > Magnoliopsida > Poales > Poaceae > Avena > Avena insularis. Next base: position 285,807,802 of record CM042690.1, read on the forward strand.
CCAAGTAAATCTCTCACATACAACCGTACTACCCCTTCTGTCACTAGGGTTCCCAACCTACAGATCAGTCATTACTCATACTCCCTATACCTAGATCAATCATCGGGTATTGGGTACCTGACAAGTCCTTGGATTGAGGCAAGAGGAGGTACAATAATCATCATGTCATATAAACTAATACATGATCCCATCTATGATAAATAACATGCACAATTTCTACATGGCTATGCCAAAGCCATTAGCCCAAGGAGAATTACTCACACATAGAGATGAAATCAACAATCACAAACATTGTAATGAAAATCACAAGATTGATAGCAATAGTCTTACAATGTCGCCAATCGAAGAAGAGATCTACTATTACAAGTCTTAGAATATGGCTATGGAGATGGAGAAGGGCTTTGAGATCTGGAGGCGGCTGGTGATCTGTGATAGAGACTTTTTGGCAAGGTCTTGCTTGTTTTTTCGTCGCCCGAGGCTTCTTTATATAGGGGTCCCTTCACGAAAGTTATTGTGTTTAACCTAACGATGGCGGCGCCAACTATACGACCGGAGCTATACGACCGGAATTTTTGCTCGGTCGTATAGTTGGTCGTTAAAGCGTCTGCCTCCGCTTTATGGCTCCTAGTTTCTTTTGGTTGTTGGAAATCTCATATCTTTGACTTTAATGTAGTGATTCCCATCTTCTAAGGATATTATCTGCACAGGAAAAATATAAAATAAAGGATTGAATACCCCAATGAATATTAGGCATTAGTGGCAGGGTTTAGAGAGATATTTCATCAAAATTATGAATAATATCCAGTTTAAATGTGGACGTAGATGGCTATATTTCAGAGCCATCAGTCACTGATGAATACCGCCACTCCTAGATGGAGCTCCGTCGCCTACAAGCCATTCTCTCTCGTAAGGAAGATCTAGAAGCCCTGTAGAGGAATCAAGCACGAACCACCGCCACTGAAGGAACCTTGAGGGAAGCTGTTCCCAAGAGAGGCCAGAAGTGCATCACCCCCCATGATTATATCTGTAGGTTCAACCCCGATGTGCAGGAAAGTTCCACTGCTCCACCAGAAGCCAACGATGACTTCACAGATGCACCCTCCGAGTAGTCACCCACACTACAATACTCGCTCGTCTAGCAATAGGGTAGAGTTATGTATCGTCCCTAAACGCATTTTATAATTCCTAAGTACTGTTGACACCTTCGGGTGCGGACTAGCTTGTTCTGTAATAACTTCCTTGAATTTCTATGCTTGTTTTGATGTTTCTCTCTTGCGTGTTTTACCCAAGACATTGCATCAGACTAAACCTGGAATGAAAACACCCTGAATGAATGCATATCCCGATATCTGGTATTTCTCTAGAACATTGGATGACTGATGGTACCCCCTCGTGAGGCATAGACCCTCAGTTGGATCTGCTTGTTTAGACTACAATTGTTATCCTATAGTTTTATGCCCCATTAATCCCTCTGAGTTGAACTCCAAAAGCTAATAATTTAACATAGCTTACACCCATAACCAGAAAGCTTTCCACAACAAGAAATCCCTCAAGATGTCCATGAAGACCGGAAACTCGAAAAAGCCATGTAGCCGTTGCGGACAAGATGGACATCAAGCTAGCCAGTGTCTAGGCAACTACCCAAACTATGGGGCACTCCATCATCCAAAGGATTGCTCAACTCAGTTTGTCACATGTTTCCTCTGTGAAGGTCAAGACCATGTGTCTGCCGACTGCCCTTTATATCTTTTGGTTGGTAAGGCTCATCTGCTCCCATGTATAAGAGTAGGAGAATTAAAAGGAAAGGCATGTCACAAGCAAGGTACTTGTTTCTTGTGTGATCAACCAGGTCATTATAGCCGAGAGTGCCCCCAATGTGGCGAGGTTAACGCCTCTGGAAAGGTGAACCCCGAACTATCCGCTACCCCAAGGAGGATTTGGAAGAAAACCCAAGGAGAGCCTAAGCCTGAGCAACTTGTTTGTTTCAACTGTGACCAACCAGGCCATTTCATCAAAGCCTGCCCTCAGTCAAGAAGAGAACATCCTACTGAACTTATCAATCAAGAGACAATGGACCTCCTGAAAAATTCTAAGAAGCGGCAGACTTGCCACTGCTGTGGGCAGCCTGGTCATCTCCCTCAACATTGCCCTGCTAGGGGCTACATCCCAGTGAAGCAGAGAGCTACTCGGCGAAAACAAGGACAAAACTCGGGATTATCCGGAAGGATGGGACCATTTACTAGCCTCAACGCTATTAAAGCCCGTAGGCGCCAAGCTCTTCACATCAAGGAAGAAGGTCAACTGGCCCCCAGCAACCCTGCAACTCAGGATTCAAAAATCAAGCAGCATTTGTAACCTACTGCACCTCGTTGGAATTGATTCAAGAGTTAGGATTTCTAGTCATCAACAAGAAATCTCTAGATGTCAGGAACTTAAATTTGTGGTAAAGTAGTTCCCTGTATTTTGATCGACACATGTGAGGTCACCCCCTGCTATGCTATCTTATGCTACCCTCAAGAATCATCTTTTGCCACTCCCATATGCTTGTAACAAGAATGTCCTCGACTTATAACTCTCTGAGCTACCTAGTTCAACCTTAAGGGGGAAATACGTAGTCTTTCCCACTTTAATAGAATAAAACGCTTGATCTAAGCCTACCTCGTGAAGCTATGCCCGGACTCCGCTAGCATCTCCGAAGATCAAAATGAAGCACCCCAATTCTTTACCCAACATTCTCTAAAACTAGACTCTAAACCACTCAAGGAGAAGAAGTAACCCAGCACAGACCCGGTACTGACATAGTAATCTTGCGGTAAGCCTAGTATCTCTGAGTTACCATAGGGACAGTACGATCCCTCGATGCAACTCCCACAACCCTATCTCTCTTGAATCTCGGGACGAGATTCTTTTAAGGGGGAAAGGTATGTAACACCCCAAATTCAGTAACCTTTCTTAGTTTTCTAGAATGCCAAAATCAGGGGGAACAAAAATGTTTTCTTGCTTGATGATGCAATGTGTACTTGCTTGCTTATACTTATGCATCTGGTTGTGTAATAGAAGTTGTACTCCTTACCTCAACCTAAGTTGACAAAAACTATTGAACAAAGGAAGTGTCTGGGCTTAATTTGCATATTCTCAAATGTTCTAGCATTTCAAAAACAAAAGCCAAGATGCCCTTGATACAACAAGTATTTTACTACTTCTACTTACAAAACTATGGGGATCGATATGCTATCTTCTCCTTATGTTTTCAAGATAGAACTTCAATTACTCTTACCTCTAGGTTTTCCGAACCTTTTTATAAATATTTTGATTTCTACTCTTGGTAGAGATATCAAGGACTCCCACATTATTGAAGCTCCAACCTTTCAAAATACCCCTATTTAACTCAAGCTAGGCTTGATTGTAACCTTAGTAATAGTTTGATTTTGATATCTGATGAATTGCCTTAATCTATTGTTTGACTTGTTTGCTTAGGAAGTAGAATGAGCTACCCTAGGATCTCATCATCTAGCATCTAGATAATCCAAGAATATCAACCCTAAACAAGTTAACCAAGCTGGACCTGATCTATAGCCACTAGATGATCATCTAAAACACTTAACCAGATCACTTTTGAAGATTATTCCCTCTAGAAGTTTCCAAGACAATGAAGACCAACTAAAAGCATGAATCATTTCTACTCAATCTACACTTCCACATCATCCACCTGATGATGATTTGGTACCTTGCAACCAATCAAAAACATCCCCTCTTATATTCTCGCCAAAAACTCTATGTTTGAAAACTGTTTCAACATCACTTCTTTGAATACATCTCTTTCTCCACCCTTGTGCATTTTTGGAAATGCACTTGAACCCTCTTGTAGACCATATTAAGGACTAACAAGGACCACTTATTCCCTTGGCTAGATCATCCTCCAACCCACATGTTCTTGATGGTTTTGAAGGTAAGAAAACAATAATATCTGCAAATCTTATCAACTAGCCTACTTTTGTAGAAGCTCACATCTTCATGTTAACTTCTTTTGACCAAATATTTGCATGGGTGTGTTCTACGCATAAAGGTCTATCCATACCTACTTCACTTGTTTCAAATAGAGCTTTGTGCTTCTAGAACCCACATGGTTTTTGAGGCTATTTGATAATCTGTTCTGGCACCCTTATTTTTAATCAATTTCTAACATCAATCCTTGGAGAGCTCATGATCAACCTAAAACCTTTGTACCATGATGATCTATATCACTTGGTATATCCATCCATATAACCCATGACCCAAGGGGAGCCCTGAGCTCCAAGATCCAGCAAGGTTTTGGTGGTATGATGTTAACTCTATCCAAGATCCTGTTATCCTTGTTTTCTACCCAAAATCAAGTTGGGTTCTCAAAACCCAAGGTTTCAAATGATTGATACATCATGTCTTCATCATCTACCTTGATTACAAAGATTTATCAAATATTTCCCTAATTATTATGGACCAAAACCTATTTAATTCTTTTAATGGATAAAACCTCCAAAACTCCCTCCATAGAGGAAAGTTTGGTTTTTGCCAAATCACTTTTACCACTTTAGGAACATTTCATGCCTACATATCATACCCTATCTTCCCACTTGAAAAATAAATATTTTTAAAGAATTTTATTAATTCTTTTTATCCTTTTTCTTAAATGGCAGAAACAAGGAATAATTGAGGAGAAATACTTTTACTTCCCAATAAATTCTAGGAAAGTTATCCCATATGAGGTATTGAGGACAACCCCACATCAAAAAACAACTCAGTACAATTGAAAAATATCAAAAGAGCTTCTATAAACCCTTTCAACTCTAACTAAATAAATGGATTTAAGAGGACTAATACTCCTTAGAAAAAACCCCAAATAAATCCTAGGGATGTAATTTGACCCTATCCATCTACCAGTACCATCTTACCACCTTGCCCAATACAAATTATTAAACTTCCTTCACAAGCATCAATTTGAAAAAAGTGCGAACTAAGCAAATCCCCAAATCAAAACCCACCAAACCTACACCCACTTTGTCAAACAAAATTGCACAGCACGCCTCTAACCTCTCTGGTCAAAATATATTGTAGCTTGTGCCTTTGCCTTGCCCTTTATACCCCTAGGAAAGAGAGAGAGTGTTATATCATTTGTTATTTTACCCCTCTTAGCATTGAAAGCTAGGCAGCAGCCACTCCCCTGCCCCTCCCTGGTCAAGCACCAGACCTACACCAACTCTCAGCACCACCTAGCTCAGCCAATCCCCTACCACCCCCTTGCCCTTGTCCAGGCATGGACCTTGTCGATCATACACCACCCCTTATTGGTTTATAAGCCACAGACCACTCCAGCACCACCCCTCTGGCTCATTTGCTTCCTCCCACTCCCGTACACCTACCCTGTACCCACTACCCCTCTCCCACCCTTTCTTGCTCGAGAGAAGGAGAGAAATAAGCTCTCGGTCGTGAGAAAAAATTGAGCGTAGCTCTAGAGGGAAGAAGACGACCAGGAGTCGTAGATCCCGACTAGATCAGACGGTTTGCTTCCCTCATACCTCTTAACGCTCAACCCTCACCGCCACTTGGGCCCTAGCGCTGGGTTGAATCTCCTTTCCTGTGTGTGACCCCTCTCAGGTGGGCCGGTTCTGACCGCCGCGGCCCATCTGCTTGCAGATCCCAGCCCGCGGCCACTCCTCCTTTTTCCTTTTACCTCAAATGAAGAAGTTTGCCTTCCAGTTTAAATCATTTTGAAAATGCAAAACAGCTCCAATTTCTCAGATATAAATTTTGACATGTTCTACAACATTTTATCTAATATGAAGAATAGTAAGCCAGCCAAAATAATAGCTATATTTATCATATTAAATTATATGCCTAAATGTGTCTTTTCCACTATATATTTATCTCTAGGGGTTTAGTAACTCCAATTGGAGTGGTAACTTTTTGTACTGAAAGGTACTTCTAGTTCCTTACATACCACTTTGATCCTACCCCGAAAGCCTCATGGTTTTCCCATATCCAAATTAACAAAATCAGCCCTAATCTGCCTTTAGGATTTTCTCTAGGACAAAACAAGATGGGTACTAACCTAATTCCTACTGTCGGAACACATTAAATGTAAGCTCTATCTAAAACCAGAAGCTCTATAATTATTGAGGCATTCATAAATTTTGTAGAAGCCACTTGTTCGCACACGAACACGTGGCTATCTCTATTACTAGTTATCTAAGAAGAAGAAGTCCAGGGACTTATTGATGATCACAGGCAAGCTACTGGTTCGCACACGAACACGTCAGATGTACCTCCGGCGTCGAGCGTGATATGCAGGACACGTCACCGGAGGAGCCTCGCCAGAAGCGCGATACGCAAGACAGCAGACGAATTTGAAAGAGTATGAGTTTGGCGGAATATGATGGATATTTATTGAACCTCATGGGCGAGTATATATAGGTGTACAGAGGATTATCTTGGAGTACGAGTCAAGTTAGGACTGTACGTAAACAGATCCTAACTCTATCTAAACTACCATAACAATTGTATATACCTAATACTCTAATAGCCCCCGTGTAGTCGTAGCGATGGCGTGAACAATCGAACATCATGAACGGCGACGGTCATCGAGATAAAACCGGTAGCATCCTGATGGCCCAAATATATTGAGCTTGTTGGGGAACCCCAAGAGGAAGGTATGATGAGCACAGCAGCAAGTTTTCCGTTAGTACGAAACCAATGTTATCAGTCTAGTAGGAGAAAGGAAACACCCCAAAGGTGTAGCTAGCTAAACATTGGCAGGGCGCACTACCGGTGCCAACAGCAACGTGGAGACCTGCACAACACAACCACAGAACTCTGTCCCCAACTTGCGATGAGGTTGTCAATCTCGCCAGTTTTGCTGAAAACAAAGGATTAAACGTATCAAATGGAAGGAAGTAATAGTTTGTAGAAAGTAAACACAAAGCAGTAAACAGTTTGTTGATTGATTGTAAAAGAAAGGACCGGGGTCCATAGTTCACTAGAGGTGGCTCTCCTTAAGATAGATAACATGCTGGGTTAACAAATTACAGTGGGGCAATTGACAAACATCGAGAAATCATACAAGCATATACTAATCATCTTGACTCCTTTGAGACTTGATTGGGCATTACAACATTATACATAGACCGCCATCCAGCTGCATCTATGACTAATCATCCACCTTCAGGTTATCATCTGAACCCCCTCTAGTATTAAGTTGCAAGCAACGGATAATTGCATTATGAATTGTGTGTAAAGTAAACAATACGATTGTTCTATGAACAAAGGATTGTTGTTTTCTCCCTAGTAGCAATAGCACATCTAGTACCTTAGAGATTTCTGTCACTTCCCCAGATTACCAGAGGCATGAACCCACTATCGAGCATAAATACTAACTCTTGGAGTGGCTAGAATCTACTTGGCCAATATAGCTACTAACAATAGAAAGCATGCAAGATCACAATAACAAAGACATGATAGAATCAATATTCAATATGAAATAGCATCTCAATATCCATCGGACCCCCGCAAACACAACATGCAGAATTACAAATAGATGATCTTGATCATGAATGGAGCTCACAAGATATAGACATGAAAGCACAAAGGAGGAGAACCAGCCATCTAGCTACTACATGGTCCCGTAGTCCAGAGATGAACTACTCACGCATCACACCGGAGGCTTGCATGATGATAAAGAAGGCTTCCAGGGTGAATTCCACTCTCCGGCAGGGTGCTGGGAAGAGCTTCAGATCCCTCCTGATCTAGGGATGGAGATGACGCCGGCTATAGACTCTTTCGTGGAATTTTGATCGGCTACTTAGGGTTTCCGTATCAGAGGCAATATATAGGCGAAAGGAGAGGCCAAGGGGGTGCCTGGGCTGGCCACACCATCCCCTGGCACTGCCTGGGCCAGCGGCTGGCCAGTGGTGTGGCCGCCCTCTGGCCCTTCTCTGTCTCGTATTCTGGCTCCAGGTGTCCCCCGGTAAAATAATGACTTTGGCTTTTGTCCCGTCCAATTCCGAGAATATTCATTTTATGACTTTCCTAGAACCAAAAACACCAGAAAACATGCAGCTGGCACTGTGGCTCTTGCTAATAGGTTAGTCCAAGAAATCATATGAAAAGTACTCCAAAGTTTGGACAAAACATAAGAAAGTAGATAAAACCAAGCATGGAACATCAAAAATTATAGATACATTTGCAATGTATCAACATCCCCAAGCTTAACTCCTGCTCGTCCTCGTGTATGTAAGTGATAAAAAGAAAGAATAAGTTTTGAGGTGACATGCACCATCATAAACTTGATCAAAGTATTTTTAAAACATTCAAAGCTAGGATCATAGTACTTCAATCATAACATGAAATATAAAGTTCTAGCAATAAGACAAAGAAACTATGATGCAACATGAAAAGGCACAAACAAAAGATTCATGAATAACAATGCTTTGCAAGACGTTTGTTTGTTTCACATAAAGAAAACAAAGCATAGTAGTATTTAGCTTGTCCCTCATAGAGTAGCAAACATAAATGCATAGGACACCTTCAGAGTTCATAAGAGTGACTAGATACAAATAGTTTAAAACAAGCAATATCAAGGTATGCATCAATCAACAAGTCTTGGGACAATGCACATAGAACTAAGAATGGCCACTATGCTCTCAAAGTAGGTGCATAAAGATAGAAGGTGGAGACTCAACATAAGAGTAAAAGAAAGGCCTTCATCGAAGGAAGTAGGGATTCAAGTCTCATAAAGAGCTTCCAAAAATTATGGTACTTATTAGCTTTCAGCTCTTATTGCCCCTATCATAAGCATCTTGAAGGTGATTAAGCTTAAAGTCACACAACTAAGAGGATATGCTTGACAAGTTATAAACCGAAATCTCATGCCCCTTTCTTACGAAGACCGAACCTCATGCTACTCAACTTTAGTCATGAGTAAGCTCTTGTCACTGTAAGTACATATGTATCATAAAGAACCGCCAACGGGGTACCCCTTGCACATGATACAGGAGCTATCCCATAATCAAAATGACAAGGCAAGCAGACAATGAGCATCTCAGCGATCTATTTATTTGCTATTTGCATAGGTTTTTATTGAGGATGCTTCATAGAGTGCTCATTACGGTGATGCTGCAAGTTTCCACCATGATTAGGCATGGCTTAGGCTAGCGGCCCAGGCGTTTCTCTAACACACATACAAACTCCATGATCTTACAAGTTCCACTTTTATTTCACATCGCCGGGATCCATAAGCAAAAGAACATGATATCAACGGGGTAGAAAGTACAAGTGCAATGTTGAAAGCGTTCCCCATGATACATGGTTCTGCTAATTTCAACTTATAAAGCGCAAGCATATATGCAACAAAGAAGGACCCAATGGTTCAAGTTCATTAAATGCAAGCAAGTAAAGTGTGCCATCAAGTTCGTGAGAGCTTTAATCACTAGTTTTCTCATAACAAGTTTAATTCAGAAGGTAGAAAAAAACATGAAAAATACTTGGAATAGCATAAGCTAGTAGGTAGGTATGGTGGACTTTTTGGAATAATTTGGTTTAAGGAGTTGGATGCATGAGTGGAACTCATACTTGGTTACGGAGGCTAGCAAAAGACTGGGAGCGACAAACTAAGAGAGCAATAATGGCCGTAATCATGCAAAGCGACAAAACATGATAGATCAAAGCATAAAATGATACTACAAGTAGAAAACTATAGGATCATAAAGGCTTATGGTGACTTGGGATAGTCATAACATGGTGTGAGCATGTGCCAAGTCAACCCAAATAAAGCATCAAAGGAGAATACCACAATACTATGCTTTAATATGATAAAACAACGCATGATTCATCCAAAGGCACATTAAGAAATCTCAATTGTTTATAACAAGTCATGCTACAACAAAGAATACTAAGCATAAAGCCAAAACAATATCGAGCTTGGCATGACAAAGCATAGGCCACAGTTAAAAACAAGCTCTCTTTACCACTTAAGCATGAGCTTTCCTACTCTTTTCCAATCCAAACCAAACTATTTGAAAACCAATGTATGAAAGAGGGGGTCCAAACAATTTATTCAGCAAACTAAGCAAACTAAGAAAACAAAAAACCAAAACGAAAATGAAAAAGAAGACGCTCTAAGAACAACACAACTGTGCATGAAACAAGAAAAACGAAGCGTTTGGAAGAAACCTAGGATTTTTATTGATGAAGAGGGGGATGCCTTGGGCATCCCCAAGCTTTGACGCTTGTACTTCTTAGATTTTTCTTGGAGTGACACGCGTGGCATCCCTAAGCTTGAGCTTTAGTCCATCCTTCATCTCATTACTCATTCCTTGCATACACCTAAAATTTTTCCTTCACACAATCTTTATTATCAACATTAGTGCACTCAAGATAATAAGTCTTTAGGTTCAGTTATAACACCAATTAAACTTCCATTAAAGCACAAGCTACTGTAGAACTTCCCTCAAAAAGCTCAATTCCCCAAAAGAACTCAAAAAGGAACCAATAACAAGCAAATGCAGAAAATGGCAGAAATCTGTCAAAACACAACAACAGGTAAAGACGAATTTTTTCGAAGACCTTATGTTGATCAAATTAAAAAGTGTTTAACTAAATAAAGTTATATAACAACCTATGTCAGAAGCACAAAAATTCACGCCCTAATATAACGTACAGAGATTTTACACGAATTTTTACGGTGAAGCATAGAAATCTGTTTTGGGACAGCAACTTTCCCAATCATTACTTCTCTCTCATTAGAGGTTACTCTTGGCAAAAAAAGCAAATAAAAATGATAAGAAGAGGTTATTACTGAAGTAATAACTTCCAAGACTCATCTAAAACTTTTGGGTTATCTCCCAATAAGTACTTTTCTTTAACGCCTTTAAGTTAGGCATAAGAAGCAAGAAAAAGAATCAAGTGTTCTCAAATGAAGAAGCATTAAGAGCAAATTTTGTTTTCATAGGAGAGGCAAAAGAAATATTCTCTCTCTTCTTAGGGAAGTGTTCTATACCTTTATTGAGTGGGAGTTGATATTTAATGGTGCCTTCTTTCATATCAATAATGGCACCAACAGTTGTAAGAAAAGGTCTTTCCAAAGTAATAGGACAAGAAGCATTGCATTCAACATCCAAAACATAGAAATCAACGGGGACATAGGCATTGTTAACCATAATAAGAACATCATTAAGACTCCCCATGAGTTTCTTTTTAGCATTGTCATCAAGTGGGACATTCAAATAACAATCTTCAAGTGGTGTCAAATCAAGCATATCATATATCCTTCTAGGCATAATAGAAACACTACTATCAAGATCACATAAAGCTTTGAAATCAAAATCATTCACTTTCATATTAATGATGGGTTCCCAACCATCTTCTTGTTTTATAGGAATAGAAGCTTTATGTATCATCTTTTCTTCTTTAATCTTTATAAGAGCATCAATAATGTGTTTTGTAAAGGCCATATTCATAGCACTAGCATTAGGACTTTTAGCAAGCTTTTGTAGGAACTTAATAACTTTAGAGATGTTGCAACCATCAAGATCAAAATCATAATTATCATCTAAAGTAGTAGAGCTATTACTAGCCTCAACAATAGTGGTGGTGATAGTAGAAACACTAATGTTTCTAGCAATTTCATCTTCTCTTTCCCACTTAGCATGTAATTCAGCTAATAGTCTAACATTTTCATCAATTATAACTTGTATGGCATTAGTAGCTGCAAAGGGATTATCATTAGTTTTAGGTTTAGCAGCCATTTTATTAATCAAAGAGGATTGAGCTTCAGACAAAGATGATATATTTCTTTCAGCATTAGAAAGTTTCAGTTGTAAACTAGGAATTTCCCTATTTAAACTCTCAAGTTGATGGCTAATGTTCTTCAAAATGGTAGATTGTTCCTCCATAGTTTTAGTGAATAGTTTATTTTGCTCATATTGCATTTGCATGAAGTTCTTAGTGGCTCTTTCAACTTCTAAAATTCTTCCTTCACTAGGTAATCCTGGTTTACCATTATAACCATAAGTATTATTAGGAGGGTAGGGCCTATAATTGTTATTACCATAAGCATTGTTGCCAAAATTATTATTCCTTATAAAGTTCACATCAACTTGCTCTTCTTGAGTAACCAAAGAGGCTAAGGGAACATTATTTGGATCAATATGGGCTTTCCCATTAACAAGCATAGACACAATAATATCAATCTTATCACTCAAGGAGGAGGTTCCTTCAACAAAATTTACCTTCTTACCTTGTGGAGCTCTCTCAGTATGCCATTCAGAGTAATTAACCATCATATTATCCAGAAGCGTTGTTGCAGCACCCAAAGTAATGGTCATAAAGGTAGCTCCAGCAGCAGAATCCAATAGGTTCCATAAAGAATAGTTCAATCCTGCATAAAAAGTTTGGATGATCATCCAAGTAGTTAGTCCATGAGTGGGAAAATTCTTTACCAAAGATTTCATTCTTTCCCAAGATTGAGCAACATGTTCATTATCAGATTGTTTAAACTTCATTATTTCACTTCTCATAGATATAATCTTAGCAGGAGGATAGTATTTTCCAATAAAAGCATCTTTGCATTTAGTCCAAGAATCAATACTATTCCTAGTTAGGGAATTCAACCATTCTTTAGCTTTTCCTCTCAAAGAGAAAGGAAACAATTTAAGCTTAATAATATCTCCATCTATATCCCTATGCTTTTGCATCTCACAAAGTTCAACAAAGTTATTTAGATGGGCAGCAGTATCTTCATTACCAATACCAGAAAATTGTTCTCTCATAACAAGATTGAGTAAAGCAGATTTTATCTCAAAGAAAGTAGCTTCAGGAACATGTGGAGCAATAGGTGTGCTCATAAAATCATTGTTGTTGGTGCTAGTGAAGTCATACAACTTAGTATTTTCCAGAGTAGTCATTTTTTATGTTTTTGATAAACAAAGCAAACTAGTAAAACTAATTTTTTTGTGTTTTTGATAAAAAAATAAGCAAACAAAACAAAAGTAAACTAAGCAAAACAAAAATAACAAAGTAAAGAGATTGGTTATGAGGGACTCCCCTTGTGAAGATGTCCTTGACTCCCCGGCAACGGCGCCACAAAATATGCTTGATGGCCCAAAATATATCGAGCTCGTTGGGGAACCCCAAGAGGAAGGTATGATGAGCATAGCAGGAAGTTTTCCCTCAGTATGAAACCAAGGTTATCAATCCAGTAGGAGCAAGGAAACACCCCAAAGGTGTAGCTAGCTGAACGTTGGCAGGGCGCACTACCGGTTCCAGCAGCAACGTGGAGACCTGCACAACACAACTACAGAACACTATCCCCAACTTGCGATGAGGTTGTCAATCTCACCGGTTTTGCTGAAAACAAAGGATTAAATGTATCAAATGGAAGGAAGTAATAGTCTGCAGAAAGTAAACACAAAGCAGTAACAGTTTGTAGATTGATTGTAAAAGACAGGACCGGGGTCCATAGTTCACTAGAGGTGGCTCTCCTTAAGATAGATAACATGTTGGGTGAACAAATTACAGCGGGGCAATTGACAAACATCGAGAAAGCATGCAAGCATATACTAATCATCTTGACTCCTTTGAGACTTGATTGGGCATTACAACATTATACATAGACCGCCATCCAACTGCATCTATGACTAATAATACACCTTCAGGTTATCATCCGAACCCCCTCTAGTATTAAGTTGCAAGCAATAGATAATTGCATTACGAATTGTGTGCAAAGTAAACAATACGATTGTTCTATGAACAAAGTATTGTTGTTTTCTCCCTAGTAGCAATAACACATCTAGTACCTTAGAGATTTCTGTCACTTCCCCAGATTACTAGAGGCATGAACCCACTATCGAGCATAAATACTAACTCTTGGAGTTGCTAGCATCTACTTGGCCAAGATAGCTACTAACAACAGAAAGCATGCAAGATCACAAATAACAAAGACATGATAGAATCAATATTCAATCTGAAATAGCATCTCAATATCCATCGGATCCCCACAAACACAACATGGAGAATTACAAATAGATGATCTTGGTCATGAACGGAGCTCACAAGATCTAGACATGAAAGCACAAAGGAGGAGAACCAGCCATCTAGCTACTACATGGTCCCGTAGTCCAGAGATGAACTACTCACGCATCACGCTGGAGGCTTGCATGATCATGAACAAGGCCTCCAGGGTGAATTCCACTCTCCGGCAGGGTGCCGGGAAGAGCTACAGACTCTTTTGTGGAATTTTGATCGGGTACTTAGGGTTTCCGGATCAGAGGCAATATATAGGCGGAAGGAGAGGCCGAGGGGGTGCCTGGGCTGGCCACACCACCCCTTGGCGCGGGCCGGGTGGTGTGGCCGCCCTCTGGCCCTTCTCTGTCTCGTATTTTGGCTCCAAGTGTACCCCGGTAAAATAATGACTTTGGCTTTTTTCCTGTCCAATTCCGAGAATATTCATTTTCTGACTCTCCTAGAACCAAAAAGAGCAAAAAACAGGCAGCAGGCACTACGGCTCTTGTTAATAGGTTAGTCCAAGAAATCATATGAAAAGTACTCCAAAGTGTGGAAAAAACATAAGAAAGTAGATAAAACCAAGCATGGAACATCAAAAATTATAGATACATTTGCAATGTATCACATCCAGTAGGCTGACATCCCCCCGCAGTCGTAGCGGGAACATCGTGGACGGTGTCACGTCACGGTTGCTTGGACTATAGAGGAAGCTGGTGATGCTCAAGCGAGGTGGTAGCCCTTGTGCCGATGTCGAGGGAGCCGAGAGCGTGAGGCGGTGCCATGGTTGAGGTAGCCGTGCGATGGGTCGCCGTGGTCAATGTCGTGGTCAGGGATGCGCGTGTCGAGGTAGCGGCACGTGAAGCCGCATGCGCATAGTGCGCGAGGAGGATGACAGAGACATGTCAAGGCAGTCGTTGAGGGTGTTTATGCCGAAGTCGATGCAATATGAGCCGTCAAGGATGAGGTGAGGCCATAGTTTTGATAGAACTAGGTGCACGCCGGGGACGAATGCACACTCCTGTTTTGCCAGAACCGAGTATGCAAAGAAGAACGCGTCGGTGATACAGTCGAGGCAGTCGTAGAGGGGTCGATGCTGAAGAAGACGTTGTCAATGCTGATAAAGACGTAGAAGGCGGCGAAACCAGCGGCAACCTGGATTAGTCATGTTGGATGGCTAGAGTGGTGATGGGGTAGTCGGCGGGACCTGCGACGGCGAGAGGGCGCCCTGCAGGTTACCTTGTCAAGCACGGCGGCGGTGCTCGAAGCAGCTGAGGAAGACCCGACGAAGTGACGAAGACCATGTGCAGACGGTGACGATCCGCGCCGTAGGAGATGGCGCGGTGAAAGCCGAGGCCGCTAATGCATGAGGACGGCAAAGTGGCTGCGTGCAACCATGCTATGACACGAGGGGGTGGCATAGCTGCAGGGCGCAAGTTGGTGCAGCGGCTGGAAGACCACCAGCGACATACACACTAAGGAAGGCGCGTTGGAAGCCGGTAGCATGGACCAAAGGCGGCGACGCTGCAGCCCGACGGGTAACACAGCGGCAGCCCGTAGCTCGATCGGCGGTAGGCGCGTGCTCAGGGACGAACTTGGTGTAGACAGGCACGGCATCGGTTGATCAGACCAACAGTGCACCGTATGCGCCATGGCGTAGACGACGCATAGATCAGATTCGATGGTGGCGTTGTCAGTGAAGTCCCGGACGATGACGACGAAGAGGATCCGAGTGGGGGGTGGCCGCGGTAGCCTTCCGAGGAAGGCGTAGTAGCCGTCTGCGGTTCGCGGCAGCCTACCGTGAGACCGTGATAACCTGCCGAGGCAGGCGTAGTAGAGGAGGGGGCAAGCGCACGGACACGATGTAGATCCTTGATGCCGATGGTTGGAATAGAGGCGCGGCGATGACGATGGTGGTGGGCGACTCAATCCGATCTAAGATCGGTAAAGCAAAAAATAAAGCTGATCAAGAGATCGGAGAAAAAGACTTACAGAACAGCCGATCACGGATCGGTGGACGAACCCTGCATACGGATTGCGCGGCCCCCGGCGGAGATCATGGAGATCGATCCGCCCGGGGGCAGCACGGTGGAATCGTGCGGCTAAGGTTTAGACCGGTTAGGCTGATACCATGAAAGAGTATGAGATTGGCGAAATATGATGGATATATTATTGAGCCTCATGGAAGAGTATATATAGGCGTATAGAGGATTATCTTGGAGTACGAGTCAAGTTAGGACTGTACGTAAACATATCCTAACTCTATCTAAACTACCATAACAACCGTATATACCTAATACTCTCACAAAATTTAATTCAATTCATCAGTATTTTAAATATGAAGGCCACATACTTGCTCAGATGAAAATGACTCCAAAATAAAAGTTGTTTGTCTTGAAAAAACTGAAAACTTTCGTGGTTACCACTTTTTCATCCGAATTGATTTCAACCGACTATTCCGGATCGCATGAAAATAAGCCCTCATATGCAATTTTCGCCTTTTGCTCTCGCCATAGGATAGAAAAGGTTGTGGTAGGGCGAGCCTAAGGGCATCCCAAACCGAAAATTCAGATTTTTAACAGTTTTTTGGCTCTCAAATTTTCATACTAACTCGTATAGAGATGATTCAAAAACCAAAGTTGCTTGTTTTGACGAGGCACACAACTTTCGTGTTCGGAACTTTTTATTTGAGATCATCTTAAACAAATCATAGTGGAAGCCTTTATATATGAATCTTCGAATCTTCTCTGAATACTAGAATAATTGGCTATTAAGCATGATCATTGCTTGCTTTGATACGATCTATCTTTGATGATGATTAAAAATCCTCTGAGTAGACCTTTTTCGAGTGTTGCCACTATTTTTCTTGGTTAGCTATGTGCCCAATATGAGTGACAACACATGCCCCGTGTTTTCTGGCAGAGCTTGCGTGCCATAAAATAGCTTGCACCATTTTTATTCTAAGGACGATGTCAACACTCCATCGGCTATTTGTTCTTAGGGCAATAACTATGTATCGGCCATATATACTAAGGGCAATAATTATATATCGGCCATAGATGCTAAGGGTAATAATTATATATTCGCCATATGTGTGATCAAGCTTGTTGCCACACACTCGGGTAGAACTTCTTTAGATATCTTCCATTGAGGGCCACTACAAGAAAAGTTTCCTTCTGCAACGACTTGGCCCGACGGTCGTTATAGAAGGCGCGTCTTCCGCGATGAAATTCTCGGCTCGGCCATGGCCGATGGAAAACTTTTTTTTCCGCGACCCTCTACTACGACGGATCTGCTAAAAACATGGAGGAAGCTCGGCCAGCATGTGGCAGAAGCAAGATTTTTGTTTCCTCGCACGATGTTGACTCGTCAAAGTCTTTTGAGGCGTGTGGGTCCCGGACGTCAGTATCTCTAGCAGACCATACTTTTTGGTCGCGCCTCCCTGATTTGAACTCGATAATGTTGCTCGATGCGTCTGTCGTTTAGTCAGGCTGCTCGGTCCCACATGCCAGCCTCTCATTAGAACGATCGTGTGTATGATGGATTTCTTCGCTCGCGCTACCCTATTCCAAAGTTGATAGCGCTGCTCGATGCATCTACAGTTTAATCAACCTCCTGGGACCCACATGTCATACTCTCGTTAGAAGAAACGTGTGTATAATGGAATTTTTCCCTTGGCTATTGCCTCCCTGATTTCAACTCGATAACATTGCTCGATCTATCTGCTGTCTAGTCACGCTGCTGGGTCCTCCATGCCCGCCTCACATTATAAGAATCGTGTGTATCATGGAATTTTTTTTCTTCACTCGCGCTACCCTGTTCCAATCTTAATAGTGTTGCTCGATGCATCTACCGTTTAATCAAACTCCTGGACCCCACATGTCATCCTCTCATTGGAAGAAACGTGTGTATGATAGAATTTTTTCCCTTGGTCGTGGCTCCGTGTTCTGAACTTGATAGCATTGCTCGCTGCATCAGCCGTGCTGGTGGGTTCCTTATGTCAGTGTCACATTAGAAGAATCATGGGTATGACGAACTTTTTTTCTACTCTAGTGTCACCCTATTCCTAACTAGATAGTGTTGCTTAACGAATCTGCCATTTGGTCACGCAGCTGGGTCCCACATGACAGCCTCTCATTAGAATGATCGGTTGTATGATTGACTTTTTTCTCTACTCGCGCTCCGTGGTTCGAACTTGATAATGTTGCTCGCTGCATCAGCTATTTTTCATGCTGTTGGGCCCCCCATATCAGCTCTCATTAGAACAAATGTGTGCGTAATGGACTTTTTTCTCCCTCGCGCCTCCCTATTTCAACCTTGACAACGTTGCTCGATACAACACCGGTATAAGGCGCCGTTGGTGGGACCCACATGTCGGTCTATCTTTAAATGAAATGTGTGTACGATAGACCTTTTTTGGCCGTGTCTACTGTTTTGAGCTTTGCAACATTGCTCCATGTGGCATCCGTGTATGTCCTTGCTGCTAGGCCCCCATGTTAGCCATCTGGTATATTCTGGCTTGTGGGTCCCTGATGCAGTCTTGTATGTTCTAGCGGGTTAGTCCCCGATGCCAGCCTCTCTGTACAATTATTTTACTTTTTTTCAAACCCAACCAAGAAACTCGAGGGATGCTGCAGGCTGGTGGGTCCGTGATGTCAGCCTCTCTGTAATGCAATATTACTACAATAGAAGAAAAATCTCAAGACTTTCAATACATTTAAACTGTGTGTGTTGCCACTACGCCAAAGATATTTATAGAAAATATATTATTAAACATTCCTTAGTACTTTCAAGTTATGTTTTAATGTTTTTAAAAAGATGTCATGTGTAAGTGTTTATATTTTTAAAAATAAAGGGCAGCCTCCTGGAATTTCAATTTATAAAATACCAAATATATAATGGACTAGTTCCTTAAAAATATGGCGGATTTTTTTTAATAGGTGGAGGCGGAGTTTTTTCTAAGAGGTGGGGGCAATGCTCAAAAGGCCGAATTAAAAATATTTTCGGCTATTCTACATGGTCCATCTATATGCGTTATACTCAATAGGATCCTTTTTACATTTCACTGGGCTTTGCTAAGCAGTCCTTGACCCTAACAAGGCTGAAATAAAATGTTCTTGCCTATGCTCCATGGGATTCTTTCTCAAATTTCACTGGCCTATGCTCAGCAGTTCCCCGACCCTGTGCTAAAAAAAGCAGTTCCCTAACCTTGAAAAGGCATGTGTGTATGTTGGACTATTTTTTCGGGTCGAACTTGATAACATTGCTGGGTCCTCCATGTTATCCTCTCACCACGCTGGACTTTTTTCTTGCTCGCGCCTCCCTATTTCGAACTTGGCAATGTTACTCGATGCAGCAACTCTATAAGGTCGGGCTGCTAGGTCCCATGTGTCAGCCTCTCTATAAAATAAACGTGCGCATGATGGACTTTTTTCAGCCCCGTCCGCTGTTTTGACATCGGTCTGTTGCTAGGTCTAAATATACATGGTACAAAGTAAAGGACCAAATATACACCCATACTACATAGATGTCGATCAAATTATATTTTTTTGAGAATTATCTATTATAATTTTATATAGTGATGATATGTCATATGTCTATTATCTGGGTCTCATGTGCAGGGTACGTGGAACTTACTAGTAATGCAGTAGTTTCAACAAAACAACATAGGTAGGCAGAGCTTTTTCTAGGGGGCTGGGAAAGGGGATGACCATAAATGCCGAATTAAAAAGATTCAGGGCTAACTGGGGGTGGATTCCCTATTCTTCATGGGCTCACTCCGAAACTGAATGCGCTATGGTTAACGGCCACAAGTCAATGAAAAGGACGAATTGAAGGTTTTGGGCTATGCTTGGGCCTGATAGGCTAATTTCATGGGATCAGTAATAAAAAATCCAGACCTCAACAAGGAAGAGAAAACGAGAGATATAATTTTGGCCGATATTTTCACGTGAAAATTGTTGACAACCAGGACACATACCCCGCGCACGCCCAAACTCTCCCACTCGCACCTTCCAACTCGCGCCTTCACTCCAGCAGCCAGCTACTGTATCTTTGTGCCATTTTTCTGGAGACGCACAGGCGGTCAAAATCACAAGCCACGCACCAAAATATTCACACTCCCTCTATCAGCCGAGGCGGCCTGACACCATTGCTGGCGGCACCGTTCTTTTCGAGATGCACACAGGCCGACGGTCAGTTGGTCGATCCCCACAGTACGCTTATAATATCCTTAATTCGCTCAATCATTCCCTAGAAGTAGTTTCGTACTCGATCTGTTCGTTTGACATTTGTCTGCACTTGATCTGTTTGTTCGAATTGGTCGTCATTTGTGCTCGGTCGTTCTGTTCTCTCAAATATGTAACATAGTTTTGCACTCAGTTTCTGAAATAGGCTAAAATTATGTGGCATTTATAGTTCTATATTCAATCAGGTTGCTCAGATATCTTGGCTTAATTAGATATGTAATCAACCTTTTCGGTGAAATATCTTGAAAGCTTCTGACCATCTCTATCCTCAATAGATGGACACATATTGGATACTGAATGGAAAAAAGCAACACCTTCATATTGGAAAGGTGTTAATGACTTCATGAAGTTTGTTAGACAACATAATAGCGACTTGGATGTGTTTTTCCCATGCCGACAATGCCTTAATTATAAAAAGCTAAGTCAGAGCACAGACACAGACCATACTTTCGTTAATGGGATGCAACGCACATATATTAGGTGGACTAAACATGGTGAACCATATAATCATCCTTTTCTTAATCCTCTAGCTGATGCTGATCTGCCTGAAGCTCGTCAGATCGAGGATGAGGACCTTTCTGGTTTGTTAAGGGACCTATACCCCACTACAAGCAAAAAAAGGGCTCATTCTCTTAAAATATCACTTTTCTCTGACCTGATAGAAGATGCCAAGTGTTTAGTGGACCCTGATTCTGGTATCTCAAGATTCAAACTGGTAATGAAATTACTAAAGGAGAAGTTCTTCAACAAGATTACCAACAAAGCTTTCTATTTAGTGATTAAGGTGTACATTGAGTCAATCCCTAGGGAAGGACTATCAAAATCCTTTTATGAGATGAAATAGTACATCAAGGTACTTGGACTATCATATGAGAAGATCCATTTTTGTCGAAATAACTGTGTACTGTTCTGGGAGGATTATGAAAACTTCGATGAATGCCCAGTATGTAACGAATCAAGATGGAAAAATGGTGATAAAAAGAAGAAAGATTCTTGTAAGGTTCTAAGATATTGTTCAATTATAGATAGATTGAAGAGGTTGTTTCAGTCAGAACAAACATCTAAGGAAACAAAGTGTCACAAAGAGATTCTCAAGCCAGATGATTACTTACTCAGACATCTAGCTGATGGCGATGAATGGAAGAAGTTTGACAAGGCTCATCCAGGATTTGCAGCGGATCCAAGGAACCTGAGACTTGGCCTAGCTACAGATGGACTTAACCCATTTGGCAACATGAGTAACTCGTCTGACATGTGGCGATGATTGTTACAATTTACAACCTGCCTCCCTAGGCATGCACTGATCAGTCGAACTGCTTGCTGGCTTTACTCATCCCAGGTCCCAAATCACCTGGGAAGTATTTTGATCTGTTCATGTAGCCTCTTATACAAGACTTGCAGGAACTATGGAAGGATGCAATGACTCCTGATATCCTTGCCAGCAAACCTGAAGATGCCAAGTTCCCTATGCATTCTGTTGTGCTATTCCGCACCCATGATTTTTCAGCTCTTGGCACTACGTCAGGTACAGTGACAGCAGGTTATAACTATGAGACAAAACAGGTCATAGTGAGGCTAGAAAATAAGACTGGTTTCCTTGGCCACCAGGTTTTTCTTCCCCAAGGCCACAAATTCCGAAAAACTTGAAAAAATGCAGTTCTATGGAAAGAGGACTAAGTATGGCACTACACCACAAAAGTTCACTGCTGCTGAGTTGTAGGTGCATTTACAAAAGGTCAAAAATGTCAAACCAGGAAAACAACCAGCTGTTGGACGAGGTAAAAGAAAGAATACAGAAGATGCACCAACAGTAGGAGAAGCATCCAAAAGGAAGAGAGCGG
Source organism: Avena insularis (assembly GCA_023614405.1). NCBI lineage: Eukaryota > Viridiplantae > Streptophyta > Magnoliopsida > Poales > Poaceae > Avena > Avena insularis. Next base: position 285,829,919 of record CM042690.1, read on the forward strand.
AAGAAGTACCAGCAGATTTCCAAGGGAAGGAAAAGGAAACGAGAATATTTTATAAGCGCAGATCCACTCTATGGGACTTGCCATATTGGGTTGGTAAGACACTTCGACATAATATTGATGTCATGCACATGGAGACAAATATATGTAACAACATTATAGGCACATTACTCAACATTCCATCTAAGACAAAAGATAGATATAATGCTAGGCTTGACTGCGAAAAACTCAACGTTAATAACAACTTGAAGCTGCATCCTGAAGATACGGTTGATAAGGGCGGTGAAAAACATTACAAATTTCGAGGTGCGGAATGTACCTTGCCAATGAATAAAAGGGTACTATTTTGTGACTTCCTCCGAGGTGTGAATTTTCCATCTGGATTTGCTTCCAACATTGCAAATTGTATCAATGTAGAGGGGAACAAGCTCCAAGGATTGAAAACTCAAGATTGCCACATCCTACTACAAAGGATTTTAGCTCTTGGAGTTTAAGGTTTAGTGTACAAGGATTTGTACAACGTGCTTGTAGAGTTGGGAAAGTTCTTTAGGGAAATATGTAGCAAAACTCTGGACAGAAGAGTTGTAGCGCGTCTTCAGACAGACATAACAGAAGTCCTGTGCAAGCTTGAGCTGATATATCCACTAGCCTTCTTTGATGTGATGGTGCATTAGGCTGTTCATCTGAATGAAGATGCACTTTATAGAGGTCCCGTACAGTACAGATGGATGTACCCTATAGAACATCGACTTTGCACTTTCAAGGGTACTGTTAGGAACAAGGCTAGAGAAGAGGCTTGCATTGCAGAGGCATACATTGCTATTGAAGCATTTGCATTTTGCTAAAGATACATTCCTGATTGTAAAACGAGATCCAGTCTGGGTTGCAGAACTGAAGAAGTTGAAAAATCTGTTTTTAACCATGTTGTTCCCCTAGTAGGAAAGGAGGAACATAGAACATTAATGCAGCACGAATATGACCAACTTACTTGGTATGTGCTGAATAACGATGATGAAGCTGAAAACTTTGTTGCATGAGTACTATTCATACATATCCTCACATATATGAAATGAAACTTGTAGCAAGATATGTTCAGATGTCTTACTTGAGTATCATTTTTGTAGGTTATTTAAAGCAACCAAAGGCAAAGATTATGCTGCACCAGTATGTGGGGGTGGGTTTTCGGAATGGTTTAGGAATCATGTAAGATGGTCAATTGAAGTTTGAATTGCATACGAATTGTGCACATGAGATGACCTCTTGATTATTTTATATAACCGCAGATCACGAAGATGCGTGAAGAGAATCCGGGCGATGTTAGTGATGGTCCCTATGCCCTTTCACGTGGTCCGAAAAATAGGGTGCAGACGACTTCAGCTTGCAATGACGATGGTATCCACTACAACACTTATGAGCCTGAGAAACATATGAAGACACAAAATAGTGGCATCATGACTAGTGGAGAGCACTTGACCGTCAAAATGAAGAAGTCAGATGACTATGCTCATTATGGTCCCATAAAAGAGGTTATTGAGTTGAATTATAATGACAAGACTAGTGGTCAATCTATGGTTTTATTCAAGTGTTATTGGTATGACCAAGATCTGAACAAGAAAAGAGGCCCTAGAAATGATGGGAATTTCATATCGATCAATACTATTGCTGAGTGGTACAAGGATGAACCTTATAGTTTGGTAACTCAAGCTTCCAAGGTAATATTCTTGGATGACAGAGATAATAAGGACTGGCAATATGTGCAAAAGTTTGAGACATGGAGCACCTATTATGTGAATGAGTATGACAAGCCAGTCACCACGGAAGTTGCCCACCAAGATGATCCCAATGGTTGTATGGTAAATGAACTGGCTGACGTCGATGAAAATTTGATTGCCAGAAGTGGCTCTGTGCATGATGGACAAGTAGATTTGACTGTCAAGGTTAGTGTAGTCAACAAAGACATAAATAAACTAGTTCTACCTGATGAATCTCAGCACATGTATGATGAATGGCAAGGGGAAGAAGATCCAACCCAGTCGGAATATGTGGATCTAGAACGCGGCGCTGTAGAAAGTGATTATGGTGACGATGATTAGACTATTGTTTCATATTATGCAGCGATATGATGAAAAGTGATTCACATTGGTTTTCTCTTTGTAAAATATATGAGACATGATGACAATTTCCTATTGGATTGTAATCCTAGACTAATTGTTTTCCCTGTCTAAATTGGATTAAGCTTAATTCGACTAGTGCAAACATATGTAGAACAGGTTCACTTGGCGTGCAGCAGAAACATTGGTTCAGTACATTAATTAATTATCAACCACATGACAAGTTTCATACAGAAGGTGCATATGCACCTCGTGTCAGTAGACATGGGCGAGCACATTGTCTCAGCAGATAGGGCAGCTGGCGTTGGTCTCAAACCAAGTGAAGATACACTTGTGGTGGTATGGATGGTTGCATCCCTGGAGATGCATCGTTGTGCACTTTGACAGTGCTTGCATGCATATGCTGCAGTGGCCATCCTCCTGCTCAACCAGTTACCAACTGTCTTGAAGCGCCGACAAGTTGACGATGAGCCAGAGATTCAAGCTGAGGGTTAGGTCAAAGTGGAACCCGTCGACCTGCATACACGCCTAAAGCCAGAGCCAATGCATAATGTCGTATGGCATGATGATGTCCCACTCCTCCGCCGTGAGTCGCAGGTTCTTTAGCAGCCATACACGGCCAAGAACCTTACGCATAGTTCCCACGACCTTGCTCGCTCTTTACAGCTTGCTAGGAGGCAGGCTGAGATTCAACACTTCCTCTTTGCAGGGTGTGGTCGTGACATCGTCCTCCTTCAGATGGGATGGGATGGAGCCAGGCATCCTCTTGAGCTTGTACGTCCTCGAGAAGAAGATCTTCAGAGTCATTGTATACGGCATCGCCTCGCTAACTAACTGTGGCTTGATGACGGAGAAGTCGGTTGTGGCTACGGAGACGCGGCGGGCATGGAAGAGATGGGGTCCAGACTCGATGATGCTCTCTTGTGAGGAGCGCTCCAGTTCCGGCGTCGCCACCATTTGGGGATTTTTTTGGGGGGTGGGGGGAGGGGAGGGGAGGGGGTGGGGGCTAGTCGATGGTGCTGGCCTGGATGAGGGGGAAGAGGCTAGGGGAAATGGGTGAGAGTGGACTGCTCGAACAAAAGGCGGGGCCGCGCTACCTCGTCACTCCCTAATGTTAGCCCTGGCTCGTCCTCTCTTCATTGTTCTATTTAGGCTGGTCATAGTTCTAGTGGGAGTAATTTGGGTAGTAACATAGTCCTACATGTATTGCCAACGAAGCATTTAGATGACATGGCATTCAATTAATTAATGAGAGAGAGCCTTGGGGTAACTAGCTATGTTACCATAAGGGCATCTCCAATGTGAAAGCAAGGTCGGATATAAGATACCTGTGGTTGACCTTAGTGGAATTTAAACATTGTAGCACTCAGTCTTAAGCTAAGAAACCTTGTGGTCGACCATACCAGTATGACTCGACCATAAGAACAATAAAATCATTGTTTCTCTCTCCTCACTACATAGTGCGCCTGCGGCAGAATCAAGACAAAATGAGTCTACATTGCAATAAATGAGACTTTGCATGATACCACACCTATGTTATTTTCCACTATGGAGATAGTAACTTAGACTAGTAACATATGCATGTTATTACTCTAAGCTACTCCCCACCATGACCAGCCTAAATATAGTAACTTGCATATGTTACTATCTTCATAGTGGGTGGTAACATGTGTGTGATTTCATGCAAGACCTAATTAATTAGGTTCTAGACTCATATAATATTGGTACGTGTGATGTTATGGTAATACCTCCCTCTCTTTCATCATTAATTATCATGTCATGTCACCAATTTGCTTAGTTTGCATTACATGTACGTACATGCAAGTTACTAGCTAGTAATAAGTTACTCCCATCTGATGAGAGGGATGGCTGTTGTCTCTGTCTTAAATAGAGGAAGGGCTGTTGAGCTGGACAGGGAAGACCAATATTTTAACATATGCCGAGTTTGGGCATCGGAGCAAGTAGCTGCTCCGGTTCCTTGAATTTTTTTTGTGTGGCATCGGCTGTGCAGCGTAGGCACCGGTGTCGCATGGATGAGAAGTGGTTTGAGGACCGATATTTGCATATGTTGTGGAGGGCCACCCAAGTTCTATGGATTTTCAAGCTTTTTAGCTAAAAGAGAGCAACTATTTAGATGCACAGGCTGGTGGTACTTCCCCTTCAATTTATTTATATAACATAACTAGTATAGGTACAACAAAACCACGGCAGAAACTAAACCATACTCTAGACTAGATAAGAACACACATAGACACCTGAATATCATATGGTTCTTTTTTGTCAAGAACCTATGTCACCCTCTGCCCATGGGGGCACGCCGTCTGGTGTTCTATGAACTCGAGGAAGCTGCCAGCCATGTCGCAACCTTTGTTGCTGCACTTGAGCTTCATTCCCGAGTAGATCTGATCCACGGTAGTGGTTGATTCGAAGACGCCTCCATATTCACATCCCGGGCACTGGCCATCGGACAATTTTCCAACACATTGTGTGCATGCAATGGGCGCAGCGGCCTTGCCAAAGGACTACTCGTGCAAGGAAAAGAGACTTAGCCAAAAAACAAGAGTTGTATCGAACCAGTGTGGAAAACATCATGAAGAAAGAAGTAGTAATAACCATGTACGTTGGATGACAAACAATTTGAGAAAACATTCCTGAAGCTAAAGACCTTTCTCATTGCACTCATGTCAATTGTATCTTCATACCACTCGTCCGCCATATAGCCGCCTTCTTCAACTGCGGTGGGTCTGAGAGGGATTTTGAGACTGAGCGAGAGAGCAGGGGGAGGAGCGCAGATCTGAGAGGGTTGATGAGAGCGAGCGACAGAGGGTGGTACAATAGTTAAATACTAGGAGTACTAGACTCCTCATCTCACTCTAGTCCATCCAAATTCAACGACCATGAACCGATACCTTATCTCTTTGGCAAGAGAACGGTGCAGAGAAAATGAGGGAAGAACTGTGTTCCCCGATTAATTATCTCCATCTAACCCAGTGTACACATCGCTTTGACGTCCTAGGGCTACGTGGAAGACTAAATACTGTACTCCGGTACTACTCTGGGATGGAGGTACTAGTACTACTACTCTACCTCTGTTTGGGATGAGACTATCCCCAATGGGGGTATCAGGTGGTACGTACTGTATCATGCATTAGGCCTTGCACAGTGGGGTGTATCTTAGCACGTTATCATAGGAGTTATAAAGTAATAGACAACCTCTCCAATGCATTGTATTTCGAGGTTGTATCTTAATTTAATGTTTTTGCTCTCATGCATGCATTTTATTGGGCAATCAACTCTTTTTGCCTATGATTACGTGCAAGGGGTGTATCTTAGCTAATATACAACAACACCCTCTCTCCTCCTTAATTGACATGCCACAAAAGCATTTTGCCTAGGATGCCGCACTAAGAGACTCCCCCATTGTCAAGGCCATATTACATGCATGGAAAATGCTTATGTGTCATGGCAATCAATGATGAAAAATATTGTGTTGGTATCACAGGTAGAGTATCATAGAAAAAATAATCTCAAATAAATCTTGTACACAATTTTACCTTGAGATTACAAAACAATAAATACAATAAGACTATGATACTACTAGTACTAAGTACAATAGTACAGTACATGATAGTAGTACTACGCATTGTGGAGATGGTATCAGATACTAGTATCATAATATACTCCCTCCGTCTAGAAATAACTGACTTGGTATCATATACTAGTATCATAATATCCTTCCTCTGTCATAAGATACTAGTAGTACTACCTTATAATCAAAAAGAGAGGTAGGATTACTCCGGGATGGAGTAGTGCGTACCTTGTACGGAGTCCTGGGACTATAGTAAGTTACACATGCCTTGCACGTGAGAATTAGATAATAATAGAAGTACCCTATGACATATCAACTTTTACTTTATATAAATCTCTAATCGATGACGCTGAAAAATAATTATAATTTCGAGCCACGTCAAGTATAGGGTGTATAATTGGTTCTTGTACCTTGTGTCATGTAGAAATCAACCTACTACTATTAGGTACCTATTACTCGATATTCTCGAGATAAATGACGAATAAGATTCTAGAATTATTGAGAAGTGCTTTTTGAGGTTTGTGCATAGAGTTCACTATGCTAAAGACTATCAATGGAATATTCTACATTTTATCATGGATAGAAGATCCAGCGGTTTGCAATGTTGGGATTTGCCAGGCTTGATCGATTATTCAAAGTTCAAAATACTGCGTACACAATATAGTGTTGTAAGATTATATAATATAGGTAATGCTCAAAAAATATGAATATGCGAGTCTCACGTGCCAGATTAATTCTATATAGTGATAATATGACATATTGTACTTCTATAGTTCTATCACATGCCGGAGCACTAAGGCATGTGCAACTTATTACTACTGTATACTGGAGTACATACTCCAAGAATTTACCAGACTCATTGCTCGAGCTACCAGCTACTCGCCACCTCTATTTCGAGAGTGTATAGTACTCATACTATCCGGTTAGACTGTGGCTAGCTGAAAGTAAGGTCACTACAAGTACTAATATGACATTTCTCTTGTGAGTTAATGCCCTGGTGTCGTCGGATTGATGACAAGTACGCCATGAGGGAGTCCTCGAGGCGTGCGGAAGAGAGGGGTGTGAGACGTATGGTGTTCCGGGACGGTGATCACACAAGTTTACCCAGGTTTGAATCCACCATCTCGTTTGAAAGCCATGAATGTTCATACATGGTACGCCATATTGTGAAACGGGTTTCTTTGAAAGTTGTCAAATTTTAGCATACTTTTTCATGGAAACTAGGCAATGCACATAACAAAATACTCTACAAAAGAAAGACATTGCTTCAATTTATATATATTTTTATTTGGATTTTTTCTTTCAAAAGGTCCCAAATTAGGTTGCTGTCGTCGGATTGCTGACAAGTACGCCATGACGGGGTCCTCGAGGCATGTGGAAGAGAGGGGTGTGAGATGTATAGTGTTCTGGGACGGTGAGCACACAAGTTTACCCAGGTTTGAATCCGCTGGCTTTGGACGGATCCTACTCCTGCTATCGATCCAGTAATACGGCAGAGCCGGATATGGGTTACAAGGGTTCGCCTATGCGAGTTGAGATTGTAAGCTATGAGGGTAGGTTCCCTAAAGGCTCTCCCTAGGACGGCTTATATAGATATCCGGCCTAGGGTTTACAGGAGAGATCTATCCGGCTACGACTAAGAGTCGGTTACAGAGTACATCTTGAACTACAAGTAACACTATGGGCCTAAGTCGGTAAGTCTTCTGGGCCTTCCCATAGCCGGATTGGACTCCGTTTTTTCTCCCTGACTAGGCCGCCCGTGAAGCAAAGCTCTAACCAGAAGTGGGCCACCCTGGTCAGTGAGGAACTGTGAGGATACCCAGAAAGTATATCCCCAACAGCAGCCCCTGGAAGTCTCCAAGATCCAAAGTCGGATTCATCATCATCTAGCTTGATCTACGGCTTGCAGAATCTTGAAGGGTTCCTGAAACTTCACAACAAAAAATACGATCTAGGTCTTAAAAATAAGTCGAACCTATCAACATGTTACTCGAATTTTCTAGCTCGATTTCAAACTAAGACGGAACTTGGTCTTTGACGTCATCTGACACTCGTCATGGTCAAGTCACGTCATTTGACAAACATCCTGTCAGCATGACCGTTGGTGGGTCCGCCATTCGTGGAACCGAGGTGCCGTTTCAATGCATACACGGAGATCGAGGCGACGTAATCATCACATGGGTCCTTTCCAGTTCCTTCCACGACGCGTGGCAGTTACACAATACCATTTGCACGAATCTTGGCGTGGTTAGGTGGATATAAGGGGTGAGGATTCTCCTTTTCCTCTCTTCACCTATTCCCTTGTCATTTCTTCTCCTCCAAATCTCCCCCGTGCACAAAGCTCCCCTGCTTCCCAAACTCCCAGCGCCGCCCATCTAAGGTCACCGGCGCACCAGAAGAATGGCTTCGTCTTCATCATCATGCTTGGCCGCAGCAGCGGCCACGGCGGCGGTGGCGGAGAAGGAAAGCTACCGTGGGGTTTGGATCCCCTGCGTGCTGGATGACGAGAAGCTCCGCGGCGTGGAGACTAAAGGGCTCCTCCGCGCCGGCGACTGGCGAAGTGGCTTTGGCGAGACCATTCCCAATCCACGTGCCGGCGAGCGGGTACACTTCGGCACCCACCTCGACAGAGGTTTCTCATTTCCCTCCCTCGGAATTCTTTTCCGAGGTGATAGATCATTATGGTGTTCAACTTCACCATCTTCCCCCCAACTCCATCCTAGAGATGAGCGCCTACGCGGCCTTGTGTGAGGGATTTCTCGGCATTAGGCTGAGTCTTACCTTATTCCGGGACTACTTTCATGTCCGGAGAAATTCTATCACTGCCGGTAATCCTTATATTACCGGTACAATTAGCTTTCAGTTAGGCGTGAGCACGCATATCCTAAGATTCTAGCCAGTGACTCGGTCAAACAATGGCCAGCTACTTTCTTTTACCACAAGGATGTTCCTGCTCCTGACAAAGACACTGCTTTGCCGGCTTTCATCGATGGAGCCGCCACGCCTCAATTATCTTGGGACGAGGCTGCTCCGGCTCTCAGTGATGATCTGCTTCTCGCCAAAAGGCGGATTGAATATTTGATAAAGCACAAAGGACTGAAGGGATCCGACTTGGTCCAATGTTGGGTGTCACGCCGGATCCAACCCCTTCAGTACCACGGAGACCGACTGATGCATTCCATCACGTTGTCCAAAAAAGATTCCCTCCGCATCAGCCCTAGAGCCTATACCTCGCAAGGTTATATAAGCCAGATTAAATGGCTGATAAGGGAGCGGATCGAGAGGAGGATCCTGGAGGTTTCTCTGGACATGCACACAGCGGAAAAACCCGTTGTGCCAGTAATGTTTTAACAATGAACCTTTTTATGTGTTTCATTCTTTAAGTTATATCGCAATACTGATATGTTTTCTTCTTTTCAGCTTGCTGACCTCCCTGAGTCGGAATTTACTCCACTCGAGGGATATCCTCCAGAGTTTTCTCAGGAGGCAGAATTGGTCCCATTGCTGGGCATTGTTCCCAAGAAGCGCAAGACTCCGACAGTGGCTGTTGGCAGAAAGGAGGTTCCTGTCGTGAAGAGCTAACTTTCAACACAACTTCCGCCTTTGTACCTTACTCGAATTTTCTTCCGAGATGTAATGTTTTCAATTCTACTACATTCTCAAAGCTAAGAAGCTCATCAAAGGCAAGGGGAAGGGAACTTCTTCGAAGCCCCTGCGCCAGACGAAGCTGACCATAGCCTCTCCTGCCGTGGCTCCTCCGACACCTGCCCCCCAATCCTCTGCAATGTCGGTGATTACTCCTTCGCCGGCTGTCGCAGAAGATCCGGCTCCTTCAACGAAGCCAACGATCCTTGAATTGCAGACTGACGTCACCATGAGTGAGTCAGGTTTAGATAAGGGTGAACCCTCTTCGGGTAATGATCCCTTGGCAGAGACCTTTTCCAAAAACCTTCTCAGCAATCTGGGGTTTGCTAAGTTTGGCTTGTCCAGGAAATCTGCGGAAGAGATCCAACGGCTGGCCAGGCAATGCCTGGAGAAAAGAAATCTTTCTACCGAAGAAGAAGCACAAGCGGTAGAGGACATCAAGCACTCTGACCTTCTTGAACAAGTGCATATTCGCGACGAGAGGATAAGGTTCGGTGAGCTTCCAACTACTCCAGTGACTTCTCTGACTCTCGCCAAGAAGGTTGCTGTTGAAGTGAATGCGAGTTTGGATAAACTTACTCGCGAACAATATGTAAGTCAGAATTCTAACTCCTGTTTTTCCTTTATTTCATATCATATCCTCTAGCCCCCAAGCATGAAGTAGGATATATAATCCGGGTTTATGCTTCCTTAGGATGCCAAAGAATGAACTAGTGTAACCCCCAAGGCTCGTGCTGATATTAGTAAAAATATTAGCCCGAGTATTTAGTAGACTTCTGACTTTGGGTATTCTGACTTCCGGAAAGTATATTCCTATAACCAGGATTTGTTGAAAAATGTCTGCAACAAGCGGAGAGAGATCAGAGCTCTCCGTCTGAAGAATGCTGAGCTTCAGGTCTCCAAGGATGAGGCCGAAGGTAAACATTCCAAGACTCAATCCTTGTCTTTCATATTTTCATAGTCGAATATTTTTACTGAACTATTGTTCTTTTTGACTTACAACGCTGGTGAAACAGTCCTTTGCTAGGATTGAAGAGGCCGAGAACCTCAAAACCTTGGTGCTGGAGAACAAAGAACTTCGCCAAGAGCTGGATAAGCTCAAGGTAGATCATGAGAAGAGCATTTCTCAAGTTCTCGAGTCCTCCATGGCTACTGACGAGCGTGATCGTAAGATTGCGGCTCAAGGTCAGAAAATCTCGGACCTCAATAATGAGCTTTCTAGAGAGAAGGACCTTTCCGAGGCGCTTCGGGCTGAACTCCGGAGTCTTCGGGAAGAGAATACCAAAGTTGACGACATCATCTTCGGTATGTTCCATCTGACTGATTTGTCTATTTTCTTTGACTCCTTTCAATGTCGGATTTTTAAAACTGTTTTGTGTATAGGTCCTCTAAACTTGACGGATTCCACCTCCGCCGAGCCTCGCACCCACCGACTTACCCAAGTCGGTGACCTGCTTCATGACTTCCGCCAATCCTTTGAGGATATTGGCGAAGCTCTCAAGATTCCGGATATGCATAGCATGTCGGATTTTCAGGTGCGGGACAAGGCGAAGGAGATGCTGCAACTTGTTCAGGATTGGGATATGTCCTACGCGTGATCCACAGCGCAGAACGCTCTCACCATGGTCATGAGCCACCATGGAAGCATGGAGATATGGCAAGTGACCAGCGGGTATTCTACTGTGGATGAAGATGGACATGAGCAACACATCAAGGCCATTATGGACTCCTGTGCCGGATATGGATGTCATGTAGCTGACTTGACCAACTACGACACTCCTTTCTTCACCCACGTGGACACTCCGCATCCGCCTCCCGAAGAAGTAGCCGAAGTTGCCGACGATGACCACATCGTTTCGGACGTGGACATCTCGGAACGATATCAAGGCGATGTATCCAGCGAGCCAGCAGCTCCTTCCTCTCCTCCTGCATCATAGATTACCAGAACCAAATGTATTATCCTGAGAAACATGATGAGTCTGTAAATATGCGGTACTATAATTTTACTATTGCTAAGCTTTTGATCTATTCAGCAATTTTGGCTTTAAATTTTTATGTGCCTAAAAAGTTTACATAAGCACTTATAATTTTTCGCCTATACTTATCGTTTATCTGGCTTTCCGCCTCGTCCCTTTCGTGAGCCGGCTAAACCTTCTGCACGGAAACTTCGCCGAGCAATGGATCTCAATTGCTAAACTAGTTTAAACTCGGAAACAAAGCCGGCTTACAGTACCAACAATTCACTACTCGGAAAATACCCGCATCCGGTAATCAGACAAATAACCAAACTATAGACTAGAAACTTTAGAGTTATATCCGAAGGTAGCATTTTTAGAATCGGAAATCTAAACTAGAACAAACATGAGCATAAAGTACTTTAAAGTATTCTAGGATTTTCAACTATGACATGATCATTTAGGAAATAAGATGGTAAAAACTTCTCAGAAAAACTTGAGGCAACCAAGACTTTTATTTCTCATAGAACATGTACATATGTATGATTACAAAGAAGGATAAACTAAGAATAAAAGGGACGTAGCTGAGCAATATTCCATGGTCTGTCTAACTCAACCGGATTTGTACTGCCTCCAGCTCTCTTTCTCATCTTAGTAGCAGGTCTTTCTTTGACTGGCCTCATGTCAGTTAAGTAGTACGAACCATTATGCAATACTCGACTAACTAAAAATGTCCCTTCCCATACTAGGGAAAGTTTGTGCTTTCTTTGTTGCACAAGCCGGAGAACCAAATCACCTTTACTAAAGATCTATTTCTGACTCTCTGGCTATGATACTTGCGTAACTTTTGCTGATAGGCTATTGATCTCATTTCAGCAACGACGTGAACTTCTTCGACTAAGTCGAGATCATTTTGTCAAGAAATCTCGGCATCTTCTTCGATATACGCGGCCACTCTAGGAGAAGTATGAATTAAATCACTAGGAAGAACTGCTTATGCGCCATAGACCAAGAAGAAAGGTGTGTATCTGGTTGACCTGTTCGAGTCGCTCAGAACTCCATATTACGAGGGTAATTGCCGCCCAAGCCCCCGCAAAGACGTCATAGTGGTGCTTCGAGTCTCAGTTTTAGGCCTTGTAGGATTAAACCATTTGCTCTTTCGACTTGTCCGTTAGCCTGTGGATGTGCGACTGACGCAATGTCAAGCAGGATATTTTGCTTGTTGCAGAATTCAGCCAATTCTCCCATAGAAAAATTACTCCCGTTGTCCATGATAATGCTATGCGGATAACCATACCATATTATAACATCCTCAACAAATCTTTTGGCTGTTTCTCCATCACAACTAGTGACAGGTTTAGCCTCAATCCATTTGGTGAATTTATCCACCATCACTAAGAGGTGAGTAAATCCACTTGGAGCCTGTTTGAACTGTCCTACCATATCAAGCCCCCAAACCGCAAAAGGCCATGTTATAGGTATTTTTCGCAGCTGATTAGCTAGAAGATGAGCTTGTTTGGCGTACTTTTGGCAGCCCTTGCACGTCTTGACTAATCGTTCGGCATCTGCCTAAGCTGTAAGCCAGAAAAATCCGTGTCTAAAAGCTTTTGCCACTAAAGATTTGGCTGCAGCGTGGTGACCACACTCGCCTTCGTGGATTTCTCTTAGGATTTCCACTCCTTCCGAAGATACGCAGCGCTAAAAAACCCCTGAAACACTCCGCTTATAGAGCTCTCCTTTAACTATAGTATAGGCTTTCGCTCGTCGGATAATCTGCCGGCTCAAAACCTCGTCTTCGGGTAATTTGCCATCTACCAGATAATCAAGGTAGGGTTGAGTCCAGCTGGGAATTACAGCTAGAACTGCTATTAGAGGTGAGTCGGATTTGGTCGGATATTCCTCATCTACTGCCTTTATTGAGGGAACTTTGAGGTGCTCTAAAAAAGCGCCATCCGGGACCTCTTTCCTGCAGAGCCTATCTGAGATAGTGCATCTGCTTCCTCGTTTTCTGCTCGAGGGATGTGTTGAGCCTCAAACCCTTCGAACGATTTAGATAAATCATCCATGATAGCTTTATATGCTGCCATGTGTTTATTTGCATTACAAATATCCGAAACTTGTTGAGCAACAAGATCCGAATCTCCATAACACATCAAACGTCGGATGACGATATCCTTAGCAATCTGGATTCCATGCAGCAGTGCTTCATACTCGGCAATATTATTTGTCACTATGAAATGGATCTGCAACACGTATAGAAGTTTATCTCCTTGGGGTGATTTGAGCACCACGCCAGCCCCCGAGCCCCCTCGAGCCTTAGACCCATCAAAGTAGAGGGTCCAATATTCCGACTCAGGGAGGGTCATATTCTCCTTCGTCTTTGTCCAATCAGCGACAAAGTCGACAAGGATTTGGGATTTCATTGTTGTCCGGGGTTTGTACTCAATATCAAAAGATGAAATCTCTATGCCCCATTTGGCGATGCGTCCTATGGCGTCACTATTGTTGATTATATCTCTCATGGGAGCTGTGCTCACCGCGGTAATTGGATGCTCCTGAAAATAGTGTTGTAACTTACGAGATGCTAGAAAAACACCGTAAGCCAACTTTTGATAGTGCGGATATCGCTGTTTTGATTCTGTCAAGACCTCACTGACAAAGTAAGTTGGACGCTGCACCAGGTGTTCCTGATTTTCCTCCGGTCTCTCCACCACCATGACGATACTAATGACTTTGTTTGTCGCAGCAAGATAAAGCAACATCGGTTCCTGTGGTTCCGACGCAACAAGGATAGGAGCAGATGAGAGTACTTGCTTCAGGTCTTGTAGTGCAGCTTCGGCTTCGTCGGTCCAAACAAAATCCTTGGTCTTTTTCAGGAGTTTGTATAATGGTGCGGCTCTTTCACCAAGCCGGCTTACAAATCGACTGACTACAGCGATGCAACCAGTTAGTCTTTGTATGTCCTTCAGGCGAGTTGGCCTGGAAATATTGAGTATAGCCTTGATTTTGTCCCGGTTCACCTCTATGCCTCTTTGAGACACGATGAAACCTAACAATTTTCTGGTTGGTATTCCAAAGAAGCATTTCTTCGGGTTAAGCATGATGTTGTATTTTCATAAATTGGCGAATGTTTCCTCCCAGTCGGAAATCAGCGTTTCCTTCTTTTTGGACATCACCACAATATCATCCACGTATGCATGTACATTGCATCCGAGTTGGTCGTGTAGGCAACGCTGCATCATGCGCTGGTAGGTAGCTGTCGCGTTCTTCAGCCCAAAGGGCATCGTAACAAAACAGAAGGTTCCGAAGGGGGTTATGAATGAAGTTTTGACTTTGTCAGATTCTTTCATCCGGATTTGGTGATAACCGGAGTATGCGTCGAGAAAACAGAGGAGTTCCGAGCCTGCCGTAGAATCGATAACTTGATCAATCCTAGGCAGAGCAAACGGATCTTTTGGACAAGCCTTGTTCATGGCAGTATAATGAACACACATCCTTAAATCAGTGGTGTCCTTTTTAGGGACCATTACAGGATTGGCCGACCACCCAGTGTGGATGACCTCTTCTATGAATCCGGCTAACTCGAGCCGCGCTAGTTCCTTAGCTATTGCCTTACGCTTTTGATCGCCAAAACATCATAAGGATTGTTTGACGGGTTTAGCATTCAGGTTTACATTTAAAGAGTGCTCGGCAAGTTCCCTAGGTACTCCGGTCATGTCAGATGGTTTCCATGCGAAGATATCTTGATTTGCTTTGAGGAACTTGATGAGCACGCTTTCCTATGCGCTATCTAGGCCTGCGCCTATCTGGGTCACCTTGGAGGGGTCATCATCCTTCAACAGTGTCTTCTTCGTCTCTTCTGATGCCTTGAACTCCGGATTTGGCTTTGTCACCTCCTTCTTTGTTGCGGGCATCTCGGACGGATCTATGCTCTTCTTGATCTCCTGGTACTCTTGGGCGTGTAGCACGACTTCAGCAAAGGCGGCATTTCCATCCTCGCACTCTCACACTTTCTTCGGGTCTCCCCTGATGGTGATTACGCTGTTGGGACCTGGAATTTTCATCATATTGTAAATGTAACATGGACGAGCCATAAAAGCCTAGTAAGCCGGACATCCGAATATAGCATGGTACGCGCTCTTGAACGGGACTACTTCAAAGAAAAGTGCCTCCGTCCGATAATTCTTTGGAGTTCCAAAGGTAACATCCAAAGTGATTTCTCCCAGGGAATTAGCTTGTCTTCCTGGGACAACTCCGTGAAAGATCACAGAGCTATGGTTCAGCTGGGTCTCCGAGATCTTCATCCAGCGTAGCGTTTCGACATAGAGAATATTGATACTGCTACCACCATCCATGAGGGTCTTGGAGAAACCATAACCGTCAATAAGTTGATTTACGATTAAGGCGTATTTTCCTCACCTATGTAGCTTAGGCGGATGATCAGCACGGTCAAATGTGATTTCCACTTCCGACCAGTCTAGGTATTGGGGGACAGCCGGAACTATTGCACTGAGCTCATGTAGAACTTCTTTCTTGACCTTTGCTGGTTGAGATCCGAGGAAGGTGACAGAACTTTCTTTCTTGGTCGAAATTTTTTTCTTCCCTCCCGGCTTGGGATTTGAATCATCAGCTTCCTCCATGTCAGAATCTTCCTTGGTCTCCTTATCTTTTTCGGGATTCTTCTTTCCCTTCTTCCGCTTAGCTCTGTAGCCAACGGTATCATCTCTTTTGATGTCGTCATTGAAATGACACTCGGTGTTAGTGTGGGACGAGCCCCCATTGGCATCTAAGTGATGTACACAAGGGTTATTGGCAATGTCGGCCCAAGTGTAGGTTTTGCCTGGTTGGTGGTCTCCTCTACCTTGAACTCTCGAAGTCCCACGGCCACGCCTGCGGCCTCCGCCACGTCCTCCTCATCCTCCAGACCCGAAAGTAGCAGTAACCACTGCCGTTTCCGTGTTTCTCTTCCGAGGTATTTTTGCGCTTCTGAGCTTGTTGCTTTGGTTGTTTTGCCGACTGTGGCACAGCTAGGGCATCGAGTAGTCCCTCTGCGTCGTCATCAGCATCTGCATACTTGCTCGCTGTTTCTATCATCTCTCCTAGATTAGTGACCTTGTCGCACTTCAAGCGATGACGTGGTAGACCAATTGGGAGACCTGCAATGAAAGTTTCAATCGCAGTTTGATCAATTACTCCTTCACAGGAGTTCTTGGTGTTGATCCATCGTCCGAGGTAATCCTAGCAAGTTTCTTCGGCCTTCTGGGTGCAACGCTGTAGGTCTCCGACCGTACAGGGCCTCCGGTATGTGCCATCGAAATTTCGAAAGAACGCACTTTGCATGTCATACCAGTTGTGAATGGTGTTCTCCAGAAGTTCATTAAGCCATGATCGTGTCGTCTTCCGCAACATGAGTGGGAGATATCGGGTTGCGACCAGGCTGTTTCCGCCTTTGGCGATGCAGCAAGCTTGGAAGAAATCCTGTAGCCAGGTATCTGGCCGAGCAATGCCATCGTAGGCCTGGATATGTTGTGAGATAGCAAATCCTTCCAGAAATATTGTAGCTCTGATGCATGGTCCGAAGCACTTTGGGCCAACGTAGATATCATTGTTTCCGTAGTGCCGCGCCTCTATATTGGAGTTGATCCTGTGCCTTGAGTCGTTCGGGGATAGAGATCGTCCCGAATGTCGGCTGTGGATGCAGTGCCTTGGAGCCGGACTTCGGCTTCTGCCACCACCTCCTCCACCACGACGCCCTCCATTGCCTCCCTGGGGGCCGTTGTGATGGCTACTTGGCGGAGAGGGTGGAGCAGTTGGGTTTTTTCCGGCTGATCGTCGGCCTCTGTCTGGAGCATCATTATTCCGGTTCCGGGGAGGGTCGTCATCATGATGAGCCCCCCTGCCGGCTTGTCCCAGCATGGTGTCCGTTGTTCCTTCGTCCGTCATCCGGACGGCTTTCATGTCTAGGAGGTGGCATCCTTTGTCGGTCCTCCTCCCAACGTTTTTCTTTATCATCGTCCCTACGGTCTTTCAACTCTCGCTGGGGCGGGTTCCTCGGATTCAGTGCAGCAATTGCCTCTTGCTCCGCAACTAGGTTAACGTTACGCCAGCCACGGGCAGCTTTGTGGTGTTGTCCCGAAGATCCGGTTCTCGAATAATTGTCTTCCCGGTGTTCAGGGCGATGATGCTGCTCCGGAACGCTCTGGGGTCTTACGTCAGGCCATGCCAGATCTGTGCGACATTGGTCAGAATCAGAGACCAGTTTTTGACTTCCGGACATGGCGACCTTTTGCTGCTCCAGTCCCTTGTTGAGTAGTTTAATTCCCAACCGGATCTCCTATGGGCCTAGATTAGCCGATAGAATTTCTCGGGCCGCCACGGTATTTTGTACTGGGGTTGGATAAACCCAATCCCCTCTGCTATCTTTCCGAGTCTTCCCCATCTCTTCTCCAAAAAGGACGGTATGAATCTGCGAGAATTGGTAGTCAGTGGTATGACGCTTCCTGGTCTTCTGGTATTGCCTGGAGTTGTTCTTCTCCGAAGATGCTATGTGTTTCTTTTCCTCCTCAATGTTTTTGGCTTCATCGAGGATTACTTCACAATGCGCTTCTAGGGACCGTGCCCTCTCATCCAGTTCCTCAGCAGTAAGCTCTGCAGCTGTAGGAATAGGTGTGGTTAATGCAGCATCGATGAGTTTACGCGCACCTTCAGTGATCACGTGTCCATCCACCGACTCTTCTTTTTTGGGCTCTTCTGGGATAAGTGCTCCATCCGAGTCTTCCTCGTATTCCTCGGCAATCACCTCTTCTGCTAGAGGGTCTTTTGCTGGGATCTTGTTCTTCTTCTTTGCCTTCTTGGCAGCACCGGTGGCAAAGACGGCTTTGGGTCCGTTTCTCGGAGTCAAGCTCTGATTAGTACTTTCGGACATCTGGACTTCGGGATTATCTCCGACTTCCATGTCATCCTGCGCTTTGGGAGAGTGTTCCCCGGATCCTTCATCCATGGCTTCTCCTTCCTCTGCAGCTTTGGACTTATACTCCTCTTCATATTCCATGGAGAACTTTCAGAAATCTACTGACGTCATCGATTCATCCGAGGATGCGGGTACATCGGTGTTTGTTCCGATTGCCTCCAGCACAGAGTCGGTGTTGTCTCCAACATCGGTAGAGCCGGATCCGGATCCCACATATCCGATGAAGTGCGACGCGTGCTTCCTGAGGTACCTGCGACTCTCGCGATCAGCTTCGTCGAAACTTTTGATGGTCTCGAGAATTGTGTCTACGCCTGAGTTTTGCATTATCATACGTCGCAGCATGTACCTTAGGAAAGGCCTGTTTGTCCCGGCGTCATCGGAGCTAGAATTAGTGTCGTTGATATGCTCCTCCTGCATTTCGACTTCGGCAGGTGGGTCGATCTAGGATTCGGTCTCTCCAAGGAGATCCACTCCAGATTCAACTTGGGCTGCTAGGTCTTCTTTAGGCTCGGATTTCTCCGCTATCTCTGCAACTGGTGCGAGCTGGGTGGGATTAGGGTTTTCTGAGATCCGGAACTCCGCCGCCTCCACGGACAAAGGGGACCCAGAAGATTCTTCTGCCTCTATCATCACCACTGGGGTGGGTGGGACAGGTTCAGCAAAACTGATGTAAACATCGATCTCGCCAAAAGACATGATGGTGTAGGAAGTCACAACCTCTCTAGCCGGAATCTAGGTCTCGTCGAGAACGATGAGAGGGATATCGCTGGCATAGAGGATGCGACCGACGGTGATAGTCTTGCCGATTCTGATTCTTGCAGATTCCACTCGGAACGGAGATCCGAAGCTCACTTGCCCCACGGTGGGCACCAACTGTTGTTGGATTGATGACAAGTACGCCATGAGCGGGTCCTCGAGGCGTGTGGAAGAGAGGGGTGTGAGACGTACGGTGTTCTGGGACGGTGAGCACACAAGTTTACCCAGGTTCGAATCCGCCGGCTTTGGACGAATCCTACTCCTACTAGCAATCCAGTAATACGGCAGAGCCGGATATGGGTTACAAGGGTTCTCCTGTGCGAGTTGATATTGTAAGCTATGAGGGTAGGTTCCCGAATGGCTCTCCCTAGGATGGTTATATAGATATCCGGCCTAGGGTTTACAGGAGAGATCTATCCGGCTACGACTAAGAGTCGGTTACAGAGTACATCTTGAACTACAAGTAACACTATGGGCCTAAGTCGGTAAGTCTTCTGGGCCTTCCCGTAGCCGGATTGGACTCCGTTTTTTCTCCGTGACTGGGCCGCCCGTGAAGCAAAGCTCTAACCCGAAGTGGGCCACCCTAGTCAGTGAGGAACTATGAGGATACCCGGAAAGTATATCCCCAACACCCGGACAACCACTGACTGCGAAAAAACTAACGCGCCGCCAAGCGGTCACTCTTCATACTCCTTGGAGCATCTAAAAAAAGTACTCCTTGGAGAAATGCTTGGTAAAAGAAAAAACATCGAAAAAGAGGTCCCCTCATTGTAGCGGTCGGAGTAAAACTGAGTAGCACCGCTAGTAGTACTACTAGTACTATACTATTCTTTCGCAAAAAGCAGTTCAACTTCTCCTTCATTCTACTCTCCGACGAAATTTCTTTCTTCCACCAAAGGCATGTTACCCTCACAAATACTTGAAGGAATCCCGGTTGATTAGCTGCGTCGTCCTTAGAGGTCTGCTTCAGCTCGAGACTAGGCCCCGGAACAGTTCATCCTGTGGGAACATGCTATCGTTGGAGCCGCCTCTATAGATTTCCTGGTAGCCCGCGCGTTGGCCCTGCCGGTCGACGACGCAATTTTGGGCCCCCTCGGGTTTACCGATCCTGCGCTGGCCGCGTCATGAAGGCGTCAACACGGCAGGCAAACAAAAGTGGACCTCTACAACAAAGCACCAGTCCCGATGTGCCTCCCCTTTTGACTGTGACGGAGCTATGTCTGGGCAGGCACTCTGGCTAGACATCAACTGTGGCCAAGTTAAGCCCGTGCAAGACAGCAGGCAATCCTTCTGCCGGGAACCTGCAGCCAGCGATAATGTGACCAGGGAAGACAACTCGGGTGGGCGCCAGGTTGCCGTGGCCATGGCCGACGCCGTCCTGGGTTCCCTCGAGCCTATTGATCATGTGTTGTCCCTTGCTTATAATCAGGACATTCTCGAGTTCGAGCTCGCGTGCGAGAAACCTGCGGCCAGCGAGCATGCGACCAGGGCAGACAACTCGGGTGGATGCCAAGTCATCGTGGCCGTGGTAGACGATGCCATCCTGGGTCCCCACGAGCATATTGATCCTATGCTGGCCCTTGCTTACCATCAAGACATGATCAAGTTCGAGCTCGAGCGCGAGGAACCTACGGTCGGCGAAGGTGCGGCTGGGGGAATTGACTCGGTAGGGGGGCAGGTCGACCTCTTCAGACCTTCGCCTGACGTTAAATGTAACATTCCAATTACAGCAACCCTGATTAGTTGTCTAGAATGCAAAAATCAGGGGGAATAAAAAATTTTCTTGTCCATTGGTGCAGTGTTTGCTTATTGTTTGTTTGTGCTTGTGCTTGTGAGTGCATACAATATGATGGTCCTTACCTCACCATCAGTTGACAAAAGCCATTTAACAAAACTATCCAGGCTCATTTTATATATTCTCAAATTTTTTGGCATTTCAAAACATGAGCCAAGATGCTTATGTAACCAAAACTATTTTTGTAGCTTCTATTGACAAAACTATGGAGAGATATATAATATAATCTCCTTATGTTTTCAAGAAAGAACCTTCCACTACTCTTACCTCTAGGATCTCCAAAACCTTTAGTAAGCTTTTGAATTCTACTCTTGGTAGAGATACCAAGGACTCTCATCTTATTCATAATATAACCTTTTCAAAATACCCATCCTTACCTCAAGCTAAGCTTGATGCTAACCCTAGTAGTAGGTTTGCTTAGTTTATAAGATGAGTTGCCTTGATCTGCTGATTGGTTTGTCTGCTTAGGAGATAGTATGAGCTACTCTAGGAGCTCATCACTACGATCAAGAGGTTTCCAAATCACCACACCCTAAGCAAGAGTACAAAGCAGGATCTAAATCTCTAGATACTACGTGATCATCTAAAACCCTTAACCAGATCAACTCTAAAGTGATCCACTCTAGAGCTTCCAAGTCAATGAAGACCAATATCAAGCATGGATCCTTTCTACTCAATCTACACTTAAACATCATCCACTTGATGATGCTTGGGTACCTTGCAACCCATCAAAAATATCCCCTCTCATGCTCTAGTCAAAAACCCTAAATCTGCCAAATTTGGCTGTCTGGAAACTATTTCCAACATCACCTTTTTGAATGCATCCCTTTCTCAACCCTTGTGCATTTTTCAAAATGCATCTGAACCATCTCGTTAAACATCCTAAGTACTACCAAGTACCACTCTTGCCCTTGGTTAGAGCATCCTCCAACCCACTTGTTCTTGATGGTTTTGCAGACAAGAAAATAACTTTTTCTGCAAATCTAGTCATCATGCCTACTTTGATAGAAGCTCACACCACCATCCAACCTTCTATGGACCAACTCTTTGCATGGATGTGTTATACTCATATAGGTCTATCAGCATCTACTTCACTTGTTCCAAGTGGATCTCTTTGCTTCTTAAAAACCACATGGCTTATAAGGCATCATGACTCATCTGGCATGGCAGCCTTATTTTCAACAAAGTTTGCCATCACTTCCAGACCACATAAAATGTAACCAATCCAAACTCCTTCTACCATTATCATATATATAAATTGGTCTAATTAACCATCTATCCCATGCCCCAAGGGGAGATCTGAACTCCTAGATACAACCATGTTTTGATGGTAAGAAAATAACATCACACTAGATCCTTAATCTAGGGAATTTCACCAAAATCAATTTGGATTTCCAATTCCCAAGGTTGCAAATGCTTGCTACACCTTTTATACATAAACTACCTTGATCATCAAGATTTATCAAATAGTATCCATAATTATTATGGCTCCAAATCTAATTAACCTTTTTAATAGTCAAAATCTCCAAAGCTCCTTTCCTGAATGCAAGTTTGGTTTTTACCAAAGCACTTCCCCAACTTTTGGCTCAATTGAGATCCATATATCATACTCTATCCTACCACCTCAAAAATAAATATTTTTGAAGACTTTCATTATTTCTTTTTGCCTATTTTCTTAAATGGTAGAAATGGAATAATATTGGTTTTAAATACTTTTATCCTTCAATAAATCTTGGGAAAATTCCCCTAAGTGTGTATTCACATTTGGGACCATATCAAAGCAAAAACCAACCATGTCCATTGTTAAAATGTCAAATAAGCTTCTAGAAACCATTTATGCACTTTTCGAATAAATGACTTTAAGTGGACAAAAACTCATTTGAAAAATCCCAAATAATTCCTGGAGGTGTGTCTTGACCTCATCTACCCACCAGTACCATTTCCCCATCTTGTCCAATGCAAGTTTTTAGACTTTCTTCATAGCCATATATTTGATCAAAATTGCCAAGGAGACAAATCCTCAAATCAAAAACCCACAAAACCTTACCAACCTGGTCAAGCAAGCTTCCCCATCACAACTCAAACCCTTCTGGTCGTGCACTGTAGCAAAATACTGTAGCACACCCCCTTCCCTTGTCTTTTGCTCTTGGAAAGAGAGAAGGAGAGATAGGCCATATCTTGCAAAAATCTTTAAAGCAGCAGCCGCCGCTCCCCTCTCCCTCTCTGGTCGTGCTTAGGTCCACACTGCCTCCCAGCACTACCCAGCTCGACCAACCCCTGGCCATCACCTCCTCCATGTCCAAAATGGACATTTCCACCATGCACCCATTCACTCGAGTTAAATAGGCCAGGGGTCGGTGCTGCCTCTCCCGTTCCCTCATTTCACCTCCCTCTACTCCCACCTACCCTCCCCACAAGTCCCATCTCCTCCTACAGCTCCACAGCGCAGAGGAGATGGAGAACTCTCCCCCTCGGCCATGGTCTAGATCAAGCTCGCAGGGCCTCCTCCTTGCCCTATTCCTCTCTGCATGTCACCCCACTGACCTCTCCTTGATTTCCTCTCTCTAACCCCATCTTTTTCTCCTCTCAGGGAACCCCCAGATGCCGCCGCCTACGAGCTCCCGAAGCTGCATCGTGGCTGCTCTCGCGCGAGCCACCTCCCATCGCGGAACTGGCCCTTGCCGCCCCTCGTCTGGACCGCCGTCATGCACCGCGGCCTCTCCGCCACCCCACGGTCGCCGACAAGCCGTCTGGTAAGCCCCCGGCGCCGCTCGGACCCGCCCTAGAGTTTCCCCTCTGTTCTCTCTGGCTCAGCGGATAAGAAGAACCACCGCAGTTCATCGCTGCTTAATCCAACGATGGAGAGCGCCTGATACCCCTACGCTCCCCCTCGCTCATTCACGGACGGGCCCCGCCCATGAGATTCAAACGCGTCGCCGCGCGCTGTCCTCGCCCGGATGGGCCGGCCTGGCCTCGGTGCGGCCTAGGTCCCTCTCGATCTGTCCCGTTGTGCCCCTGTCCTTTTAATCTTTTTCTTAGATCCAGAACTAGTTCCGTTTGGTTTAAATCTTTTTAAATATGAAAACGACCATATTTTGCCTAGATAAAATTATAGACATGTAACCCCATGTTTTGTCCAACATGTAGAGCCAATCCTTCTCCAGACATAAATTCCTTTAAATTTAGAAAATATATCTACTAAAATGTATCCACTGTAGTAATTGAATTCATCACTGAGTTGTCTAAATTCAAATGGGAAAAATCCAATTCCCTCTGGTGCCCAATAGTCATACCTACAATCTAAACTTGGTCCTAGGTCAAATGAAACCTTGGTTCATTTGTAGCAAAAATAACAAAATACGTGCAGTTAAGCCTTTAGAAAATTCCCTAGGCATATCTACAACATCTATTAGGCTAACTCCAACTCCCAGAGAAGTGGACCATCAATACCTATCTAAAACCAGGAGATAAGGATTTATTAACCCTCTGTTGAATTTTAGTGAATGAAATAGTTCTATAAGTGGTATTATCACTAGATAAATCATTCCAGGAGTTTGAAAACTCCAAAAAGAGTGAGTCCAATTTCCGCAGGAAGGTATTCAAAATACCTACCCTGTGCCCTTGGAATCAACTCCAAAGAATCTGTAGAATTAACCTGGTGAAAAAGACAAAACAACTACAGGACTGCATATGGGAATTTCACAAGGGCATTCTGGTAATTTTCTTGACCTGATTCCAACTATCAGTCAACAAGAACATCAAGCCCTACCTAACCACCCAAGGAAATAATTTTTGAAGCTCCATAACTTCTCTAGTGAATTATTTCCTAAAACTAGAGCTTTTATCACTAAAATATTCATAAGAAATTAAAGAAAATGGATAAATTAGTGAAAGCACTTTTGTTGGTTTCATTTTATCAACTCCTATCTGTTGGTATCATTTTTACACAATGGTATCATACAGAATATGTCCTTGGTCCAAAACCCCTCCTAAGTAGTTCCTCGGCTACAAAACCCTAGGGGTGTTCATTCCCTTCTCCAAGGCCACCTCAATCTCCTAAATCCGATCCTCTCAAAACCTACTGAATTGAGTAATGTGTGGTATGTTTGTCGGTTGTATTGTATTGATGCTTGCATTGCTTTATGTTGATTGTGGCCTTGTTTGTTTGCATGGGTTGTCTGGACGATGATAGTTGCGATGAAATCGGAGAGGAGGAGAAGTGGTAATTATTATTGGTATTATTGGGTATTCTAAGAAGAAGTCCAGGGACATATTATTGGTATTATTGGTATCATCAGGCAAGCCACCTTCTTGCTCATAAGCCTTGTCCTACTGTTTTACTTATCCATGTTATATCTTCAGTTTATTAAAACTGCATTGTTTTACTATATGTTGATGCATATATGGTAGTGGTTTGGCTCCTCTGAACTATTACACTTGGTACTACTAAGTACAACCCCTTTGGTGACACCTACTTGTCCCTAGTAGAATAGATGGTGTATATCACCATAACCCTTTGGAGACCCCCGATTTAGCCGAAGCAAAGCTAGAGGATGGGAAGACCCCGGAAAAAGTTTTACCAAATGTTTTATGATAAAACCTTGGTGAGGTGGGACCTCCCAAGAGATGTTGAGAAAGAGAAAGGTTTTGTTTTATAAAATGCTAAAGGAAAGATGGAGGAAAAAGGTTTACAAAAACGCACCCGGTTCTTTGTAGTTTTTCTAGAACAATTAACCCGTGCAACCACATTACGCTGGAATGGGACATGGCTGGATTTGATGGTTTTCTAGTCTGGTAACAGGGGATGAAACTCCCTGGAGGGTGGGCCTTCTCTAGACAAACGGTCCATGTGGGACATCGACCGGGAGAAGGAACGAAGGGTCAACAGACCTCCACGCGTTACTATGAGCCCCTCATTGAAAGCGCCCACTATGTAAAGTGTAAAATGCGCTCAGGTTGGTCCTCGGTACCCGGTGTCCCAGTTTTCAGGGGAATAACACTCATAGGGTAGGCACTTATATTGTAGTGGGCATTCGGAGAGTCTTGATCGGTTACTCGACCCACGATCGGTGTAGATCAGGGTAGTGTACCCAGATGGTGTGCGTAAAGTGTACAACCTCTACAGAGTGTAAATCTATTCGAATAGCCGTGTCCACGGTCATGGACGGTTGGGAAGGTTGCTGTAGAGCGGTGCTAGTTTTGTTTTCAAAAAGGATTTCAGAAACTAAATGGCTTTGGAAATGTTTTGACCATGGGATGGTCGTAAAGGACAAAGGTTTTGACCATGGGATGGTCGGAAGGAGGAGAAAGGAGTTTGGTCGTGGGACAACCTGAAGACGGGAACAAATGGGTGACCCAGTCCTAAGGTTTTTCCAAAACATTTTCCAAAATGTTTTACAAAAGTTTTCAACAAAGATATGTAGATTCTATATCTATAAGAGAAACTAATTGAGAAAAGAACCTCACTTGGAGCCCTCCTACTACCACAGCCATAATGTATATCCTCTTGTTATTACTATTATCTTAAGGTGGTTTGCGAGTACATTCAAAGTACTCACTGGCATTGTCCCTGGCTATTAACTTGGTCAGATATCAAGAAGAAGATGATGTCAGTGACTTCGAGCTAGGATGTTCTCCCAGTCAGTAGTCTGTAGGTTAAGGCATGGATCGGGCTCTACACTTGTTGAAGTTCCGCTGATGATTATTGATGTAGCCATAATAGCATTTATGTAAGTCTTGTAATTTGGTATGTCTCGGATGTTGTAATTATACTTGTCTGTTATGTTCCACGGCTCACTGATCATGGGAACATGGTGTATGCATAACAGGGATTTCTCGGATGATTAATCCGGGGGCCCCACATTAAACATTTACAGCAATGACTTCAGTCCTCATATTGGTTTTACCAGATTCTTGGTTGTGCTCCTCTACTCGTTCCGAGCAATCTCGTCCCTGCGACCATGATCAACAAGCAGGAGTGCGCTTGTGTTTCATTTATGAAGCAAACAGTAGTAGGAAGAGTATGACTCAGCTGCTCGGTTGAAATTGAGTCGGACCCGACTGCCTTTTCAAGCTAAATTTTAGGGTCCTTTTGGCCAATTATATGGACTTGGATGTAATTTTCTATTTTTTGATGTAACCTTTAATTCCATCAAACATGTTGATTGAAGCATGATGCACTTTTGGGTGAAATTAGCTATGAAATTAAGCTTGAAAAATATAACATGTAATTTATCCAACCAATTCATGTAGTACTATAGTAAACTAGTAAGTTCCATGTGCCCTACATGTGAGACTCAGATAATAGACGTCTGGCATATCATCACTATATAAAATTATAATAGGTAAAGCAGAAAAAATATAAATTTGATCAACATCTATAATGTATGGGTGTATATTTGGTTTTTGTACTTTGTATATCATGTAGAGTGAACGATTATTAGCTATCTAAAACTTCAAAATTTGGTAACATGGTCTAGAGAAACGAGGGGGAAGATTGGAGTGTGGCGCTACGCACGTGTGCCTTGGTACGGCACACCGATCTACTTCCAGCAACTGTTTCTTCCCCCAAAATTCAAACCATCTACTGGATTAATAATCATCTACACCAATACAAAAAGTCTCAAAAGTAATAATAATAATTACAAAAAGGTCCTCAGACCACATTGTGACGACTACAAACCCTAGTGCGCTAATTGGAGTGTCTCGCTCCTTCACAACCTATGGTACCCCGGTTCCAAAAAATAAATAAGAATGCCATGGCCCCAATTTTCAGACAAAGTGTACCATGCTTTCTTACAATTCCTAAATTTTAGGATTTTTCAAGCGGGCATAGAAATATTTTTCATTTTATTCCTGTTTAATCTTCTTGCTTTTTAATGAGGTTGCTGCATGTAATGTTAGTTGTTCTATAGTTCAAATGTTAGGTATTGTACATGCTGGTATAATGCCGGCAATAGATGACGTGTCACTTTGTTATACGAACACTCGGTTATACTATTGAACTAGCTCTCGCGCACTTGAAGAATATTAATTTAGGCCTAATTCGAAAAATCGACGAAAAGTCGTCTGAGTGGGTGAAATTAGCTAGAAAATTAAGCTTGAAAAATATAACATGTAATTTATCCAACCACTTGATGTACTATAGTTAATAAATAGCACATGCTACGAACTCTAAGCAATATTGATCGCACTTCCTTCCAAAAAATACTTTTACTTCTTTACCATGCATGCTAACATGCACCGGCCTAGCTATACCAAAATATGGGCACACGGTCATTATCTTGATGAAGACATAGTATGCCCATGACCTTGGTCATTTGGCTTGAAACCCAAGAAAGTTCATACATGGTACATGATATATTAGACAATACCATAAGTGTGTGAGTTTTGCAAGTACTTTTGCTGGTAGAAAAATAAGAAAGAATGCCCCAACCAAATTTTCGTACAAAGTGGACAATTCTTTCTTATAGTTCCTCAGTTTAAGTATTTTTAAAACTTCCAAGCTAAAGCTCCACATGCACTTAAATGCGTGACTCTAAGTCGATTAAACGAAATTAGGTCAAACTTGAATACATGTGAGCGTGATAGACTATTACTCATGAAAATATCCAAAATTATTTTGAAGGTACCCAGGCAGCCAATATATCATGGGCCAACAATATTTTTGATAAATGCCATTAATGATTAGTATTTGCATACCGACAAATTTGACCGCGTATGGAAAACATTCAAACAAAATAAAGCGTAAAACAAAAACATGAGACTTCATTACGATTGGGGTACTTTTTCTAGTATTATTAATTGCCAAGAAAAATGATAAACATGAGATTCGACAACCTTAGGGAAAACGGATTCATATTATAGCACACCATGATGTAACATTATTCTTGGTTTTCAGCACGAACGACCAATAAGGTCATGGCCTTCTATATTGATGTATACCCTAGCTACACTTTTACATAGGGTTCTGACATCGGGTAGATGGGTGCGTCTTGGCCTAGTAAACAATGTTGCCCGTTGGAGTTCCGAACAATTAGGAAAAAAACATTTTTCACTTTTCCAACTGATTATGGGGATGTTTTGTACTAGCAGTAAAGAAAATCAGAAGACCGTGGCCCTGAATGCGAGAAGAGCACCATGTTTCTGGACATAGCGAACCATCCATGTTTTACTTGCGATTCCTAGGTTCTTTGTGTTTTCAAGGTTCGTAGATAAATTAACCAAATTAAATTACACTATTGTCTCTGATTCAAATTAATATTCTTAGATTTGTCTAGATTCAGATATATGTATCTAGCACAGAAACATGACTAGATAAATTTGAATCTGGATGAATCTATGAACATTAATATGGATTGGAGAGAGTTTGTCGAAATTAGGTCTAATTATATCGAACCACATGTGAGCTGCGAATTGCTCTTTAAATTTCACAAAAATCTTTTGAAGTTGCCCACCAGACAGCCAATATATCAAGAACATGACCGGGAGTTTTCAAAGATTCAACTTATTTCTAGACTTTGCATGCCGGCAAAGTTGACCATGCCTTGAAAAAAGACAGAGAAATAGGCAACAAAAATAGGGGGACTCATGCATGGCATCCTTTTTGTAACACCACAATTTCAGCAACCCTGATTGGTTGTCCAAAAGGCAAAAATCAGGGGGAACAAAAACTTTTCTTGTTTAAGTGCTGCAATGTTTGCTTGTTATTTGAATAGGCTGAGGCATATGAGTGTGTTTTAACTAATATCCTCCTTCCCTCAACACTAGTGGACCTGAAGCTATTTCACAAAAC
The DNA here is from genome assembly GCA_023614405.1 of Avena insularis. Classification (NCBI taxonomy): domain Eukaryota; kingdom Viridiplantae; phylum Streptophyta; class Magnoliopsida; order Poales; family Poaceae; genus Avena; species Avena insularis. Next base: position 285,859,531 of record CM042690.1, read on the forward strand.
TACCTTGGCTTATTTATCCATATTCTCAAATGTTCTGGCATTTCAAAACCTGAGCCAAGATGACTTGCAAACCAAAACTATTTTAGTAGCTTCTATTGATCAAACTATGGAGAGCTATAGAATACTTATGTTTTCAAGACAGCACCTTCAACTGCTCTTCTCTCCAGGTTTCTCAAAACACCTTTATTAAGATATTGAATCCTACTCTTGGTAGAAATACCAAGGATTCTCACCTTATTCAAATCCAACACTTCAAAATACCCATACTTCAAGATAGGCTTGATGGTAACCCCAGTAGTAGGTTTGCTTTGTTTGTTAGATGAATTACCTTCATCTGCTGTTTGGTTTGTCTTCTTAGGAGATAGTATGAGCCACCCTAGGATCTCACTCTATAGGACTCAAGCTACTTCCCATAAACAACTCCTAACCTATACTACAAGTTGGACCCAATCTCTAATCCCTAGATGATCCTCCAGATCCCCTTAAACACATCAATTCTAAAGTGATCTCTTCTAGAAGCCTCCAAGTCCTTGAAGACCAATATCAAGCATGGGTAACTCCTACTCAATCCACTCTTACCCATCATCCTCTTGATGATGCTTTGGTACCTTGCAACCCCTCACAAGCATCACCACCCACATTCTAGTCAAAAACCCTAAATCTGCCAAATTTGGCCAAGTCTAGAATATGTTTCAACATCACCTTTTTGAATGCCTCCTTCTCTCAACCCTTGTGCATTTTTTAAAATGCATTTGAACCATCTTGTTAACCATCCTAAGGACTACCAAGTCCCACTATTTCCCTTGGTTAGATCATCCTCCAACCCACTTGTTCTTGATGGTTTTGCAGGCAAGAAAATAACTTTTCCTGCAAATCTAGTCAACATGCCTACTTTGACAGAAGTTCACACCATCATCCTATCTTCTATGGACCA